>JBANSL010000013.1:57709687-58187187 GCA_037127255.1 Persicaria tinctoria
CGTTTTGAGTCTCTCTGTGATAATTTTTTAGATGATTTTGTATATAGTAGAGCATAGGTTTATTGGTCTATAGTGTTTGGTTGAGGTTGGATTGTCACAATGTTATGATGGTGTGGTTAATCTAGTGTAAGAGTATGTCCGAGTAGAAGAAGGCGTTAACCACACGTATGACGGATGGTTCGACAATATCCCAATAGGCTTTCTTGAATTCAGCGCTATCATTTCGTCAGGCCCTGGATATTTGTTATGTCCAAGGTTAAAGATTGCTTGTTTGATTTCCCAATTTGTAGGTAATTGGATGAGCCTATCATTTTCTTCATGTGTGATTGTTGGGGAAATAAGCTTCAAATGTGTTTCTAATAGCCGATTGTGGATTTATTCCCTTTTGAACCTTTTTTCAAAATCTCTTTTGATTTCTGTTCTAATGATTTCTTCACTAATTATTTGAGTTCCTTCTATGGTTGTAATTGATCGTATTATTTTCTTATCTCTTCTTCATGTTGCTATTTTCTGAAAGTATGAGGTGTTTCAGTATGCAAGTTTGATATGTCTTAATTTGGCTCGTTGATTCTAGTACCTTTTTTGAAACAATAATAAGATTTCTATTTTTTAAAGGAGATTCCTTTCTTTTTGTTCTATCCTCTAGTTATATTTTTTTTTATTATGTATCTGTATGTCGAGAAGGCTATTTTCCACTTCCTCTAGTTGGCGAAAAATGTTCCAAAATGTGTTTTTGTTTCAAGCCTTTGTGTTTTTTTTTTTTTTTGAAATCTTGATTTTTGCACGAGTTGAAACATATCTGAACCCATAGGCTGGGTATGCCACGATTGTTTGACGATATTTCGATAGTCTTTCCTTTGTATCCAGACATTCTTGAATTTGAACGAAGGTGCAGCTTTGTGGGTTTGTGTTGTCTCAAGTTCAATGATGATAGGGAAGTGGTCAAATGAGGTGAAAGCACAGTTTTTCGTGATTAGTGATGGGTAATGTTCAATTATCTCATATTGTAAAAGGACTCAGTCAAAATTTTCTTTTGTATTGTCTGGCCCGTTTTGGCGTTTTCTCCAGGTGAATGGGTTTCCAAACGTCGGGATCTCTAGTAAGGCACATTCATCTTTAAATTTTGTTAGCCTCGTGAATCTAGATATGTCCGGGTGTAACTCATCCGCTTTTGTCCATACTGCAATTAATTTCATTCAGATCCCCCATGATGATACTCGATAATTTAGCTTCTCTGATTATTATTGTTACTAGTTCATTCTATAAGCTTTCTTTTGCATTTGTATCTAGTAGTGCATATACAAAGTGTATTAGGAAAGATTTGTTGTCACTAAGGTTACTATATTGTAATGTGATGATCGATTTTAGGTAGGTGGATTACTAACGATAGGGTTTCATGTGCGAGAAGGTTAAATTTCCATAGAAGCCCCAAACTGTTAGATCACCAAATTGCAAGGGACTAGATGTCGTTATCAAATCTTGCACATTTCCAGTTTTTGTCATTGGGAATTTTTTCTGTTTTGTCGCGGCTAAAGCCAGTAGGTGTATATGTTCTGTTTTGCACCACCTGTTAATGGCTGTCCAAAATTTTCTCCTCACAATGCCCCTACAATTCCAATACGCCATTCTCATTTTTATAACTCCCTACAACTTTCCGGGCAGAAGTTATTTCTCCGGACAGTTTTTGTACTGTTATTGTCCAGTCCACAAATGAGTTGGGGTTAGCTGTGTCATGCTTCAAGAGGTGAGCTTGTAATCTTGTATTGTGTGTGTTGTGTTATTTTTTGTTGTCTGTTTCATCTTCAGCGCTTTAACATCACTAATAATTTTCTTTCATTACACAAGGACATACTTGGCATACATTGATCACATTATCAACGCAATTTACAGGGATAGTAGGGTAAGTGCTCCGACCCACTCCTAGTAGCATAGCATCAAGGCAAGCCGACATGGTTATACACATACCTCCCCTATAATACAACCAAAATGTGGGGAGGGAAACACCCCTACATGGGAACACATCCATGGGATACCAACAGCTATTTATTACACACACAACCAAAATGTAGTGATCCAGGGTGAGATGAAGTACCATTTCCTCCGACATGTGCATACCCCTACAGCACACTCAGGAGAACCATAAAGCTCGGCACCATGGTTGAGGATGCAGTGTCACCGTCCCCGGTTCTGTACTTTCACTTGCTTGACTCCGAGTTAGACTTGGCTTCCACCTCTAGCTTTTCCATCTGTTTGACAACAGATGGGGAGGAAGGGATCTGCTCAGTGGTTGTTGGATTAGGAAGAACCGGGTTTGTTAGTTTGTTACAGATTGGTTATGGGCTTAGTCCAGAGTAAGGCTAGCTTAGGCCCATCTTTGTAAAGTCCAACATATAAACGTCTGTACATGTCATTTTGTTACAATCAATAATCAGTTCAACAAACTCCCTCTCCTTCGTCTCCATTGCTGAGCAAACATCAGAGCTTCCATAGCTCGATGATTGCTCAAGCTTCTGCCAATTTCTTCATGGTATTAGAGCAGTAGCTGCTCATGATTCATTTTCCGCATCAAATCCAACTGATTCCTTGTCTTTCTCTCCAAAATTACATCAATTTTTGTTTCAGGGCGATTCCTCCAACTGAAACGAGGCTCGTGATTGAAAACATAGATCCATTGTTCATTCACTCGAGTGATCGCCCTGGTCTGTCGATTGTCGCTACGCCCTTTGATGGCAAGAATTTTGCAAAATGGAAGAGATCGACTAAGATTGCTCTCAGTGCAAAGAACAAGCTTCGTTTTATCAACGGGATGTTTCCTCGACCTGAAGGTGAAGATCCCCATGAAGAGATCTGGGAAAGATGTAATGATATGATGATTGCGTGGCTACACAATGGTCTAGATCCAGAAATTCGATGTAGTGTCATGTATGCGAGCACTGCAAAAGAGATTTTGGATGACCTTGAGTCTCGCTTTGGTCTCGTCAATGGCGCACACATGTTCTCACTTCAGAGGGACCTCAGATCGTTTACTCAAGGTACGGTTAATGTCGCCACATATTTCAACAAATTGAAAACTCTGTGGGAAGAATTTGGCAATTTACGTAAAGCTCAAGCTTGTACCTGCAGAGTTGGACAAGATAATGTGAAGTTCCAAGAGGAACAAAAGCTAATGCAATTTCTTCTCGGCTTGAATGAGAATTATATAGCAGCTAGAAGCTCTATCTTGATGATGCTACCCTTGCCGACTGTTGCATTGGCTTATTCCTCGATTTCTCAAGAGGAAGCACAGCAAGAATACAAGAGCATTACACATCCTGGTGGAGATCTGACTTCATTCAGTGTTGAAGCTAAGAAAGGAGATGTCCAGATCAGGAAGGGTGATACTCAATCACAAACTAAGAAGGCAGGGATGTACTGCACCTACTGCAAGAAGACAAACCATGAGGTAGATAAATGCTATTTTATCCATGATTTTCCCAAGAAAAGTGTTCGAGGAAAGAAGGTTGCAGCTCAGGTGACTGATGAAGCAGGAGGAAGTGTGGTTCCTGAGCTCACTCATGCTCAGTATGCTCAACTACTGGACATGTTAAACATCTCAGATCAGAGAAGCAGAGATGCAATGTCAGGCACCAACACAGAGTTTGCAGGCTTTGTAGGTATGGCATCTGACGCTTATTTTTCACATAACTGGATATTAGACACAGGAGGCAACAACCACATGTGTACTGACATCTCTTTGTTCACCAATTGTGTACCAATCAAGAAGCCATTCTAAGTGACTTTGCCTACTAGTTCTTCTTTGTTGGTAGACACCATGGGCAGTGTTCAATTGGGTGATAATTTGCACTTGAAAGAGGTTTTGTATGTTCCTTACTTCAAGTGCAACTTGCTCTCGATTGGCAGACTGATAAGAGATACTGGGAGATCAATTTTATTCACTCCACACTTGTGTATATTACAGAATGTGCAGGGCAGGAAACCTCTCAGGCTTGGAAGATGTGAAAGAGGCTTGTATTTTTTGAAAAAGAAGATTTTAGAGGTGGTGGTTTCATCTAATATTGCTCACTCTGTTGCTGCAACTGTAATAAATGCTCAGACATGGCATACTCGCCTTGGTTATTTCACTGGTCCCAAGTTAGCTTGGTTATTTCCTCAATTGCCTAATCTAGACACTCTAGCTCCCTGTGACATTTGTGCAAGGGCTAGACAACATCGTTTGTCTTTTCCCAAAAGTAGTATTGCAACTATTAAACCTTTTCAATTACTGCATATTGATGTGTGGGGACCTTTCCAATCACACCTACATTGGAAATAGGTACTTTGTTACCATTGTTGATGATTTCAGTAGGTGCACATGGGTTCACTTGATTAGTTGCAAGGCAAATGCTTTGTCTGTGATTAAGGCCTTTGTTGCTATGGTTGAAACACAGTTTGAGAGCAAGGTCATGGCTATCAGGACAGATAATGCTCAGGAACTTGGATTGAGTAAAGCTTCTTCTGAATTTTTTCAGAGCAAAGGAATTGCTCATAACACATCATGTGTGGCCACTCCTCAACAGAATGGTGTTATGGAAAGAAAACACAAACACATTTTGGAGGTGGCAAGGGCTCTACTTTTTCAATCCAAGTTACCCCTAAAATACTGGGGAGAAGCTGTTTTAACAGCTGTTCACATCATCAACCGTCTTCCTAGTAAAGTGTTGCAGAAGAAGAGTCATTTTGAGACTTTATGCAAGAGGAAGCCAGGTTATTCAACACTTAGAAGTTTTGGATGTTTGTGTTACTGCTCAACACTTAAGCAAGGCCGCCACAAATTCATGTCTCGAGAATCTCCATGTGTTTTCCTTGGGTTTCCTACAGGCACCAAAGGATACAAGGTCTTAAATCTGGACACTCATAGAGTTGAGGTCTCAAGAGATGCAGTGTTTTTTGAAGACATTCCCCTACAAAGATGCATCTTCAGCATCTATGTGGCCTGCCAATCCCATGATTATTCATGATGATGATAATGTTGCTTTACCTCACACCCACCCACCTTCCCTACCCTCTTCAGGTCCATCTAAACCTCACACTCATACTGCTCCTCTTCGATCAACAAGGTTGTCTCATCCCCTTCCCTACCTCCATGATTATGTATGTAATCATGTCGATAAGCATCCCATGTTTTTCTGTCACACTATTACGAGTACCTTTCAGTTGGGAACTGAAAATCTCTCTTCAGTCCAGCCTTTTCATGAACCACATACCTACCAAGAGGCTTGCAAGTTTTCAGTTTGGGATGCTGCTATGAGGGATGAGTTCAAAGCCCTTGAATTGAACAATACTTGGCAGATTGTTCCTTTACCTAGAGAAGCACGTCCAATTGGTTGTTGCTGGGTTTATAAAATCAAGCATAAAGCAGACGGGTCCATAGAGAGATACAAGGCTCGGCTGGTGGTGAGAGGCTTCACCCAAAGGGAGGGGATCGACTACACTGAGACTTTCTCCCCGGTTGTCAAAATGACAACAGTTCGTGCTTTGGTTGCAGTTGTTGTCAAGAGCAGGTGGTCATTGCTGCAACTAGACGTAAACAATACCTTTTTACACGGTGATCTCCATGAGACAGTGTACATGAACATTCCACAAGGCATGACTGCAGCCCCAGGTCATGTATGCCTCTTGAAGAAATCATTGTACGGCCTTAAACAGGCATCACGACAATGGTATGCCAAGCTCTCTCATGATCTCCAGTTCAAGGGTTATGTTAAGTCATTGAATGATTATTCCTTGTTCGTAAAGCATGATATGGATAAGGTCACATATGTAGCTGTGTATGTGGACGACATTCTCATGATAGGGAATGATTTGGAAGAGATGAACTGCATCAAAGGCTTTCTAAATGATGAATTTAGAATCAAAGATCTAGGGAAATTGAATCTGTTCTTGGGGATTGAGTTCGTTCATAGTGAAGAGGGGATTTTTATCAGCCAGAAACGATTCATCCAAGATACTTTGCGTGAGTTTGATTGTGCAAAAGGACCATCAGCAAGCAGTCCTCTATTGACAGACACGATGGAGGAGACCTGCTTCCCAATCCCACTGTATATAGGAAACTGGTGGGAAAGTTGAATTTCATCACACACACTCGACCTGACATATGCTTTGCTATCCAATTTCTCAGCCAGTTCATGAAGAGCCCTCGTGAAAAGCACTTTGAGGCAGCATTGAGGACATTGAAGTATCTCAATGGCACGTACACAACACAAATCCTTATTCCTGTCACGTAGTGACAACTTCAAGCTCCAAGCTTATTGTAATGCTGATTGGGCATCCTGTCCACTTACTCGACGCTTAGTGAGTGGCTATGTTGTGCTTCTGGGAGGAAGTCTTATTTCATGGAAATCGAAGAAGCAAAACACAGTTTCTGATATGGGGTTAGCCGTGTGATGGTCTGATCTTCGACAACAAGCAAGAACTAAACAAGAAACAAGATGCAGCAATGAAAGACTCAAAGAAACTCCAAGAAATCGATCAAGAAGATCAAGATCGACCAAGATTCAAACAAGACTCAGCAAGAACTTCAAGAACACAACTTGATGTCGAAAATAATCTCAAGAACAGGCTATACTCGAGATCGACAACACAAGAACAGGACTCGATTAACAAGAAACAAAGTAAGACTCGAAATTTAAGAACAAGAATTGAAAGACTCGACCTGATAAGGACTGAAACGATCTATGTAGAACAAGATAGAGACCTCAGGCTTTCGTAGAAGGTAGGAACCAATATCAATGACTACACAACCCGCCTCTGCAACCCTACACAATCAAGCGGACAACTTGAAGGCACAAGGAGGGGGCTTGTGGATACTCGGATCACCAAGTCTTGCGAAGTTGATGAACGGCAAAGCAAACCAAGCTAGATCAATACCAATAGTTGCAATTGAAGAGCACAGCTCTATTCAATCGACAATCACTCATTGTGTTTCACACATAAATAGAGCTTTTCTATTCATTAAAATCCCGTCAAAACCAGCGATGGCTCAAAGAATATGGATTTCGGCCAAGCTCTAGATCGAATCTGGAAAAACCTTCAATGGAAAAGTTGTAGATCTCTTCGTCATCGTTCCGACAAGGTATGGTACGTCTCAATCCGATAAATAATGAATCCGTACGACCCATTTTACAGAGATGTCGAAAAGCTATAAAATTCTGAACGAATTTTAAAACGTCATTTTCACTTTGGATCTTCTCCCAAGGTGGAGCCCTCTTCTTCCTCTTGAGAAGGACATTATCCGAAGGTGTCTTGGATGGTCCCGCATCAATCTCCCTTTCTTGAAAAGGATTCGTCCTCGAATCCAAGGTCGCATATGATTCTGCAAAGACATCTACACGAGCTCCTGGATTGAAAACCTTATGCCCATGGAAACTCATCTCAAGAATGATTGTTGTAGGGATTGACCACTCCTCGATGGTTATTGTCTCAGATTCATCTACAAAATCAAGAAAAGAAACTTAATTAGTGCACATTTCATATTTCATATTAATGTCATGATGTCCTAATTGAATATGCACTTGAGCTTGGTCATTAATCCCTAAGTTTCCATCTAATGCTAGCAAGTTGTCATCCTTTTTCAAGACTGAATTTTCAATTAATTCAAGGCTAGCAATAGTAGAAGAATTTGCACCATCAATGATCATATTAGAAACATTGCCTTTGTCTAAGCATTTACTATGACATAAATCTTCTCTTTGATTATCATCACAAGACATAGGTTGAATATTTAAATCAATCAAAGAATCATCATGCTCATATTCAATGCAATCATTATCATTACAGGCAAGTAAATTAAGAACTTGATTATTTTCAATATGCTCTACATTTTCAGCAATAAAAGAAGCACCTATGCTAGAAGAAACATGATGTTGAATAGCATTCTTCCCTTTTAATTGGCGGAACTTCATCTCTAGGTGGGACTCCTTGTCCAAACACCGTATTAGAGCCAAAACGCCGAAACTCATATGTCGTAAAGCTTTGATCCAACTTAACCAAGTCTTCATTGGTCACCAAATTCTCTTGTATCTTAGCTAACTTCTCCATGACGGTACTGAACCAGTCATTGCCCTGGCTATTAGACATTGCAAATAAAGATAAACAAAGAACTATGTAAAGGTTAGAGAAATATAAACAACCTCACAAGTGTTTCGCTGACACGCCCTCTCTAATTGGTATGTCACGCTTGTTGGGGCAATCCGCCTTGGGTAAATCAACACTCAAGCAAAAATCTAACAATCAAAGTATGTATATGTGAGAGAATGAACAAAGAACACAACAAGTAGTACTCGACAAAGGCTGCAAAATACTCGACTCCAACAGAAATTACTCGACAACGCAAGAGCACTCGAAGAGAAGTCTTCTCAGTACTCGACACAAGTCAATTGAGCAATCAGCAAGGGCTATAGTACTCGACTCAAGCAAAAGTTGCACTCGACAAGGGTCAAGCACACTCGACACAGCAAGGAGAGAACTCGACGTGGGTTGAGATCTCTCGACACAACACAACAATAGTAGGAGTACTCGACAATGGGACTTCGCAGCACTCGACACACACAAAAATAAACAAAAAAGGACTGATTTTGTGGAAAAGAAAAGAAACAACTTGGAAATTTACCTCTTTTGATTGAAAACCTTTGTTAGGATGTTGTAGTTGCAAGGGTAGGGTTTCAAGATTGTGTTTAGAAGGTAATGGATATATGTGCTCGGGATGTAGAATTTAACCAAGATGATCCCTGAAAGCTTTCTTGCACTAGATCAATCAACACTTTTTTTTTTTTTTTTTTGACTTACCTTTGCCCCTAGTGAATTTTATCCTCCTAGGTCCAAGTATGTATGTCTCTTTTTTTTTGAATGAATTTCAAAACTGACTTTTTTATTTTATTTTTTGATCTAATGCAAGAAAGACTCTATGTAACAAAGGGGACTCGAAAATCTGATGGAAATATGGTGAAAAAAAAAAATTCTAGCCCTCAAGATAAATAAATAAACACCCCTGGATAAATATGGTAACAAGATCTACCTTTTGCCTATAGATATATTGGATAGATATAATTAAATTAAATCCACCAAAATCAGAATTTTAATAGGCTATAGATAAAAGTAAATAGATATAGATAGATCAAAAGTTCCAAAGATAGAAAAGAACAACAAACTAGGGTTCTTGTGTGGTTTGATGGATTCGGCCAAACTGTTGACTATGGGGACAAGAATGCCGCCGGCTTTGGGTGTACACAAGAAGACGTGTGCACCTTTGGTCGACTCCACGGTCTCGGCTAGGCTTGTGTTTTAGGCTAAGCAACCACAACAATCACAAACAAAAAGATTAGTGCAATAATCAATTCAAGAATGCAAGAAGTAAAGAACCAAATAAAAGACTGACTCGATTTTTGTGTTTTTGTGTTTAGGAAAAGAAAAGACTCAATCTTGATGTCGGAAACCAAAGCTCTGATGCCAATTTGATACGGAGTTAGCCGTGTGATGGTCCGATCTTCGACAACAAGCAAGAACTAAACAAGAAACAAGACGCAACAATGAAAGACTCAAAGAAACTCCAAGAACTCAATCAAGAAGATCAAGATCGACCAAGATTCAAACAAGACGCAGCAAGAACTTCAAGAACACAACTCGAAGTCGACAAGAATCTCAAGAACAGGCTATACTCGAGATCGACAACACAAGAATAGGACTCGGTTAACAAGAAACAAAGCAAGACTCGAAATTTAAGAACAAGAATTGAAAGACTTGACCTGATAAGGACTGAAACGATCTATGTAGAACAAGATAGAGACCTCAGGTTTCCGTAGAAGGTAGGAACCAATATCAATGACTACACAACCCGCCTCTGCAACCCTACAAACTCAAGCGGACAACTTGAAGGCACAAGGAGGGGGCTTGTGGATACTCGGATCACCAAGTCTTGCGAAGTTGATGAACGGCAAAGCAAATCAAGCTAGATCAATACCAATAGTTGCAATTGAAGAGCACAGCGCTATTCAATCGACAATCACTCATTGTGTTTCACACAAAAATAGAGTTTTTCTATTCATTAAAATCCCGTCAAAACCAGCGACATCTCAAAGAATATGGATTTCGGCCAAGTTCTAGGTCGAATCTGGAAAAACCTTCAACAGAAAAGTTGTAGATCTCTTCATCCTCGTTCCGACAAGGTATGGTACGACTCAATACGATAAATAATGAATCCGTACGACCCATTTTACAGAGACGTTGAAAAGCTGTAAAATTCTGAACGAATTTTAAAATGTCATTTGCACTTTGGATCTTCTTCTTCTTCTTGAGAAGGACATTATCCGAAGGTGTCTTGGATGGTCCCGCATCAATTTTCCTTATCGTCTGCAGAAGCAGAGTATAGGTCTATACGAAGAGTGTGTACCGAATTGACATGGTTGACAAGGCTCTTATCTGAATTGGGAGTCTCTACAATCACACTGATACCAATAAAGTGTGATAATCAGGCGGCAATACACATTGCCAGAAATCTTGTATTTCACGAGCGGACGAAACATGTCGAGCTCGACTGCCACTATGTCCGTGAGAAGGTCTTGGAAGGCCTAATTGCTCTTCGCCATGTCTCTACCAAGGATCAAATCTCTGATGTGCTTACTAAGCCACTGCCCGGACCATCGTTTCTTCCATTGATGGGCAAGCTCGGAATTGCAGACCCTCCACGAGCTTGAAGAGGGGTGTTGGATTAGGAAGAACCGGGTTTGTTAGTATGTTAAAGATTGGTTATGGGCTTAGTCCAGAGTAAGGCTAGCTTAGGCCCATCTTTGTAAAGTCCAACATATAAACGTCTGTACATGTCATTTTGTTACAATCAAGAATCAGTTCAACAAACTTCCTCTCCTTCGTCTTCATTGCTGAGCAAACATCAGAGCTTCCATAGCTCGATGATTGCTCAAGCTTCTGTCAATTTCTTCTTGATTTGTTTCAAATATTTTTTTATTTCTCTCAACTATTTTAACAAAAAAAATATCATATTTATATTTGAATTATATATTTAACGTTTTCTTTCAATATTTAATATTTTTTAAAGTAATTTTTGTTGATTTTTTTTCTATATTTTTTGTTTCTCGCAACTATTTGAATAGAAAACCATCATAAATAAATCACAATTTTAAAGTTTTATAATATTTTTTGTTTCAAAAATCTTACTAATAGATAAACATAAAAAAAAAATTATTATTTTTTCAGCACTCTTAGCTAAAATTCTGGCACGACAAACAAATTTTACCATTTATAAGTTTTTTAATAGGCAAATCGAATCCAACAAAGATTTCATTTTAATTTTGAAAAAAACCATTAAAAAACACTAGTAAACTAGGTTCTTGTGATTTTAAAAGATTATCAAATAAAAAGGTTCAAATATAAGGAATATTTTCTTTCATTTTAATATACCGGTGGTGGGTTTACTAGTGCCTCCACCTTCCTTCATAAATATAAAGAACACCATTAAAAACACTAACCCTCCTCTCCCTCTCTCCTCTAAAAAGGAAAAAAATCTCTTATTCCTTTTAAATATTTTATTACTTTCTAAAAAAAAATTAATTTAAAATTTCTGTTTATAACTTATAAGGAGGAGACGCGCATTCTCCCGTGTTCTCGACAGTCATGACTCATCTTAGATCTTCATTGACTCCTCCGCTGACTGACATCTTTTATAGGTTGTTGGGGTTTTTCTTTCTCTTTGTTGATTTGTGTTACTCAGTGTGTTGTCTATTCGTCTGTCGATTCATTAGCCTGCCGAGTTTCAGATTTGTATTAACTCGAATTTTTACCTTATTTGAAAAAAAAAACGGGGAATATAACATCTATGTATAAATACCATCGTCCATGACAATAATCAAATCATACATCCACAAAAACACCTCCTCGGATCGATCGCTCCTCTGAGCACCCCACCCACGAAACCATGGAGATGCAGGCACCAACATGTGTGATCAAGGCCGTACTCCTCCCCGTCTTCATCATCCTCATCTCCCGTTTCCTAGTAATAGTTTATCAAACCGTTTCATTCTACTGGTTGATCCCAATACGCATAAAGAAGGCCATGGAGAGGCAAGGAGTTCGTGGCCCCCCTTCCACCCCACTGCTCGGCAACCTCCCCGACATGTCTCGTCTCCTCGCCGCCTCCACCTCATCCGACTTCTCATCTCACCATGATCACTGCCTCGTCCCCCGCCTCCTCCCCCATTTCCTTCGCTGGTCTTGCCTCTACGGTATCTGACCCCATCACTATAGTTTACGATACATTAAATTGATTAAATATCTTGGACTATAACAATGTTACATTAATTTACAGGGAAGAGATTCATATTCTGGAACGGATTTGAGCCGAGGATGTGCTTGACGGATCCAGATATGATCAAAGAGTTGCTCTCCAAGTACAGCATGGTGTCCGGCAAGTCATGGCTCCAGCAACAAGGCTCCAAGAATTTCATCGGCGGGGGGCTTTTGATGGCCAACGGCCAGCATTGGCACCGCCAGCGCCACCTTGTTGCCCCGGCGTTCATGGGAGATAGGCTCAAGGTTTGATTCCATTTTTTTTTCCCTTCCAATATCCCAAGATTAATTAACATCAAATAATTAAATTCCCATTCATGATTGTTTTTCAAATTGCAATTAGGTTTGAATACATCACTTGATTTGGAATTTATAGATTCGACACCATTTGTGGAATTGGATTTTATAATGCTTTTGAATTACATCATTTTCCACTAGGAAATCTGTATTTGTATTATATTGGACATGTTTCTTGAATTTAACGGCATTCCCCTGTATTTTGTGCCCTGTCTTTGAAACAGAGGTATGCAGGGCACATGGTGGAGTGCACAAGGACCATGATTGAATTGCTGGCGGAGAAGACGGAGGTGGAGATTGGAGAGCCGATGAGCCGGTTGACCGCCGATATCATTTCGAGA
Source organism: Persicaria tinctoria (assembly GCA_037127255.1). Classification (NCBI taxonomy): domain Eukaryota; kingdom Viridiplantae; phylum Streptophyta; class Magnoliopsida; order Caryophyllales; family Polygonaceae; genus Persicaria; species Persicaria tinctoria. Next base: position 57,722,659 of record JBANSL010000013.1, read on the forward strand.
GTTGAGTTCGGAAGCAGCTACGAGAAGGGGAAGAAGATCTTCCACCTCCTTACCGTACTCCAACAACGATGTGCTCAAGCCAGCAAGCACCTCTGCTTTCCCGGCAGCCGGTACCATTCCCTTTCCTCTTCTATCACCGTCAGATTAATCTAGCTTAAGATTAAAATTCATATAATATTAGTTAATGAGTTGTTGTTGACAATTGAAGGTTTTTCCCAAGTAAGTACAACAAGGACATTAAGGGGTTGAAGAAAGAGGTGGAGGGGCTCCTAATGGAGATCATAGAAACGAGGAGAGACTGGGTGGAGATAGGAAGGAGCGATTCGTATGGAAACGATTTGCTAGGGATCCTACTGAACGAGATGTCGAAGAACAAGGGGGGAGACCTGAACATGCAGGTGATAATGGATGAGTGCAAGACGTTCTTCTTTGCCGGACATGAGACGGTGGCTTTGCTGCTCACTTGGACTATCATGCTCCTCGCAACCAACCCTTCATGGCAAGCCAAGGTCAGAGAGGAAGTGACTAATGTCCTCAATGGTGGCGCACCGTCAGTTGATCACCTCCCGAAGCTCTCTTTGGTATGTTCCCAATTCAAATTAATTTTTCGATTTTCTTCCTTTTTTGTTTAATCAAATCAATTACCAGTTTACTATTCGATTTTCTTCCTTTTATGCAAATATATAGTAGGACATATTATGATCTATATTATTAATTTTAAAATGGTTAATCTAAATAAATATATTGTTATTACTTATTACTGTTTATCTACCGAGTAAAAGTTAATTTTTTCTTATTGTTGAGGAATGTACGTATTTATTTGGATAAAATTCATCTTTTTTTATAAGTGACATATAGTACTTCATCCGTTCGGAAATATAAGTCCATTGACTTTTGACACGCTTTTTAAGAGTTAAAAACTATACTTCATCCGATTTTTAATATAAGGCGTTTGACTTTTGTACTTGTAGTTTAAGGAGTTAAAAACTACTCCCTCCGTTCCAAAATAAAAGTCGTTTTAGGCTCAAGCACAAATATTAAGGAGCAATTAAATTGCCTCTCATGAATTGAGAATGGAGAGTACGATCACTGCCCATTTGGTACAGCCAAAATGTGGTTTATTCATTTTATTCTAGAAAACTTCTTAATCACCCTTTCACATTCCATTAATTAGGTTACAAATTCAAATTTGGAGTCAAAACAACAATTTTAAAAACAAATCAGTTTCTTTCACATTCCAATAATCACCCTTTCACATTCCATTAATCAGGAGTAAAATTTTCCCCATTCTACAGATCACTTCTTCATCCCATTTGTTGGATATCATCTCTTGAAATAAGGTACATATTGGACGATATTTCTTAAGCTGGTTGGAGATCTCCTCTTGGGTTAAAATTCTCGTTCATTGTAGCTTTGCCAAATCAAATTGATATTCGTCAATTCCACATCCTCTTGAACGTGAAGCACTTCGAACTCTTGTTTAATTTACCCTTCTGTTGAATTTGATGAGCAAGGAACATCTTGTGGATTGTAACATCTTCAATCTCTGAAAGCAGGTCAGACCGACAGTGAAGGCGTTGCCTTTCAGCCCTCCAATGCCAACTTATTCTAACCTACCACTGGCAATAAAAATTCTGATTTTATTTTTCTGTCAAATTGATTTCAAAATCAATCGGTGCAAATCGTTTTTGGCATTTAAAATTGTTCACATTTAGGAAAGAATTGAGATTAAAAAGAGAAGGAATTACCTTTCTTATATTTTTTGGTGGGTTCCGACGGTGTCATGGAGACTATGGTGAGAAATTTGGAGGATAACAGAGTTGGGATTTTCGAGAAATTGAGGAACAGGTAAAGAATTTTGAGAAAGAGGAGAAGCTTACTGTAGAATAGAAGAGGAAGAGAGATGGTGTGGACCAAGAAAGATGAGAGTGAGAGGAGGTGGATATAGAATACGCCATTGTTGATCCTTCACCCAAAAATATGGAGTAAATGAAGAACAGGGGGTGAGAAAGAGAATGATTTTTTTTTTTTAATTAGGGTGGGGAAGGCAAATTGGAAAGAGAGACGTCTGACTCATCTGATGAGAGAGAGAGAATGGAAATACAAGTGGTATGGTACTGACGACATTTAATTTGGAACTAAAAAAAAATGTTAAAACGTCTTTAATTATGGAACAGGGAGTATATGAAATATTGATTTTTTTTAATTAAATTTTTTTACATTATAACACTTATTAAGTATTCCATCTGTTAATTAAAACTTGTTGTTTATCATTCATGCACGCTTTTTTAGAATGATAAAAACTACATAAAATATTAATATTTTTTTATATTTGTTTTTATAAATTCATACTCAATTGTAATATATATTAAATTATTTAAAAAGGTAATATTTTATAAAGTTTTTAACACCTAAAAAAGCGTGCGTGAATAGTAAAACGTCATGGTTTAATTAAGGGAGGGAGTATTATAATGTAAAAAAAACTAATTAAAAAAAATCAATATTTCATATAGTTTTTAGCTCCTTAAACTACGTGTACGAAAGTCAAGTGCCTTATATTTCCAATCGTAGAGAGTATAAAATAATATATTTTTTTTACATAGGCTTATATATATTACTAATAAGTATATAGTTATGAAAAAATATTATTTTATTTAGTTTTAACTCTTTAAAAAACGTGCCAAAAAATCAGTCAAGTACACATACAAGAAAGAATGTATACCTTGAATTTGGTAAATAAAGAGCGGATATATGGGGTTCGAACCGGGGACCATACAACAAGGAATGTATACCATATATATATAAATTCCATATCTATTGTAATATGTCTATCTATCTATCTATTTATATACATATACTAAAACCGATGCATTGTCACCTAAATGGCGGCGTGCGAGTGCATCTGCCTACGTGGCGGCGCGTGAATGCATCTCGCAAAGCTTTCTCCCGTCAAAAAAAAAATTTAATAAATAAAAATAATTTGTATAATTGTATAATTAGATAGTCCTAATATATATAATTTGATAGATGGGATATCTTATAAAAGAGTAAGTATTATATAAGAAAAAAACTATATCACTATAATTAAATGTAGTAGTAGTAAATATTTATATCTATATTTTTTGGTGGAAAATTTTATTTATATTTAGATTTTTTTTAATTTATTGTAATCTATATAAATTACTTATAATATTGTATTAATGTATTTTTCGTACACGAGACGAGACCTCTACACTAGTAAATAAATAAAGTAGTAACATATTTTGTCCATCCAATGTGAAAGGCCTTGACGTACACAATTACTTAGCCAAAGGCTTTATGCCCGCCGCACCCAATGTCCACTTGTAGTAAATTTAATGAGTTTGGCGCAGCCCATTTTTCAAATCCATCCTATGATGGAAAAGTTAATGTGACAAGTAATTATAATCAAATCCGATAAAGTAAGGCATCTTTTGACTTGTCCTGTTTAATTATTTTGGTTTTATTTTACACTTCTATTCGATTAGATTAGATGAAGCCCAACAACTTTGTATAAATAGAAAAATGAGAGAGATTTTAGACAAAACAATAATTTCTTCATTTTCCAAACTCAGTTCTAAAATAAACAAATTGATTTAGAGAGGAAAACAAACTCTAAATTTTTAGGAAGAGAACTTGATACGTATAATTAATATTCACTTGTTACTATATATTAATAATCACAATTTTTAATAAATATAAAAATCTGTAAAATAAAAAAGTGGTTGAAGTTGGAGTGAATTTTTTTTAGAGATTTTGATATTTTAATCTCTATTTTAGAGATTTTTTTTACCGAAGCCTGTTGAACTTGCTCTTAGTCTCTCTTTGGATGTAATTGGATCATTATATGTTAATAATCACATATTAAATGGATCAAAGTCTATTTAAAGAGTTTACTCTTTCCCTCACAAGTAAATTCATATTTTTGTGATGATTCACAATTGTATTGCTTAAGGTAGAGTGTAGTAACACAACTATTATATCTTGTAAATGGGTGAATTTTATCGTTAATACTATATTGAACCTTGTATCTACATCATTGTGTTTACAAATATATATATATATATATATATATATATATATATATATATATATATATATATATATATATATATATATATATATATATATATATATATATATATATATTCTTAGTATTGCAATTAGATGTAGCTTAGTAATTTTGTGTGTTACATGACCAAAAGTTTGGTGATTTTAATTGTAAATTCAATACTCTATTTGTTGTGCAAAATATATTAATTATTTACTATTTACATATATATATTTATTGAGATGATAAAAAATTTAGAAAATTATATTTTTAAAAATTTTAGTAATCAAAACGAAATTAATTTTTAAATTAATAAAATTTGAAATTTGATATAATTTATAAAAAAAAATATATATATTAATAATAAATGACAATTTTTTTTTTAAAGAAAGGAGGGAGCAGGAGCAGTTTTTAATTCTAAATTTAACTTGTATTTTATTTTGTCTGGATGGAATTTGTGCAGATTGAGATTGTCATAATGAAGATCCAGTCCAATTTCCTGACATTTTACGTTTAAAGAAATGCATTAGTCATTGATTTTTTATTTATTTATTCTGTTAATGCAGTTGAACATGGTGATAAATGAGTCTTTAAGACTTTACCCGCCAGCCACAATCCTTCCAAGGATGGCATTTGAAGACTTCAAGTTAGGAGACCTCACCATCCCAAAGGGCCTCTCCATTTGGATCCCTGTACTAGTCCTCCATCACAACACTGACCTCTGGGGGGACGATGCCGACCAGTTCAACCCCGATCGCTTCTCCTCGAGATCGAACATGTCGGGTCGGTTTTTCCCATTCGGGGCGGGACCTCGTAACTGCATTGGTCAATCCTTTGCTGTGATGGAAGCTAAGATAATCCTAGCCATGTTGGTATCAAGGTTCAAGTTCACAATTTCAGAAAATTACAAGCATGCCCCTGTCACGGTTCTTACAATAAAGCCCAAGTATGGAGTCCAAGTCTGCTTGGAGCCTTTGGCTTGATCAAATATTTTCTTAATTCTTTTTCTTTTAGGAATTAATAATGATGGTTTTAAAAGAAAAAAAAAAGAAATAATAATGATGAAGAGGAGAAACATCTAGCGATTTTGTGGTATAGAGAGATATTTACATAAATTTCGGGTTTAAATATGTTGTTCTATCTTTTGTTTTATATATGTAGAGGAAAATTAATAAAAATAATGTTATTTATTAGCCGTACCTTTTAGAATGGTGAATCGATCACCATTAAAGAACCAAATGTGCTTGAAGAGAGTAACAAGAGGGAATTGTTTCTGTTTCATTGAACGTAAGAGATACAGAGAGATGTCAAGTGCTTATATAACACGTATGTAACAACCCAACAACCACCAAATGCTATTCACATCTAAGACCCCTTATTCCACTACTTACACAAAAGGTCCTACATTCTATGTCTCAAAATCCCCCCTCCCCCTCAAGTAGGACATGTTGATGAGTCAACAAGGCCATACTTGGATACAAAGAATTTGTGTTGTGCTTCTCCAAGAGGCTTGGTCAAAGCATCAACTAATTGCATATGAGATCTCACAAAAGCAGTCTTGATGAAGCATTATGTAACTCTTTCACGAACATAGTGGCAATCTATGTTCAAGTGCTTAGTCCTCTCGTGAAAGATCGGATTTGCTGCAATGTGTTGAGCTGCTTTGTCATCTCCATACAGTGTAATTGGTAGACTAACATTGACACCCAAATCCTGCAGAGTTCTATACAACCAAACAATCCTGCAGAGTCTCCCCAAAATCTTACTAGAACTGCAACATGTATCCTAAGTGCTCGTGTTGTCTCAATGATGTGCATGTGCTTCCTTTCTACTCTCCTATTTTGATGTGGGTTACCAGGTACACTTATCTAAAGAACAATGCCTTTCTCACTAAACAGTTCTCTAAGTTTCTTTTTCATAAACTTTGTGCCATTATCACTTCAGGTCACTTTAATCCTTGTACTGAGTTGAGTTTCAACATAGGCCACAAAGGACTTAATCACCTCATAGACCTATAACTTATCCTTTATGAGATAAACCCAAGTATATCTGCTATGGTCATGAACACATGTCGCAAAATAAGAAGCACCTCACCAAAGATCCAAATGCACAAGATCAAACACATTTGCAGCAAGAAATTCACTTATATTAAAACTTTGCTTTGACTGTTTAGCAAAAATACAACTTTCACAAAAAAAATCCTTCAATGTTTTGCACTTTACCAAATCTAAGTGCTCTAGCTTGTTGTTTGAACAATGGCCTAGCCTAGCATGAATCATGCCTATTGACCCAGTTGTGTGACTCATATCATCTTTATTACATGAGTTAATCTCTAATCCATGATTTTGTTCTTTGAGCCTTCTCTTGCTTTCTGATCCTTCTAGGATGAACAATCCTCACACTCTTTGTCCAATAGCCACTATCTCCTTAGTGATAGGGTCCTGTAACACACATTTATCAGGTTTCTCATCAATTAGAATCCCATCATCTAACAACCTGGTCATTGACATCAAATTGTACTGAAATTCATTCACATCAAACACATCATGAATCACAAATTTCTCATTAACAATCAACTCTCCAAATGTATCTGCAACTCTGCAAGTTGAATGCTATGATCAGGCAAAATGACTCTGATAGGCTTACTAAGCTTCCTTGTTTTAACCAACATGTTCACATCTGTTACCATATGATTTATTGCTCCTGAATCTACTATGCATACAGAATTACTCCTATTTAAAGTTGCACTTAAAGCACTTTAGAAAGAAACAGTACTTGCTAGATTTGCTGAAGAAGTACTGGCAATGTTAGCTGATGAAGACGAGTTGTCCACCATGATGTCCTTTCCCTTGAACATCCTTGCGATTTCTCTACACACTGCATTCACTAATGCCTGATCCACTGGATGCTCTTCCTCAGCTATATCAAATGGACTGTCTTGTTCCTGTGCACCTACTGCATTTGCCATCCTATTTCCATGTGGCTTGCTATTCTTGTAGCCATTTCCGCTCTTATCAGGATAGCCTATCAACTTGTAGCATTCATCTCTCAGATGCCCCTTCATGTGACAAAACTCACATTTCTTGTCCCCTTTGGACTTATAGTCAGACTTGTATTCTTTTCTTCCATTTCTATTACCATTTCCACATTGATATTGCCTATTCACGTGCATAGAAGACCCTTCTTGATCCACCTGAATCAAGCATGTGACCATTTTCTGCCTCTCAACTTGCTGGACTACATAGAAAGCCATGAGAAACTGCATCAATTTGTTTCTTGATTCCCGATCAAGAATTTTCTTCATCAAATTGCACTTACACTGTGCCAAGATCCTACACTCACATTCAGGTAATGCTTCAATACTCGCAATCTCATCCCAGATTTTCTTGAGCTTGCAATAGTATTCTCCAACAGATTTGCTTCCCTGTTCGAGCGACGCCAATGTTCTCTTGAGCTGATACAACATTGGGCCGTTTGCCTGACCAAATCGCTCAACGAGTTCTTCCTAAAGCTGCTTTGTAGACTCCACATACATCAAGGATTGAGCAATCGAATTCACAATTGAATTCAATAACCAACATCTCACCATGTAATCGGCTCTCACCCATCTTTGGTGATCAGATGACTCTATGCTAGGTTTCTTGCACCTACCATCAATAAAACCTAACATGCATTTCGCTCCCAAGGCCATTTTAACATTCCTACTCCAATTCAAGAAATTCAACCCAGTAAGTTGCAAAGAAACGATCTGCGCACTTGGATGATCTGAATTGGTAAGTGCAAGTGGATCTCAAGAAGCAAAAACATTTAATTGCATTTGTGAGCCTTGATTCTCCAAACCTCCATTCGACGTCTCTATTGCTGCTAAATCTTTGCGATCTTTGTGGCAAAAGACGAATCTATGATCAGAAAACTACACCTCAGCTACTCTCTTCCCTACCTGTGCTCTGATACCATTTAGAATGGTGATCGATTCAGCATTAAAGAACCATATGTGCTTGAAGAGAGTAATTGAACAAGAGGGAATTGTTTCTGTTTCATTGAACGTAAGAGATATAGAGAGATGTTAAGTGCTTATATAGCATGTCTGTAACAACCCAGGAACCATCAAATGTTATTCACATCTAAGACCCCTTATTCCACTATTTACACAAAATGTCCTATATTCTGTATCTCAAAACCTTTAACACAAAATAATTTCACTTTTGAAAATTATTTGATTTCGCAACTATTTGTATGTATAACATGTTATTAGATATACATCATAGGTTATAATGTATTTAGAAATTACAATGTAATTATAAAACAAAGTTTTGGTTTTGTTAGGACTGCCGAGAAAAGAAGTTGCACAGATGCAACTTGTTTCACCAACTTATAAAACCAACAATTAGGAATTAGGGATTGTTTTACACCCTATTTCATTCTCTCTATATTATACAAAATGTTCTCTTCAACTCTCTCTTCTTCTTTGTCATCTATTTTCTCCCTTTCTACATAGCCTCAACTTTATTTTTCTTTCTTTTAAGTTGTTTTATCTACGTTCAATCCTTTCAAAATAACATGGTATTAGAGTTAGATCCCTGAAACACAAATTTCTACGTTCAAATCTTCTGTGCAAAAATCGAAAAGTTCTTGATGGAAAAGCTTCATTGGAATTCGAATCAGTTCTTGTTGGATCTAAATGATGTACTGTATATGCACTATTCAAATCACCCCAATTATTGATTGGTCATGCAATTCTCAATCACAACAACTACAATCATTGGTGAAGATCAATGGACGTGTCTTTGATTGCAAAGAACAAGATATGCTTCGTGAACGGATCGAATTGTTCGAAACCGGATGAAGAATCACCAAAGTTTCTGCAATGGCAAAGATGTAATAGCATGGTGATCGTGCATTATATCTTGCATTCTTTGGAAAAAGATATTATAGAAATCTTGCAGTACTATAACATAGCTTCTAAAGTTTGGAAAGATCTGAAGATGCAATTTTGTTCTCCCAACAAAACTAGCATCTACCAGGAACAAAAAGAAATCTTTAATGTCTCTTGGTGGCGTGTCTTTTCTTCATATCTTACAAATTTCAAGAAAATGTAGGATGAGTGCATATTGCATTATTTAAGATGACAAAGGTGGGATGTGTTGGGTTACAAACCAGTTTCTAGTGGAAACGAATTCGGGTAATAAGAAAATCAACAACAATAAGCCAACAAACCAATGACCAATCGATAATATCCAATCCGAAAACCAAACAACCAAGCAACCATAAACACATAGAAACACAAATATCAACCCAAGATTTACGTGGGAAAAACCCTCTCTAACCGGAGGATAAAAAAACCCACCTTCTGCCCTCAGAGCAACCAATCCACAAATAAAAAAAATCGGTACAAGTATTTAACAAACTAGTCTCAGGCCGAGATAAACAAAAATGAAGATCTTAAATACCAATCTAAATACAACCTAGATCTAGAATGGATTCCTCTCCAAAAAAACCTAGCTAAACACTTGTAATAAGATTGGATGTCATGGAGAGAAGAATACCTATAAAAAAACATCCGTTGTTGACTTGTCAAATGTGGGAGACGGATCATCAGATCAAGAGACGAAACACCCGCTCAAATCTCCTATATTTCCTCTCCTTTCTCCCTCCTCTCTCTTTTCTTCAACTCCTTTTTATTTGGTACCTCCCGCTGATCTCCTTGGTGTAAAAGCTCAGGTTTTCAAATCTTGATTTTCGAAAAAAAAAACAAATTAATTCAAATTGCCAAATTTTCTCTTATACTAATGCATTTGTTGACTTTTTTTTGCTATTTTACAATACCAAATGTACATTAATCTCTATATTTTTAAATCGTTTGTTATTTCTATACCTTTTAATTCTTAGGTACAATCTAATGTAACTATCTAACTATCTAATCTAATCTAATCTAACTATCTAATCTAATCTAATCTTCTAACTATATATATAAAGTTGGGTTTTGCCCCATTAATTGCACATATTAAATGATTAAAACAATAACCTAATATATATTAAAAATTAGCACCAAAAATCAGAAGGTTGTTCTAGCCTAATGGTTAAGGAATGATTTATATGCAAAAGGTCAAGAGTTCAACTCTTCTTAACTACACTATTTTGTATTTTTTTAATTATATTAGTTTAATGCCCTGAATTTATTAGATAAAACAAATACTTACAAATAAATCTAATATATATTTAAGATTAGCTTATTTCACTATTTTGTATTTTTTTAATTATATTAGGTTAATCCCTTGAATTTATTAGATAAAACAAATACTTACAAATAAATCTAATATATATATTTAAGATTAGCTTAAGAAATAAAAAAAAAGTTGTTGTAGCTTATTGGTTATGGGTATTAGTTTCAATCCAACATGTCAAGGGATCAAATCTCTATATAACTAAAACATTTTTTGAGTTTGTATTTTTTTAATTATATTAGTTTAATGCCTTGAATTTATTAGATAAAAAAAATACTTACAAAAAAATCTATTATATATATATATATAAGATTAGCTTAAGAAAAAAAAAGTTGTTGTAGCTTATTGGTTATGGGTAAGTATTAGTTTCAATCCAACATGTCAAGAGATCAAATCTCTATATAACTACAACATTTTTTGAGTTTGTATTTTTTTAATTATATTAGTTTAATGCCTTGAATTTATTAGATAAAAAAAATACTTACAAATAAATCTAATATATATATTTAAGATTAGCTTAAGAAATAAAAAAAAGGTGTTGTAGCTTATTGGTTATGGGTATTAGTTTGAATCCAACATGTCAAGGGATCAAATCTCTATATAACTACAACATTTTTCGAGTTTGTATTTTTTTTAATTATATTAGTTTAATGCCTTGAATTTATTAGATAAAAAAATACTTACAAATAAATCTAATATATACTACCTCCGATCCAAAAAAATCGTCGTTTGACTTTTTTAACACGTATTTTAAGGAGCTAAAAACTATATAATATATTAACTTTTTTTTTATAATCTAATACTTATTACCAACAAATATTAAGTTGTAAAAAAATAATTTTAAAAAAGTTGATATTTTATACTCCCTCCGTCTCGAAAAACAAGTCATTTTAGACTAGTTTAATTGTATCAAAATAGATGTCGTTTTAGATTTTCTAGGTAGGGGATAGTAATGATTTGTATTGGTTTTTTGTGTTGTTGACTTTTTAAAAGATTTTGATTGGTTAAAAAATATAGTGAGTATTTAAAAACAATAAAATTAATGAAAAAGGTTAGTAAATGATGATGTTGATTGATGGATGTGTGCTTTATTAAAACTAGTGCACAATAGTTTTTAGCTCATTAAAATAAGTGTTAAAGAGTCAAACGACAATCTTTTTGGATCAGAGAGAGTATTTAAGATTAGCTTAAGAAATAAAAAAAGTTGTTGTAGGTTATTGGTTATGGGTATTAATTTCAATCCAACATGTCAATCCAACATGTCAAGGGATCAAATCTCGAGACTCTATATAACTACAACATTTTTTGAGTTTATAGTATATTATTTTTTTATTTGTTTTAAACCCAAACACATGCAATATTTCTAAAGCAATTATCATTTTTTTGCTTATATAGTTGAATTGCATATAGAAGTGAGTAAGATGATAAATAGAGACAAGCTAATATATTTATTGAATTTCAAAGATAAATAAACACATTAAAACTTTTAGAGATAAAAATTATTAGTAATAAATTATAATGATAATATATTAATTAAAAATATATATTTAAAATAAGTCCTCTAGAACTACAACATTTTTAAATTTATAGTATATTATTCTTTATTTGTTTTAAACCTAAACACATGAATTTCTAAAGCAATTACCATTTTCTTTGCTTATATAGTTGAATTGCATGTAGAAGTGATTAAGAAGATAAATAGAGTCAAGTTAATATATTTGTCAAATTTCAAAGATAAATAAACATATTATTAATATTTGTCACTTATATCTTTTTATTTATTACTTATTGACATTTAATAATCTATTATATTTTTTTTACTTTAACTTAAATGATAATATAAAAATAAATTATTATATCCTCCCAAATCACGAATTTCCACTAGTTTATTCCCATCATTGTGACTCTGGGGTAAAAAATCGGATCTCATACATCACAAAATTATTCGGGTACAAATAAACATTGAAAAAAAAAATTAAAAATATATTTCTAGATTCTATACCCTTATATTGGTATGTTTATAAAAATTTATTATGAAAATTGATGTTTTTAAAAATAATAAAAATTATTTTCTAAAATAATCGATATTTTAATTATCTATATTTTTAAAATATGAATTTTCATAATAAAATTTTATAAACCTATCAATATAAGGTTATAGAATCTAACAATATTTTTTGAAATCTTTTCAATGTTTATTTCTAATCAAAATAATTTTGTGATGCGGTAAAATATGGTGCTTGAAATCTATATGGCTTGTAATTAAAACGCATATGATTGAATTGAGAAAATTGATTTTAAATTTGTAAATGTAATTAATGCTTTCAAGTGCAAGGTGACTCTTTAAGCACTTCAATCTTCAAATTTATTTTCCACTATGAAGTTCCATCTTAAGGTAAGTCAACTGAATGTCATTTGGGATGAAAAGAACAGTAGACTCCATTGTTGATTCAAGACATTGCTTGAAATTACGAACTGCTAGTTTAGATATGAATTGAGCGACTTCCTTGTGTGGAAATGACAACCAATCCACCCACAACATATTGTCATTTCTCGGAAAGATAAAGTTTATGTTATGTCGACAAGTTTTAATTCCATTAAGGTGTGTTTGGATTCCCTTTCCCATATATTTGAATTATAATTTAATTATAAATTAAAACAATCATCAATTATTTTGTTGTAAAATTTAAAATGTTTTTAAAATAAAATATATTATTAATTATATCAATACAATATTATATTGTGTTTATAATAAAATTATATTAAAAAAAATTATACAGGTGATATATTTTGTTGACAAAATCCACTTTAATTATTTCCCCAGTGGACCCAATTTCCTTCTCCAATTAATCCAATGTCCTCCAAACAGTCCAAATTAGTTAAATGTCCATCAAGTCAGTTACTTTTCACATTTCATTTTCTTCTTTTCCCGACCACTCTCTCTTTCAACAACTTGTTTCTTACTCTCTATCTTCGTCTTCACACAACTAATCATTGTCTTCCTATTTTCTCTCGATCATTGTCTTCATTTGAAACTATAACAATGTCTGAATCAAGCACATCATGCGATGGTTAGTGTACTTTCATGGCGCTTCCTCCTCGATTTTTTCTTCTCTTTCTTAGGGTTTATTCGTTTTAGTTAATTGGTATGTTTCTATTGTTGAATTCGATTTTAACGTAGTTTTCATTCTTTGTAATGTCTTTTAATATGTGTAGTTGCCACTGTTTCTGACCTTGATCATACATATGTCAATTAGATGTGAGTATTTGTTTTAGGGTCAATTTGCCGACAATACAAATACAAAGGCCAAATTAGCCAAATATACAAGATTTTGGGAATTTTGCAAAACTATACACAACCTTTGCCCCTCCAGCGTGCCCCCTGTGCCCCCCTCCACGTCATCAATTTTTTTTTTTCGCGCGTAAATGCTGACGCCGACGTCGGGAATGTTGACGTCAGCAATGCTGACACCGTTTTACAAGGAAGTTATTTTTTTTCCGCGATCCAATGCTGACGCCGACGTCGGGAATGTTGACGTCAGCAATGCTGACACCGTTTACAAGGAAGGTTTTTTTGTTTTTGTTTTTTTTTTTTTCGCGCGTCAATGCTGACACTGTTTACAAGGAAGTTTTTTTGTTCCACGCGTCAATGCTGATGCCGACGACGGGAATGTTGACCTAAGCAATGCTGACGCCGTCTACGAGAATGCTGACGCCGACGACAATGACGTCGGGAATGCCGACGTCAGCATTGCTCACACCCTCTACGAGGATGCTGACGCCGACAATGATGACATCGAAGATCAATATATTTGACGTATTAAGTCATTAAAAATATAAAAGGGGGAGAACAAAGAGACAAAAGGAGTGTTCTACCAAAAAAAAAGAAACGAATATTTTATTTTATTTTTGGTAGTGAGAAACAAAGAATAACGGTAAACAATTAAAATAAAGAATTTTTCGACGCCGACAATGCTGACCTCTTTCCTCATCTATCTCTTATATTGCAAAAACGATGTCAGCAAATATATACCTACACAAAAATATGCATGAAAACGATGTCAGCACTAAAAAATACGTATGAAAACGATGTCAGCACTAAGAAATAAACCAATTTTTAAGGAGTCAAGCATACATATATACTTACATATATAATATCAAATTAAAAACGATGTCAGCACTAAAAAATACGCATAAAAACTATGTAGGCACTAAAAAATAAACCAATTTCTAAGGAGTCAAGCATACATATATACCTACATGTATAATATCAAACTAAAAACGATGTCAGCACTAAAAAATAAGCATAAAAACGATGTCAGAACTAAAAAAATACGTATAAAAACGAGGTCAGCACTAAAAAATACGTATAAAAACGATGTCAGCATTAAAAAAACAAACCAATTTTTAAGGACTCAAACATATAAATATACCTACATATATAATATCTAACCAAAAACGATTAAAAACAAGCATAAGAATATAGCATCGGTAGATGAGTTAACAGCACCCATTAGCTATTTGGCGGATTTAAAACATCAGCACTCTACAAGTAAACCAAAGAGTAACAAATGGAAAGTGAAAGTTTTAAACTGATTTCAGTGCCTTCATCAATATAATACCATGTAATGATATTCAGTGGGTGACCATCGAATAAGAGAAACACATTTAAACTAATCTCAGTACCTCCAACTGGACCTTCCTATTTTTCTTCAAAATATTGAACATTGTTAACATATTCTTATCAGTATCAGTCATTTCTTCCTTCTTGTGACTCAACTGCAAAACAAATAAAAAGCCTGTGTCAAAATGCATGGTTATCCACTTACCAAATACCATACATATAAACAAGGAAAGACACAAGGAGACAACATAGTTGCGCAACACAAATGGATATGACACCTCTTCAGGACGATCCTTCTCTACGCCTAATTTAGGAGATCTCAAAAGAAACAGTCAAATGAAACCTAATCACAATGCTCTTAAATCTGCAATTGGAAGGAACACAGTCCAAATCGCACACAAATCGGGCACTGCCTTCAATTTCCGTTGCTGACATGAAATTAGAAAATATGAACAGAAGGTTGCTGACATGAAATTAGCAAATCGCATTCAGATCTGGAAGCAACGTAGTTCGAGCATAAAAGAGATTGGGAGAGGAGAGAGTACCTGGATCCCGTGCTCGACACATCACCGTGGATCCCGTGATCGAGACATCACCGCCGACTGCGACTTCAGCACACAGATCGTGAAGCCGATGAGGACGTTGAAGTAGCAGGAACCTTCAGCAGCAGCGGCGCCGACATGAGGGATCGGAGGCAGGGCAAGAAGATTGAAAAGAGAGAGGATGAAATCCTCTGGAGATGGCGAACACAGCAACATACCTCGTCTTCACCACCTCGCCACAAATCTGGAAATTTTGTCTGCAGCAAGCCATCAACATCTCCGGCGACTGGAAGTAGCGAAGAGCTCTCAGAGGCAAGGACGAACGTCGACCGGCTCTATCGCCTTCTCAGATCTCATCCTCCCTCCCCTGACTTCTCGAGCCCTAGATCGACGAACGGCGATTCTGAAGCCCGGACGAAGATCTGATCCGGTTGAGCGAGAGAGGTGAGCGATGAGATCCGGTTGGGGGAGATTCGACGGTGAGAGGGAGGACGATTTGGATCCCAAATCGGGAGCGTTGATCCCAAACGATGAGCGAGAGAAGGAGAAACAGGGCAGAGAGTTTCCTGTATAGTTTTGCAAATTTTACCAAAACATGTATAGTTCACTAATTTGGCCAAAAATTTGCGCCTTCGGCACAGATTTTCTCTTTGTTTTTTGATTGTTTGTCCAATGTTTTTACATTTCTTGGTTTTATTTGTGCATGGTTGTGTTTTGTAGAAAATATATTACTAGATACCTATCAGAGAAAATTTCATGCTTACGCTAATATCTACTTCCACCCTGAAGTAAATGAAGTTATTACGGAGGGTTTGTTAGCATATGATTGTTAGCAACTAGAGAAAAGTTGTTTAGGGTTAGTTTTAGTACAAGGTTAAAAAATGCGATTCAATTTTTCAGTAATTTCAATAAATGGTATTGCATGAGGTAGTAACAAAAAAACACAAATGGAAATGTGGTTCAAGATTGATGGCTTGATTGATCGGTTTTCTTTATTGGAGTTGCATGTCATAACTGATCTATCGGTTATTGAATATGATTCCTTACCTTTAAAGGTTGTTACATTTAAGAATTTTTTTGCAATTACAAGGTCTCGTATTCTGATATATTGGAGATTTTGCAATCTAAACCTATGAACTCCCTAAGAAAGTTAGTCATGGCAAAACTTATTATAATTGGGAAGGTGTTGTTTCTTAAAAGATTTGAGTTTGTTGACTTGACACATTTGTCTCTTGCTTCTGATCATGAGAAATTTGAAAGATATCATTGGGGGATAAAATATTATTGTAGGTTGTTAAAGAGGTTGAGAAGGGTGTCTTTTATTGAGACGGGCTTCAATCCTAGACGATAATATGAGTTTTTTGGATATCCTCTACCATTTCAGGTGATATTTTTATTCCTTTTTGTCTATCACTAACTATTTATATATGTCAGCATTTTTTAAATATTAGCGTGTTGTGTGTGTATTTAGCATGCATGGACATTGGAAGCATTTCCTTCCATTGCTGATAAAATAAAATGCACATTTAAGTACGGTGAGAAACATCCAACCTCTTTACATTGTGTTTGTGGTATTAAAAATAATTATGAACAAGCAGTTTCAATATTTGATGGAGAAATAGTATGCTTTTTATTTGTACATTTCATTGATTGTCAACATTCTTTTATCTATGAATCATTTGTCAGCATTTGTATCTTTCATTGATTGTCTGCATTCATATATTTTAATAATAGGCTCTCATATACCCAACATATGGGGAGTTTTCAAGGAAACTTGGGATGGATTTAATTTTGAAGATGAAGTGACTGGGGATGTTTTTGATTGTATCGCCGAACCATTTTTTCCTCAGACTAAACAAAGTTTTAGTTTTGATGTTAAGCGTGTGAGAAAGCAGTGTTATATGATGAGGTTTGGTGATGATGGTATGGTGCTTTGAAATCCCATTAGCAAGTTTGAAACAAAAAACTACTTATTCTGATACTCATAAGAAGAGTAAAAAGAGGCATAAGAAAAAGGCAAGCCAATACGTCTTTCGGAGGAGAGGAAAGTCTAGTAAGTTGGAGGGAGCATCTGTTTTTGCTGTTGTTAAACAAAATGGATCAGCGGGGGGTTCATGTTTTAAATTTAAACTTCAAAAGAGTAAAAAGGTTGGGGAAGTTGATAGTGAGAAGCTGTATGTATTGAAGAGGGAAGTGTGGTGGATGGTGCTGAAAAAATGATTGGGAAAGGGTTGGATCTACATGATATAGTGCTGGAGGGGATTGACAAATGGATTAAAGTAGCTGACAAGGAGGGGGAGTGTGCTGAAAAAGATATGGAGGGAGTTGAGAATGGGAGGGATGTAGATGGCAAGGAATTTGATGGAGCTTGAAGAGGGGAGACAATTGCTGACAAAGGGAAGAAGAGTGGTTTGAAGGGTACTAACATAATGATGGATGGAGCTAACAAGGTTACTGGTGTAGCTGACAAAGGATTTGGGAAAGATGCTGAAGATGAAGATCATTGAGATGCAGACACTATAGTTGCCAATGGTGGTGGTGATGATGACATTAATTATTCAAAAAAAGAATGGGTTAGTTTGGTTCTGATTCAGACAATGTTGTAGCTGAACATGAAGAGTCTGGGAAAGATTTTAAAAGTGTTGACATTAGTGCTCATGAAGAAGAGATGTCTAAATGGGCAAAAGAATTGTCATTCAAGCTAGATACTTTAGTGTGTACTTCTGATTGGGCACTAAAGCTAACAAACAGGGTTTTAATATTAGAGAAAGCTGACAAACTGGGATCTAAACTAGCAATGATTAAATATCAAATATCACTATGATGAGAAATATAGCTTCACTTACTTTCACAACAATAAACAATAGTGATTTCATGATCATCGGATTGTTATGCAATAATGGTTATGCAATTATCCTAGGGTGGGTTTAAGCACAGATCAAATTAAGGTAGCCTGAACTTGTTAATAACACCACCTAACTCCTTAAACTCTTGCATATTGGGGCGAGTAGCAATAAGTCCCCAACACCTAGCAAATAAACATTATTTCTCTTGTCTATTCAACTTGTCACCATGTTGTCAACCCCAGTTGTCGCTTCCACTAAAAGAAATAACATTCACCTGTCAATTCTGGTATAATATCATGAGTCCATACTCGTCGCTACATGACATGCTGGCTACTTATGGATTAAGGTTCGCAATAGTGGAATGAAGCTATAATCCTAGTATGATGCAAATCTATCCTAATCGCTAGTTAATATAAACAAACAACACATAAAGTTGGTGTGGATATTCCTCATGAAGATGAAGAGAAAAAAGATGAGGCAAAAATAGGTGAAATTGGGTCAAGTTTTGCAAGTTCATTTAAAAGTGAAGGAACTTTAAGTTAAGCTAAAATTGAAGGCACACTTGTTGAGGGCAAAAGCCCACTGACTCTGATTCTGTGCTTTGTTCAATTGATCTTGCTCATGACTCGAACCATGTGGATTTGTGGAACAAGCTGAAATTCATGCTAATATTGAAAGAAAATCTGTGGACAGGGTTGATGATGTTTTAGAGAATGTTGAGGCGCAGAAAGTTGATGAAGTCTTGGAGGATGGTGTAGTGAAGACTCCTAGTCCCAAGGCTCCTCTCTATTCCAAGACTGTCATATCTATATCAGTAGGCAATGCTGAAATTGATGAAGAAGATTCTGTAATGAAGGCTGATATTGTTTCAAGGGATGCCGCCATTGATATTAAAGTAGCTGACTTTTTGTCAAAAGATTTTGACATTGCTTTAAGGGATGTTGAGGGTGATGCAGTTCTCATAGTGCATAGTGGTGATAATTTTGATGGTGCTGGTGAACACTTTCATTGTTTTGATTCGTCGAAAGAAGCACATCCTAGAGTTCACGATAAAATCGAACAATTAAGGCGATCAAAGTGTATACCTAAAGCTAGTAGTTTTAGTTTGAGTCCCTATGAAAATGGAAAGAAGGACAAAGTTCCAAAATACATTGCTTCAAAGTTTTTATTATCTGAAGATAATCATACCTTTTTGTACTCGTACATCAAAGAGAACATGTACTTATTTTTATACTGACATTTGGTGTAGTTATTTTAATATTTATGATATGCTGACATTCTCTCTTTTTGTTTCACAAAGGATTTTGTTCTGAAAGGGTTCGAGGGTGTTAGAAAGAATTTTTTGAAGTTTCCATTGAGAGAACAAAATGGATGGAGGGGATGGTAAGTATATATATAATTTATATGTATTCTATTTTTAATGTAAAACATAATGGTCTTGTGGATAATCTTTTAAAACATGTGTAATATGCATTGTCAGCATAATGAGAAAGTGTTGTGTCATATGCGGAAGCGAATATCACAAGAGCCTTTGAGATTTCAAGATGTTGTTATATTGGACTGGGTGTTATATCAATATTATTTACATGAAGTAGTTGGTTCATATGATATAGCATCTGATATGGACCTCATTATTGTAAAATATTTTATTTGGTTATATCATGTTGACTTTGGTAAGGATTGGGGCAATGCAAAGAGGATATATATATATATATACCCTTCAATATTAAACATAAGCATTGGGTTTCTCCATAAATTAACATTGAGGAAAGGATGGTTCTGGTCTATAATTGTAAGAAGCACGTTGCTGGTGATGAGACGTTGAAGGAATGTTTATGGGGCTTAGATGTGTGGTTGCCTCATCATTCGGAACAAGTTATCTAATAAACTAACAAAAGAAATCTTAAGGACAAAATATAAATAACTCAAGATAAAATATTTAGTTTTTATAATTACTTAAAATATGAGATTGAATGTTTTTATTAAAAATTAACTATAGTCATCAATTAAGGTGCACACATAGGACACCAAATGGATAAAATAGATAAGAGCATTGTCTGACGTGACTTAAATATATTGAGTTATCATTAATTGACGTGTCAAAAAAAGATGTGTTAGATTGCATCAGAAATGACATAAGCACAACTTCGATCAGAACCCAACACATAGGATTTTAGGTCTTTGTTTTAGTATGATATATTGGTACTGATATTGATGGTGCATCTAAATCGAGAATCAATTAATTGGAGATAATTGAAGAGGGAAAACGGTAATTAATTAGAGATGGTGCCATTGACAGATGAGAACCAATTTTAGGTTGATTTTGATTTTGATTTTGATCACTTGCTTTAGCTTTTATTCGAAAAAAACAAAAACCCTAGCTTCGATTCCTCCACCCCATAACGGATCTTTGATGGACACCCTCAACTCCTCTAGTACTAAAAAATTGGATTCATGATGTGGTGTTTGAAGCAGTTTGTATGTAGTTTCAATATTCATATTCCATCTAAGCACATCAGGTGAGATTCGTATTGCTATGACTCTTGTTACTTACATTTTTGCAATCAGAGGATCTTTCACCTGGGAAGGAATCAGTTAATGTGAGAAAAGTGTTTTGAATGCCATAATTTATAGTGACTTCCATAGTTCCTTGAATTAATGTAGTCAAGTACATTGATTATGCATGCCAAAGAGCTGCAATGTGGCGCAATTGCAACCTTCTCTGGCATGACTCGAGATACCTTTGATGAAAAAATGGTTGTGGTGTTGTGTTACATAGCCTATGTTCCCATGGTATATTGTTCGCTGCTTCAAATCCATGTGCTCCACATTTGGATCAAGATGGGAGAAAAGAGTGCCTTCATTGCCATCTCCTCTGTCCACCATAAGGATGAAAATCTACTACAAAAATGATACACATATAGGTGCTCTAAAATAGTATTGATGACAATTGAACAAGTTAAATACATTTTAGGATTTAGAGATTAAGGATGTGTTTGATATTAGATTATTTGGTAGATTTAGGAGTTTTGGGAGGTTTCAAAACAAAAAAAGCTACCGGGCTGGTGTTTGGTGGGAGATTATTTGGGAGATTCGATAGTTTCAGCAGGAGGTAATTTTCTATAGAAAAAAAATCTTGTGGGCGAGCTTTTGGAGATTTTGCCCTAGATTTTTTTTTACAAGCACAAGCCACTAAACATTTTCGTCTTTTTACCACAAAAAAATCTTCCAAACCTTATAACTACCAAACACAGTTTAGCCTTTTTTATAAGATTATTTGCCAAAAAAATCTCCATCTTCCACATCTCCACAATCTTAAAAAAAATAATTCTCCAACTCCAAAAAAATAAAACTCCACCTCCCAAAACACCTCTCATTTGCCAAACATGCGTTAAATCCTAAAGACTTAACATAAAGGCTTGAGGCAAGTTGCTAAAATGGATATTAGCAAGATTATTTTTAGTTAATTGTTATTTGGTCCTCTCATTTTCTTATTCGTCTTTTTCATTTGAGGGTTGCATACTACCTTCAATCTCCCTCAATCTTCAATTTCATGCAAGCCCTTACATGACAGATCTGGCCATCTACCAATTTTCTCTCGCACCTCTTCATCTTGCTCCACTTGTCATTTTACTGCTTTGAATTGCCTTTGCCTTAATCCTTTTCCCTCTCAATTGTTCATGAAATCATATTCCTTCCTCATATCATCTTCTTCCCTTCCCACAAAACCTTCAACTAAATTGTAGATTTGAAATTATTTACGAAATTAGATATTATGCTAGAGGATACGATTGATCTATATTTTCATTTTCTGTTTTCTCATTCCAAAATACAATGAATCGAAGTTGTTGTTCATGAAGTTGCGAAGATGAGCAAGGTGCATTCTGGAGTGAGAAGAAATCTGGAGGCTTTCAATGTGATGCAGAGCGATTCGATGGCTTTTTCAAACTTGGATCATCTAGGGATGAACCTCACTAGTGTTCTGTTCAACAACAATAACTTTCTTAGATGGAAACGTCAAATTCAAATGGAGTTGAAAGCAAAACTAAAGCTTGGATGTTTCACATGAATGTAGAATCAAATCGGATCAAAATATGTTTGATTTTAAAAGATGGATGATTGTTGAACTCGATGATGTCGAAAATCTCAAGTGTTCTTGTACACAAATTCATTACAAGATCTTTGGCTGGAGATTTGCAAGAGGTATTGGTCAGTCTAATACACCTTTGAATTTTCGATTACATTAAGTGTTGAGACTATGATATATGATAGTATCCCACATGGAAAATATAATGAATCCAAGCCTTGTACATAAGTGGAGGCTACTCCTGCTACCGCCAATTTGTTCTAGGATGGAACCCCACTCGGCTTGTGTGCTCGGCTCGGTAAGCGCATATGCGCTTGGGCGTGTAACCCCCCCCCCCCCCCAACATGGTATCAGAGCCAGGTTCAGCTGGGTGCGATGCGATTTGGGTTCCTGGCCTAGTTGGTTGGTCGGTATTAAGGCATTGAGTCGTTAAGTGCAACTAGAAAATAATGCATGGCCATACAGTTACACTTGAGGGGTGTGTATTGAAAATATGATATGAAATAGTATCCCATATGGAAAAATTAATGAATTCATGCCTTGTAGATAAGTGTAGTGTGGGGTGGGGTGGGGGGGGGGGGCTACTCCTCCTAACGCCAATTGGTTTTAAGATGGAACCCCACTCGCATTGTTTTTTTGTTTTAGGATAGAACCCCACTCGCCTTGTGTGCTTAGCTTGGTTAGCACATATGCGCTTGGGCGTGTGAACCCCCACCTCCACCCGTCGTATGACCCACCATAATTTAACATGAAGAAATAGGTCAAATCTTGCATGGAAACTTATCAATTGGTTGTTATTTCTTGAAAATGAAATTTTGTTTGCATGAATCAGACAATCCCTGACCAATTTCTACTTGTTCCTGTGGAAATTTGTCTCTTTGTTCTTGCTCGATTCATTCTTGAATATCTAAAATGAAAAACCATAATATATAGATTGATGTGATTTTTTGTGAATCAAAGTCCTAAGTTTGAGGGAACTGGCAATCAGGTCGTCGCAATGGATCCATGGCCGAGTGTGAACAAGGATTGCTATCTTCTTCACTAGGTTGAGCAACCTAAACCCGTTAATTGTTTGATTCCTGAGCCTACATAATTCATGAGTGTGCCTAGTGCAGATACCTTAGGAAAGAAATAAGATAAGAAAAGGAAAATATGGAAGCAAGAAATTTTGTGATCATTGCAAGGAAAAGGTTGTTGTTGGGAGCACAAGGGGGTTATATGTCTAGTATTGAAGTATAAATAAAACTAATAAAAGCAAACCAACTCTTGTCCAAGCAAATAAATACAAGACTTCCGCTCATTGTAGTAGAAGGTAGTCAGGATCGATCCTCGAGGAAGCTTATCAGCGCTCGCCTTTCCAATTCAAATCACCCTCAAATTCGACCAGCAAAGTACTCGATATCGAGTGGGGAACTCGATCTTGACCACACCGTCGACTAAACTGCAAAACAAAAAGCAACAGAAACGCAAAGAACGAAGCAAAACTAGTTGATGTTGAGTGAACAGTACTCGACGTCAACTACAACCTACTCGATGTTGACCACTCTCGTCGATATCGAGTGCACAACAGAACAAAAACACAACTTTGTGACAAAACGAAAGACAGAAATAAAGACAGATTTCGTGGGATTAATTCAATATTATAAAAGCTCCTAGAATCAGGGTTTCAACGCCACAACGATAACCATATAAGATTCATGCAAAAGGTATAAAAGATCATGCTTTTCATCAAATAACTTTCGTTATTATTTAATAGAAATATAGAGGCTTTCACATAAACCCTAATTGTTACTAACCCTTCTCACATAATTAATCCAAGTTGTATTAAGATCACTTTCGCTTCAATAACACAAACAAGGATCACCTTCGACTTTCGTAAAAGAATCGTCCTCATAGGGATGGAAGATGAAATTGCATCAAAAGATTGTACCTTTATCGCATTTACCTTACATGGCTACCGTCGGGCTCACCCCGACCCTAGAAGTTGGGTGACTACTCGCTCTTCATCATAAAGACACACATCAATAATAAAAGGGAAATAACTTGCATTAATAAAAATAAACAAAGCTTACAACTGATCGAAGCCAAATCCGCTCTCGCTTACTCCAACCTCTATTCGGCCAAGCTCTCTCTAAACTCTCTAACTATTGTGTTGTGTGTAAATTGGAATGATTAAAAACCAGCCCCTAGGGCTTTATTTATAGTATTCAATCCCCGCTATCCAATGATAGAATATCCTATCTATATCTAAAATTATCTATCTAAAGACTTAAGATAAAACTTGGAAATTCAACAATTAAATCCAATAAGAATACTAGCTATTAGCTAATGTGAATAAATCCTCCTTTATCATTAATTTCATTGAAATTTGGCAATATATTGTTATCAAAATCATACTTGATTCCCTATCTAAAATTGGGTCGGGTTGGGACTCGGGTCAGTTAGGAGTCGGGTAGGGTTGGAATTTGGGTCGGGTTGGAATTTGGGTCGGGTCTTATTTGATTCGGATCCGGGTTGAGTCGGGTTTGTCTGTATTCGGGTCACTTCGGGTTTTGGGTCAAAGTTGGTCGGGCTCAGTTTCCAGTTCGGGTTATGCATAACGCTAAATTTTCGGGTTCGGTCGGGTTTCGATTCGGGTCGGTCGGTCGGGTTTCTCGGATCGGGTCAGATTTTGCCAGCTCTACTAGCTAATGTGGATAAATCCTCCTTTGTCTTGATAGATCTTCATGCGAATGGATAGAATATCACCTATCTTCACTTGCAAGTAATTCACCAGGCTCGGACTCCTCCTCGTACTCGACTCGGATTGCTGACTAGGGTACTCGACATCGAGTAGCTTACTCGACGTCGACTAGCTTTGTGTCTCATGGGTTGCACTCGAGCTCGGGCACTCTCTAGACTCGATATGTGTACTCGACGTCAACAAGCTTCCTCGACGTCGAGGAGTTTTGTATGTCTCGAGTGAATCCTGCTTGACTCCTTGTGATTTTGACTTGGTGGCACTCGATATCGACCAGGTTTGGTTGATATCGACTAGTCTTTGTCGAGTACTTTTGTCTTGTTTCTTGCTTGATTCGTCCTGGTTCAGCTACTGCTTGATCTTGGAATTTCTATAGTTGTACTCGAGCATTCCATGATTTCCTTCCCTTCTCCGAATTGCTGTAAGATGCCTCGAGTTATGCGAAATTAAACACAAACTAGTGTAGACTCCATAATTTGGAAAATAAGCATAAACTACATAGATTATGTACTATTCTAACCCAAATGCATTAAATGTATACAGAAATCGATATAAAAATAAGTGTAAAACATGACGAATTAGGCTCACAACAAACACCCCATATTTAAGCTTGCTTGTCCTCAAGCAATACTTTTAATGGTCATACAGGGGAAGAAAACATACTCTCAACATCTTAAATTCATTTCCATATGTACATGCAATCAATTACCATCCTCGAAATGGAACTAATGTCACAAATTCGTGCCTGTGAAATAAAAGCAACATCACACATAAAAGGAGGGTTATGCAAAAACATTCATTCGTGACAAAACATTAATAATCAAGAGGACTTTAATTTAAGCTCATAGTGAAGAAAAAGGTAAAAGGTAAAGTGGTGGGCTATATTTGGGCAATTTGATGCTAAATCCAGGGAGAATTTCTTCAAACATGCTTTCTTGCTTTGATGCACTTTCTCCTTTCATAATTTCCACACCACTCATTCTCTCATAAATCACTCTTTGCTTTTTTCACTTATATGCTTTTACCTCTCTAACCCCAGATACTTAGTGCTTCCGACTCCTCACCTTGGTGTCCCATCCTGCGGAACTAGTACCTCGACGCAGGCAGGGTCGATCTACCTTTATCTCTTGAGGTGACCGGATTTTCTTTCACTCATTAAATTTTCCATATCTTTTCAATTTCCTGCCAAACTCCAATAATAATAATAACACAAACACCATATAATATCTCCAAAAGTAACTTCCATTCTCAACATAATCCCCGGATAAGGAAATAAGGTAAAGAATGGTCAATATTTAGATCATATGGAGCAATAATTGAAATAAGGCTCAATATGGCTTTTGTGATGCATAAGCATATGTATGGCTAAGGAATATAAAAATATGAGCATTATATGGAAAATATAAAGTCCTCCATTCTCTTATGATGCAACATGTCAAAAGCAATATCAAATTTTACCTCATTTCATGGTTTTCAAGAAAAATATGCACTTCATTGTGAATTCTCTTTAATAGGCAATTTCATGCTTTATCTCTAATGAATCTAATTTTGCATCGTCGAGTTCAATTAAAGCATCCATGACACTAATTCAAAAACTTTCAATGGGGGGGGATAAAAATAAACTTTGAAAAACAACATGTAAGCACATAGATTGATAATATGAATTCCCAAATAGCCATGCAACAATTCGGGAAATAAACATAAAAATTTGGACACATAATGTCAAATAATGCTAATATGCATAAAGTAAGCCCTTCCCCCACCACATACTTAAAATTTACAGTGTCCTCTCTGTATAAAAACAAGGGAAAAGAAAGAAACTCACTAGACATGTGTGCAGAACGTCGGAATTGAGTACTGATGTTGCTGTAGAAGTGGTCGACTTCGCGGAGTCTAGTAGACTACTCGACGTCGAGTACTTCTGTAGCTTTTACGTACCTGCAAGTTTTTGAGATAGGCTGTATCCACAATTGCAAAACCCAAAAATAAAGTTTCAAAACCAAAAACCAAAAACCAAAACTAAAGTGTCTAAAAACCCTAAAAATTCAAATTGTTTGTTACAAGCTCTAGACTTTATACTCGCTAGGTTGACTTCTTCCGTTTGAGCTCAGGGTGGCATATGCAGGGCCCATGTAGACTGGGTCTTGGATAGAACTCCATTCTTGTCCATCAACTACAATCCTCCGGAATGGATCTTATGCACCGTGAAAAGTCCCATCTTTTTCTCCTTGAACTTGTTAGGGAACCAATGATTCTTGGATTTGAAGACATAGACCTTGTCTCCCACTTTGTACTCCTTATGATCATCATTGGAAACCCTGCATAAGCGCACATACCAAGGCAAACCTCTCCAATGTATAGATAAATCTTTAATGGAAATAGGAGAAGAGACATCTTTACCCTGGCTTACCGTCACAGAATCACAATTGGGAACCTCCCGATCTCCTCGACATCGAGTGGAACTACTCGACGTCGAGTGCTTTTCGTCGTTTGGTGGATTGCTCTTCGAGGAAGAAGCAGTCGATTTCCCCTGGATCTGGTCGACGTCGAGTAACCTACTCGACGTTGAGTACTGCTCCGCTCTTGGTGTAGTGCTCGATGAAGCTGCAGTCAATGGGAGTGTTTGGATCTGGTCTACGTCGACTATAGTACTCGACGTCGAGTACTTCTGGTCAACATCGACCCCATACTTAAAACCTGGCAAAGATTCTGAATAAAAATTAGTCAATATCGACTTACCTTGGTTGATGTCGAGTAGATCGTTTGTATCATCGTTCGGAATTGCCATGATCTCCTCCACATGTGTTTCCATATCTCTCTTCTCTAATTCCTCGGGAGTCATATTTCTTACCTTAGGCTCCCGCAAGTGATGTACCTGGCTGAAATAGACTTAACCTCCTCCATAGGACTTGTATATCTTTCAATTTTATTAAAAGAGTACTCAATTACCTCATCACTGATGTTGAAAGTGAGCACTCCCTTCCTAACGCTTATGTTGGCATCCACCATCGCTAAGAAGGGCCTTCCTAATATAATTGGACAAGCAGGGTCCTCTGCCATATCAATAACTAAGAAATCAGCAAGGACAAATAACTTACCTACCTGTACTAGCACATCGTCCACCATGCCTGTTGGGATGATAACTTTGTTGTTTTCCATATAGAGTTTCGCATCCACAGGCTCTAGAGCACTTATCTTATCTTTGGACCAGATTGATAAAGGCATTATACTTACACTGGCTCCCAAGTGTAAGTATAATGCCTTTATCAATCACTTCTTGCTCAGAATCTCTTTGAGGAACTTTACATATGACGACATCTCATGAAGAGCTTCAGTGAAAGGAATGGTGACATTAAGCCTTTGAAGAATCTTCACGAACCGTTGAAACTTCTTTTCCGTTGGGTCCTTCAAATATTTAGTTGGGAATGGCAACATTTTCTTCTTTGGAGGTGTTAAAGTCTTGTCAACATGGGCAGAAGGCTGGTCGACATCGATTGGTGAATCCTCGACATCGACCACAGTTGTCGATTTCTGGGCAGGTGCAACGTTCTATTCGATGTCGACTAAATTGTCCTCAATGTCGAGTAGAGTCTGGTCGACGTCGACTGGCTTACTCGACGTCGAGTAGTCCCCTGTAGTGTCTCCGTCTGTGTTTCGTTCGGACGTTTGCATCTGACGCCAACTCCTGAGATTCATAGCAGCTACCTATCGTGAAGATTTATTTTTAGGATTAGGTTCAGGGGATCCATGGAGCATACCTGATTGCTTGTAGATTGATGAAGCCAATTGACCCATTTGGGTCTCCATTGATTTCCGTCAGATATCAATCTCCCCAAGTCTAGAGTTGATGCCATGCAGCTGAGTGTGGATGGAATTGATTGATTTCTTGTTGTCTGAATGGTTCCTCCGCATCTCTTCAAGAATAACCTGCATGTCATCCTTCTTACCTTCCCTGTCAGGGTGACCAGGAGCTCTTTAGGGTAGGGGGTCTCTTTAATGCTGGGGTTGGCGATATTGGCTCCAGTTCTGCTGTTGCTGATGCTACCCTGAGTAGTTTCCCCCCACATACCTCGCCTCTTCATGGGTTTTAGCTACTAGTATATGATCGGCGTGTGGGCACACAGTGTTGTTGTGCCTCACAGACCCACATTCCAAACAAGGTTCATCTTTAGAAAGGAATTTGACTTGTTTGGTAAGACGACGTACCTGATCGTTATGGAATCGGTCCTTGACGTCTGGATCAAATTCCTTATGTGGCACACATAAGGGCATAGATGGGGCATGCCTTTCATACCTTTCGTCGCCGGAGGCCGCAGAAGTCCCATAAGTATTCGTCTCCCAAGCATGCCGTGGGGCGTACTCGAGATACCTATAAGCGATGTAATTGTTGATCCGATCCTTAGTAGGTGCATCCAGGAAGTTGAAGATGATCTCTTGGATGACGTATGGTGGCTGTCCGTGCGTAAGACATAACTTCATAAGCCTTTTGTGGCGCTCCTAGACCTGTACAAGCGGTTCTCCTGGCTTCTGTCTGAAAGCCGTGATTTGTTGTCTGAGCGTACCTACAAGGGACTGATGTCCATGTGTGAATTCCATGTGTGAATTCACACATGGACAAGCGGTTCTCCCTTAGCTCATTCCATGTGTGAATTGAATGTGTTGGTAATCCTTCTAGCCATTGTGAAGCTATTCCTACAAGGGACTGATGTCCATGTTTTATGCCATATTTTTATGCTTATTTCAACTTCTTATTCTATCGTCATATGTATTCTGGGATGGGAATATAGCAAATTTGTATAGTTTACGCTTATTTGCAAGAAATAGAGGTCTACATAAGTTTTGGTATAATATTGCAGAATTTGGAGCCATTCCGGGACAAAACCAAAAGAAGAAGACGAAGGTTGGATTCTCCTCGATCTCGAGTAAGTTACTCGACATCGACTACCGCTGAGAGAAGAACCAAGTCGAGAACTGAAGACGAAGAGAACTCGAGTTCGACTCTACTCGACATCGACATACTTCCTCGACGTCGACCAAGACCAAGTGTAACACCCCCTTTTTAGACCCCAAAGGAGTGTTACAGCGCCAGTGAATCCGCAGACTTTAATGTCTTTGAATTCACCTGAGGCTTATATGGACATGCAACCATGCTCCCATAAACAAGATGATAATGTAAATACAATCAAATAGGCGGAAGTGAATAAAATTTATTAGTTTAGAATATCTGATCACAAGAACATAAAAACTCCAAAACCATAAAGTATGAATAAGTTCCGAAATAGATGAAATTAAAGTAGCGGTGCGGAAACTTTAAAGGTTCAAAACTTGTAATAAAATATTCAATAACTAATAGCCCGCTCTTCAACTCTCTCCTGCCCCGCTGCTTGCACTAGACCTGAGGAATATGGTCTGGTGTTTCGTGAGAATGAAGGACACCAGCCATCCAATAAATAGGATGGTTAGTACAATTAAGACTAGCAAATGATAAGGAAAATGTTCAGACTTTAACCTTACAGTGACCATAAAACGGTATGTCTCAGGTTAAGGGAATGACACGAATATTTATAGTAGAAGCTGAATGAAAATGATAAAAATTCACACATGACTCGGATGATCATATCGATCGATTAATAGATAAGAAATGGAATACATCAGATCGTTGTTTTATCACCCCGCAGAGAATGCATTCTTGGATGGTGTTTCATGAAACCTTTTGAGGCGGTGGCTTAACGAACCACAACCGGCAAGTCAGTCTACTGCATAACTTGCTAACGGCATAAAGCCACTCGCATCACGTGGTGCGCATTTTAACATATCACAACTAAGCATCACATGGTGCCTATCTTATCATACATAAACAATTTATACTAGGTGATCATAATAACGACATTAAATCAAACAGGGACAAGCATGTATAATTCAAAGGGTCTTACTATCACATGCCACTAGTTTGCATAAAAGAACAAACAGAATATCATGCACTTTAGGAAGAAGAAAATGGGCAACCTTTACTTATCTCGAGTTATACACAAACAATCATATTTAATACGCCTATCACTATAATTCATTTAATAATTGCCCATTTATTTAACTCATGCAAATTTATGATTAAAAAGGATAAATTACATCAAGTAGACGGGTATGCAATTTATCAAAATTGGCAAGGAAATTGGCCACATGGCCGCATTCGACACGGAAGAATTTAAAAGGCACGTCAAAGGAAAATCACGAAACATGCAAAAGGCATTGAACGAAATCACTTGCCTTGATTTTCGATGATCAGTTGATGACAACCAGGCGAGATTTTAGCACCTATTGAATCCAACGGAAAAAGGAATATTAATATTGATATTTTACAAAATTAACTTTACTTAATTCAATTTGAAATTGAATTAATTCTATAAAGTTAAATATTATATACCAATATGAATTCCTCGGGGAGCGAGATCCGGCTTGAGTGCTTCGAGACTTCCTAGTGTCGCTGAAAAGGGGAAGAACCGAACAGTTTAGAAATATTGGCCACTTAAATTAATAAATAATTAACTTTGGGCCAAAAACGGAAATTGTATAAAACAGGGGACGTTTTTGTAATTAAAACAAAAGGGATTAAAAACCCCATTTCACTGTCTCTTCTACCTCGCGTACAACGAAGAAACATGAATCCTTCCTCGGCGGCTATGGCTTCCGACGGCGTGGGCTTCGAGCAACGGTCAGCCGGCGACAACAGGGCGACGGACCGGAGGCGGTGGTGGCTCGTGGCTCGGACGACAATCGACTGGGCTCGATCGATTCGCTGTTCACGGGGCGCTTCCGGCGGGGGATGCGTTCTGCAGAAAAGAGCGATGGCGATGGCTCGTGGCTCAGCTCAGACTCCGGTCGCCGGTGGTGGAAGACTGCGGAAGTCTGGTGATGGTGCTGCAGTGGCTCGGATTCGGCGGTGGTTGCTCTCGATTGCAGTGGTGCTGCTGCTCACGGGGATTTCGCGAGAATTGGAAAAGGATGGTGAAGAGGAAGGTCGTGGGATGTGAAGATCAGCAGGGCCCTCCCCTCTATTTATATTGCTGGAATTGAATCAGATAAAGGGGAAAGAGTTGATCACATCCCACTACTAAGATCTCGGACTGGGTTAGATTGAGGATAACCTCTCTTGAGTTATTCTTGAGAGAAAGGATAGAACTTGGAGAGGAAGGAAAGAGGTAAAAGAATTTCTATCTTCCTTCTGTATTTTTTTTTCACCGTGGCCAAACCAACAGAAACAAAAAGAAATGGGCCAATCTATTGGGCTGAATTTTTTGGTTGAAATTTCTATCGGAATACCTCTTTGTAGAGGTAATTTGGTCCTCTTTATTGGGTTTAGAAATGCAACATGAATTTAACTTTATACATTATACATATATATGGGTCTATGTATATATATATCATGTATATATTAGCGGAAAGAAAATATTATTTAATTTAACTCTATAAATTAAATAAATTAAATAGCAAGAATGTTTAGACGTTAAAATTAGAATAATATAATTATTCTAATTTATATTATATATCTTATGTGAATTTATTAGCTTCTGAAATTCACATAGTATAGTATAATATTATCTAAAGAAATATCCCAAAAATAATTTGGGGTATTTCACCAAGAAGCACACCCGAGCTCGAGGAAGAGGAAGCCATTCGAGGAGCCAAGCCGAGATCGAGGACTTTCCTCAATGTCGACCTACTTCCTCGACGTCGACTAACACCAAGAAGCACACCCGAGCTCAAGGAAGAGAACCAGATCCAGGAGCTGTGAAGAGAAGGCGAGATCGACAACGTTACTCGACGTCGACCAACCTTTGTCGATGTCGACCAAACCTTTCTTGGGCCGCGAGTCCGTTGGGCCAATCCGAGCACGTGATGAAGACTTGGACATGAAGGATTTATCCTATTCTATCAAGATCTATCTATCGAGAGAAGGATTTATCTACCACATGAAGATATTTCGATATTTTAGATATTTCCCTTTTAGATAAATGTTCCTTTTATTTAAGTTTTATCTTTAGATATAGATATAATTTCCTTACCTTGATTAGCAAGGATTGAAAGCCTATAAATAAAGCCTATAGGGCTGATTTTTATTCATTCGATTCTAGAGAAGGAGAAGAGGTAGTGAGTAGAGAGAGAGAGAGAGAGAGAGAGAGAGAGAGGAGGCCGAGTAGGAGCAAGAGATCGAGAGCAATTTGGCTCTAATCGGTTGTAAGCTTTTATTTAGTTTATTAATGCAAAGTTATTTCCTTTTATTATTGATGTCTTTCCTTGCGATGAAGAGCGATTAGTCCGACGATGGCCAAGCGTGCTTGAGGTAAAGATTTGACCTTTCTTATGCTTTGATCATCCACTGCCATTAATATGTTTATTACCTATTTAAAAAAGATCCATGTTAACAAACTTGGATTATAAACATAAAATCGGTAGATACAATTAAGGTTCCTTGAAAGAGTTATCTAGTTGTTGGAAAAGGCGAAAGCTTGTCCTTTGATTGATTGCATGATTATCGTCATTTATCTTGCCTTATGCATATTTGGTTATCGTTGTTGCAAACTCCGATCTTGGAAGTTATTTTTCATACATTGTTTATTCCGAAATTCGCAAGATTTGTCTTTTATTTACGTTTATGTCTTTATCCTCGATTTCGACCAATTCTGGTCGACATCGACTACTGATCTCGATCGAGCAAGATCGTTGTTGTTTCTGTCTCTGCAGGTTTCTCGAAATCGACTAGGTTACTCGAAGTCGACCAAAACTTCATGGACGTCGAGTTGACTCCTCGAGATCCACCAACTCCAGTGATTGCTGCTTGCTCGAATTCAACTTGCCCGACCCCTGTCGACTAACCTTAGTCGAGGTCGAGTACCCCTGAAGTCGTATTCTGTTCGTGAGATCCTTCTGCTACCTGAAATCCGCAGACCAGCTTCCTCGAGGATCGAACCTGACTTCCTGCTGCTACATCTGGAAGAAGTCTTGAACATTATTTGCGGGGAACTAAATCGGTTTGCGGTATTTTATTTATATTTTATTTGAAATCTCGATTTCCTCTGTCAACAAATTGGCGACGTTGCCGGGGAGGCAATCATTCGTGCCTTAGGTAGTTAGATCTCACGTTTTCCTTTAAGTTTTGATTTTGCATGTGTATGCGCCGTTCTGGTCAACCACCTGAGTTTGACGCCTTAGACGACCCGGAACGTCTTATACACATCCACTCTAGACTAAAAAGGATAATGGCAACTGCCGAAACACAAGCTGAGATGATTAAGAGGCTTCAGAGGGAATTAGCAGCCAACAATGCCGCTCTCACCGTTGAGAGAGCACGCACTGAGCAGGAAGCTGAACGTAGGAGGCAGGCAGAAGCTGAGCTTGCCCAATACCCTACAACTGCTGAGGATTACATGCACCTGACTCTAGTCGTGCCTGAGTCGGATATTCTAATCCCTGAAAACAACTTTTAAATTCGTACAACCTTCCATATTGAAATTAAAAATAATGCTTTTTAAGGAAGGTTTAATGAATTCCCTCTCAAGCATATTACTACTTTTTCTGACATGTGCTATACTCTTGCTGAAGGTACAACTCTGGAATATGTAAAGATGAAGGCTTTTCATTGGTCTCTTACCGGTCCAGGATTGAAGTGGCTTGAAGGTCTCCCTGCACGATCCCTCACAACATGGGCAGAACTTAGGAATGCGTTCCTCAACAATTCTTTCCTCCCGCCAAGACAACACTCCTCATGCAAAAGATCATTGCTTTCAAACCAAAGCTTGAGGAACCCCTAGCACGAGCATGGGATAGATACAAGGACCTGCTGCGATCCTGCCCTACACATAGGCAACCACCCTATGTCGTTCAGGAGATCTTCTACAATTCTCTTGATCTGGCATCTAAGGATAGGATCAACCAATTCATGCAATATGAGTACTTCACACAGACACTAGCAGAGGCATGGGCTACAATCGAAAGGCTGACCAACTTCGACAATACTTATGGGGCTGCTGCAAATTACGATGAAGACAACAACAATTATGTCAGGTCAACCCCATCCATGCCACTCTATGAGCCTCCCAAGGAGATTAATCCTGATGTTAAGGAGCAATTCTACAGAGATCAGAATCGCAAGCTCCTCAAGCAAGTCAAGTTCCTTTATGTCAACCAACCCTGCATTGAATGTGGCTTGCAGCGGCACACCACTCCAGAGTGCCCACATACAGAGAAAGTCAGATTGGCAAAAACCCATGAAGAAATAGCTTATGTAGGGGGTCCCAATCGCTACATGGGGGACCAAAGGTTCCAACATCCACAATGGAACCAAGGTGTCCCTAGGAACCCCCCGCCATATCGTGCTCCAGGACATCCAGAAAAGGACCAGCGAAAGGATGATCTACAGCTTATCCTTGACGAGATGATCTAAAATCAAGCAGAAAGTAAGCAAGCCAATGGTGCCATCAACAGTCAGCTCCAAAACATCAATAAAAGATTTGGAGAACTGGACATCTGGAAGAGGAACATGGAGACCCAGATAGGTCAATTCGCGGCACAAATTCGACGACCGACCGGGCAGCTCCCTTGGCATACAGAACCAAATCCCAAGGGGCAGCACAGAAATATTGCTGCTGTAAAGTTAAAGAGCGGTCACAAATTGCACGAGCCAGAGAATGGAGAAGAAAAAGACAAATCTGCACTCGACGACGACCAACAGTTACTCAATGTCGACCGAACTCTGGTCGATGTTGACCAAAATTTACTCGACGTCGAGAACCCGCATGGCCAGGATTCGTCTGCACAACACTCGAACTTGAAGTCGACTCTAGTGGTCGATGTCGAGGAAATTCAAGTCGATGTCGAGGAGTCTTCATCACCTCCGAAAGATGTTCTGGCTCAAAAAACTAAGAAGACGCTCCCTTTCCCTTCCAAGACGCTGAAAGATCCCACTGTAGGTAGGTTTAAACGATTTGTTAAGATGCTTCAGGAACTGAATGTCTCAATTTCTTTTACAGAAGCTCTTCAATAGATGCCTACATATGTAAAGTTCCTCATGGAGATCCTTAGCAACAAGCGATCAATCACAAAAATCGCCGACGACTGCAAAAGAATGGATTTCCTGGAGAAGAGACCTGATCCTGGTAAGTTTTCTATTACTGTGGGATTTGGACAATATAGATATGAGACCTTATGTGATTTAGGAACAAGTGTGAGCATCATGCCCTTTTCAATCTGGCAAAATGTTAAGATAGGATCCCTAGAGCCTGTGGATGCCAAACTATACATGGAAAACAATACGGTCGTCATCCCTACAGGTATATATGGTCGATATCGTCCCTGTCCAGGTTGGTAAGTTCTATATCCCCACTGATTTTCTTGTTATAGAGTGTGCGAAAGATCCTACTTGCCCTATTATTCTTGGTAGACCTTTTCTAGCTACTACAGATGCCAAGATCAGTGTCAGGAAGCGATTGCTCACCTTCACGATAGGCGATAAGGTCTTAGATTTCTCGTTTGGACCTACAAAGGAAGAAATTCCATGGCTAGAGGTGAAGAGCATAAGCAACCACGAGGGTAAGCAAATAACGGAGGAAAGCACCAAGAAGCTGCTCAGCATTGACCAACGCTGCTCGACGTCGACCAAACTACTAGACATCGACCAAGCTCACTTGAAGTCGACTTCCTCTATTGAACACCAAACTTGCCAAAAGCCTATGTATGGGGTCCCTTTACCCGACGTCGACCAGATCTACTCGACGTCGACCAACCCTCAGCCCGAAGATTTCTGTTTCGGGCTTGAAAAGGTAAGTCCAGGTATGATTTCAATCCCTCCTCCATCTATTAATAAATTTAATAAGAATATTAGAGGAGACAAAGCCCCGTGGAAAGCTAACTTGCGCAGGACTGGGCCTGGAAAGAAAAAGAAGAAAGGCAAGGGATTCTATGAGAACAATAACCTATCAGCGGAGCTTGCATACTATAACCAGGACCTTGATGATCCATGAGAAGGGCCAAGCACAGGAGGGCCCCACATTGATGGTTCTTAAGCACTAACGGAGAAGTCAGCCTAGCGACTCTAAAATCTAGAGCATGGACATAAAACTTTTAAAACTTTCCTTTTGGACATTGAAACTTATGGTTTTCGTTTTTGTTTTGAATGCTTCATATGAAAGACTTGTCTTCATGCGAAAACTAACATTTTTAGGTCGAGAAGCATAAAGGATCGCAAAGAGAGGAAGATCGAGCAGACCAGATCTACTCGACGTCGAGTAGACTACTCGACGTCGACCGGCCAGGAGCTTCCTCGATTTCAGACTTCCACTCGACACTGCCAGTTTACTCGACGTTGAGGACATCTACTCGACGTCGACCAACTCAGTTACTCGACGACCCCTGTTTTGCCTACTCGACACGTTATTCGGTGAGCTCCTTCCTTTACCTTTGTTTTATATTATTTTATACAGTGGGGACACTGTATATTTTAAGTATGGGGTGGGGGAAAAGCTCATTATCATTATTTTATTATTTTATTCTTGTTTTGGTTTTACATGGTGAATTTTGAGTAGATTTTTAATTTTTGTGCTTAATTGCTAAACTCAATGTTTATAAGACATCTTCCAAAGCTTGTAAATTGTCTATTGAAATAGTGTCATGGAAGCTCTAATTTAACTCGACGATCCAAAATTGGATTCATTAGAGATATATAATGAAATTGCCTAGTAAAGGGAAGCCATAATGTAGTGCATTATTTTATTGAAAACCATGAAAGGAGGTAAAATTTGATATTGCTTTTGACATGTTGCATGATAAGAGGATGGAGGACTTTATATTTCCATATAATGCCCATATGTTTATATTCCTTAGCCATACCTATGCTTATGCATCACAAAAGCCATATTTATGCCTTATTTCAATTATTGCTCCACATGTTCTAAATATTGTCACTCTCTACCTTGTTCCTTATCCGGGGATTATGCTGAGAATGATGTTACATTATGGAGATTATTATGGTTTTTGTGATATTGGAGTTTGGTAGGAAATTGTTTGAATTATATGGAAAATTTAATGAGTGAGAAAAAATCAGATCACCCCAGGAGATAAAGGTAGATCGACCCTGCTCGCTGAGATAATAGTTCGGCGAGATGGGACACCAATGTGAGGAGTCCAAAGCACTAAGTATCTGGGGCCATTCATGACACCCATGTTTGCGACTCGCGAGAAGGCAGTGCTGAGGTTAGAGAGGTAAAAGCATAATATTGAAAAAAAGCATCGAGCGAAAGGGTGAAAGGTGATGAATCTTATGAATAAAGAATGTGGAAATTCTATTTGGAAAGTACTCCATTTCCCCGGATTATTAGCACCACATTGCCAAAAATTTCCCACCTTTAACCTATTACCAATCTACTCCCTATTGAGCAGATGTTGCTTTTATTAATGCTTTGTCATTTATGGATTGTTTTGCATAAACCTTCCTTTTGTGAGTAGATGTTGCTTTTATTGCACATGTATTGATTTTTGGCATTAGTACCTTTTCTATGATGGTAGTTCATTGCAGGGACATATAACGATGGATTTATGATGTTGAGAGTTTGAATTCTTCCCCTGAATGACCATCCAAGTTATTTCATCTCCTTATTCTATCGTCATATGTATTCTGGGATGGGAATATAGCGAATTTGTGTAGCTTATGCTTATTTGCAAGAAATAGAGGTGTACATAAGTTTTGGTTTAATATTGCAGAATTTAGAGCCATTCCGGACGAAACCAAAAGAAGAAGACAAAGGTTGCATTCTCCTCGATTTCATGTAAATTACTCGACATCGACTACCGTTGAGAGCAGAACCAAGTCGAGAAATGAAGACGAAGAGAACTCGAGTTCGACCCTACTCGACGTCGACCTACTTCCTCGACGTCGACCAAGACCAAGAAACACACCCGAGCTCGAGGAAGAGGAAGCCATTCGAGGAGCCAAGGAGCCAAGTCGAGATCGAGGACTTTCCCCGATGTCGACCTACTTCCTCGACGTCGAACAAGACCAAGAAGCACACCTGAGCTCGAGGAAGAGAACCAGATCGAGGAGTTGTGAAGAGAAGACGAGATCGACAACGTTACT
Organism: Persicaria tinctoria; assembly: GCA_037127255.1. Lineage (NCBI taxonomy): Eukaryota > Viridiplantae > Streptophyta > Magnoliopsida > Caryophyllales > Polygonaceae > Persicaria > Persicaria tinctoria. Next base: position 57,761,913 of record JBANSL010000013.1, read on the forward strand.
CAACGTCGACCAACCTTTGTCAATGTCGACCAAACCTTTCTTGGGCCGCGAGTCCGTTGGGCCAATCTGAGCATGTGATGAAGACTTGGACATGAAGCAAGGCTGGATCCATCCTATTCTATCAAGATCTATCTATGGAGAGAAGGATTTATCTACCACATGAAGATGTTTAGATATTTCCCTTTTAGATAAATGTTCCTTTTATTTAAGTTTTATCTTTAGATATAGATATAATTTCCTTACCTTGATTAGCAAGGATTGGAAGCCTACAAATAAAACCTATAGGGCTGATTTTTATTCATTCAATTCTAGAGAAGGAGAAGAGGTAGTGAGTAGAGAGAGAGAGAGTGGAGGCCGAGTAGGAGCAAGAGAGCGAGAGCAATTTGGCTCTAATCGGCTGTAAGCTTTTATTTAGTTTATTAATGCAAAGTTATTTCCTTTTATTATTGATATCTTTCCTTGCGATGAAGAGCGAGTAGTCCACCAACTTCTAGGGTTGGGGCGAGCCCGACAATGGGCAAGCGTGCTTGAGGTAAAGATTCGACCTTTCTTATGCTTTGATCATCCACTGCCTTTAACATGTTTATTACCTATTTAATAGAGATCCATGTTAACAAACTTGGATTATAAATATAAAATCGGTAGATACAATTAGGGTTGCTTGAAAGAGTTATCTAATTGTTGGAAAAGGCGAAAGCTTGCTCCTTTGATTGATTGTATTATTATCGTTATTTATCTTGCCTTATGCATGTTTCGTTATCGTTGTTGGAAACCCAGATCTTGGAAGTTCTTTTTCATACATTGTTTATTCCAAAATTCGCAAGATTTGTCTTTTATTTACGTTTCTGTCTTTCTCCTCGATTTCGACCAATTCTGGTCGACGTCGTTTACTGATCTCGATCGATCAAGATCGCTGTTGTTTCTGTCTCTGCAAGTTGCTCGAAATCGACCAGGTTACTCGAAGTCGACCAAACCTTCCTCGACGCCGAGTTGACTCCTCGAGATTGACCAACTCTAGTGACTGCTGCTTGCTCGAATTCGACTTGCCCGTCCCTTGTCGACTAACCTTAGTTGAGTTCGAGTACCCCTGAAGTCGTATTCTGTCCATGAGATCCTTCCGCTGCCTGAAATCCGCTGACCAGCTTCCTCGAAGATCGAACCTGACTTCCTGCTCCAACATCGGGAGGAAGTCTTGAACATTATTTGCTGGGAACTGAATTGCTTTGCTTTATTTTATTCATATTTTATTTGCAATCTCGATTTCCTCTGTCAACAGGGACAAACGAAAAGCCTTTAGCTTTAGATATTCTAGATTATCATTATCAGCTATAGCTTCGCATAAATCTAGAAAAGTAGTGACATGTTCTAAAGGGCGAATTTCATAATTAATAGGGGGAAGAACGATCGGTGATTCTGGGACTTCCAGAGTAGGATGCATAAACTCCTTTGCATTGGCTGGGACATGCCCAATCTGCTCCTCAAGCTCCCTTCTGGCGTTGACCTCGCGATCTACCCTTGCTTCCCACCTTTGCTGATTATGTGTATATTCCGCCTCTCGTCGGGCGTATTCTGCTTCTCTGGTGGTGAACTCTTCGATTCGTAAGCGGAGTTGTTCAAGCTCCTGTGCTGGTGTGAGCTGGACCTCGTTCTCATTGTTAGATGTCGACATGAGTCTCTTTCTTAGCCTTTGTCGTAGTTGGAAGAAGCGTTCTGGTTCGAGAATTGGGTCTATGGGTGTACGATAAGTTCTTCGCATGCACCTCAAAAACAAAAACAAAAACAAAAAGAGAGTAAAAAGGAACTATAAAGGGCGCGATTAATTGCTTCCCCGGCAACGGCGCCAATTTGTTGTTGGGAGCACAAGAGGATTATATGTCTAGTATTGAAGTATAAATAAAACTAATAAAAACAAACCAACTCCTATCCAAGCAAATAAATACAAGACTTCCTCCCGTTGTGGTAGAAGGTAGTCAGGATCGATCCACGAGGAAGCTTGTCAGCGTTTGCCTTTTCAGTTCAAATCACACTTGAATTCGACCAATAGAGTACTCGATATCAAGTGGGGTACTCGATCTCGACCACAACGTCGACTAAACTACAAAACAGAAAGCAACAGAAATGTAAAGAACGAAGAAAAACTAGTCGTTGTCGAGTGAACAGTACTCGACGTCAACTACAACCTACTCGATGTTGACCACTGTCGTCGATATCGAGTGCACAGCAGAACAAAAACGCAACTTTGTGACAGAACGAAAGAGAAAAATAAAGACAGATTTCGTGGGATTAATTAAATATTATAAAAGCTCCTAGAATCAGGGTTTCAACGCCACAACAATAACCATATAAGATTCATGCAAAAGGTATAAAAGATCATGCTTTTCATCAAATAACTTTCGTTATTATTTAATAGAAATATAGATGCTTTCACATAAACCCTAATTGTTACTAACCCTTCTCACATAATTAATCCAAGTTGTATTAAGATCACTTTTGCTTCAATAACACAAACAAGGATCACCTTCGACTTTCGCAAAAGAATCGTCCTCATAGGGATGGAAGAAGAAATTGCATCAAAAGATTGTACCTTTATCGCATTTACCTTACATGGCTACCGTCAGGCTCACCCTGACCCTAGAAGTTGGGTAACTACTCGCTCTTCATCATAAAGACACACATCAATAATAAAAGGGAAATAACTTGCATTAATAAAAATAAACAAAGCTTACAACCGATCGAAGCCAAATCCGCTCTCGCTTACTCCAACCTTTATTCGGCCAAGCTCTATCTAAACTCTCTAACTATTGTGTTGTGTGTAAATTGGAATGATTAAAAACCAGCCCCTAGAGCTTTATTTATAGTATTCAATCCCCGCTATCCAAGAAAAGAATATCCTATCTATATCTAAAATTATCTATTTAAAGATTTAAGATAAAACTTGGAAATTAAACAATTAAATCCAATAAGAATACTAGCTAATGTGGATAAATCCTCCTTTGTCTTGATAGATCTTCATGTGAATGGATAGAATATCACCTATCTTCACTTGCAAGTAATCCACCAGGCTCAGACTCCTCCTCGTACTCGACTCGGATTGCTGACTGGGGTACTCGACATCGAGTAGCTTACTCGACGTCGACTAGCTTTGTGTCTCATGGATTGCACTCGAGCTCGAGCACTCTCTAGACTTGATATGTGTACTCGACGTCAACAAACTTCCTCAACGTCGAGGAGTTTTGTACGTCTCGAGTGAATCCTGCTCGGCTCGTTGTGATTTTCACTTGGTGGCACTCGATATCGACCAGGTTTGGTCGATATTGACTAGTCTTTGTCGAGTACTTTTGTCTTGTTTCCTGCTTGATTCGTCCTGGTTCAGTTGCTGCTTGATCTTGAACTTTCTGTAGTTGTACTCGAGCATTCCATGATTTCCTTCCCTTCTCCGAATCGTTGTAAGATGCCTCAATTTCTGCGAAATCAAACAGAAACTAGTGTAGACTCCATAATTTGGCAAATAAGCATAAACTACATAGATTATGTACTATTCTAACCCAAATGCATGAAATGTATACATAAATAGATATAAAAATACGTGTAAAGCATGACGAATTAGGCTCACAACAAAGGGATATATGACTAAGTAGTGTTTTGAGATCGTTGGTTATCCCGACTGGTATAAGGGAAAGAAAGCAAAAAGAGGCGGTGGCAAGATGATAGCGGAAGTAAATATTTATGGATGAGTAATAACACATTTAGATAGTAGTATTAGGTCGTATTAAGCTTAATTAAGATGCATAACATACATAATTTGAGTAGAAATTGCATATATTACAAATTAGTGGTGGAGTCGAAATTTATACACTTTGATTATTTCAGGTAAATTTGAATATGAGAAGAAGACTTCAGTTGATAATGCATTGGTCGAGAAATTCAAGTTGATCTAAGGATCTTAATAAAGATCTAAAGAGGTCTTGAGAAGAAGAAGAAGAGAGCATAAACGAGAAACGAGTCAATAAAAGGTTTTAACCCAACAAGCTGAACTTGTAATGTACTTCCAGGAGGCTTCATTTGTCTGATTGACTATTATGAGTATGCGTTAGAAATCTCATTCCGAGAGCTACAACTTCCATCTTCTCTACTGCCAAAATTCCGCATTTTGTTCAAACAAAACCTAGTTATAATTTAATTCCATCTTTTAAGAGACGGTTAATACAAGTATTTAAGGATGTTTTAAGGGTTTTATTTGGAGGGTTTTATTTGGAGTCCTTTTTATACACTTTGACAATTGAGAAAACCATTGAGGAAAGTTTCCATGACAATGAAGTGCTAAAATCTTTCGTTTCCTCTATAGATTGTAGCTTTGGTTTGCGTAAAGTTTTGAGAATTCTATCATTATTCTATTTCTATTGATTTGTATTGATTCTCTTGTACTTATTATTGAATATTGTTGATTTCTATTGACTCAGTCAACTAGTTGAGATTATTACTAAGGTTTTTTAGATTCATCGTAGCAAACAGTAATCCATAGTAGCAAACATGCCTTTTTAGAACTCATATGACTAAATTAGTGTGTAGAGAATTAATTATATGTGAAATATTAACTCATAGTTTGGTGTTGGATGTATTATGGCTAATCTATAATCTTAAAGCTATTTCTCGATTAAATTTTGACTGTGTTAAGTTTGCCTAGAAAAAAGGATTACTAGGACTCTTATGACTAATAAAATAATATACATAAGGTTAGGACAAGAATAATAATAATAAAATTAAAAAAGAATTTGGAGAATAATCGATGATCAAATTGACCAAACTAAAGTGATTATTTGTAGATGAAACTATTTTCCCAATTGATTACTCTATCTAATTTGTTCATAATTTGCCTCATTAACTTCATCACCCAAAAAAATCCTTCTTTTCTATTAATTGGTAAACATAATCTACATAGGAATACTTGATTCTATGTGGGATCGACCACATACTTACTTAAAACTAGTTTGTAGGATTGATTTATATTTTGATAGGAACGATGACAATTTTCTCTTGCCAAATTTTGGTGTCGTTGTTGGAGAAATCTTAGTTTTATTTCTTTGTTTTTTGGTTTGCCGGTTATTTTATATAACTAACTTTTTGGTGAAACTATCTTGCGGTTCGCGACATCTTTCCTACTAACTATTTGAAGATGTTGAAGTTTCAAGGTGAGAACTTTTACTAATACCTCACCAGATTATAGAGGTTTACATCTGTGATTCACAGGGTTATCAAGATAGCATGCGAGATATGGTTGTCTGATAATTAATGGGATTACTGTTGAGAAGTGGGAACTTGTTGAGTACATGAGTAACGGAGACCTCTCTAATCTGAGGGCTTTAGCACATTTTTATTAGTGTCTTAAGCTAAACCACAAAGTCGATTCTATAATGTTAACCAAGGATGTTGTTGTGTGATAATGCATATTTTATGTAGGCATTATAGGTAGGTCTTAGGTGCATTAAGTATTCATATTGCATATGTATTTAGCTTATTTGCATTCGAAGTGAGGAATCTATGTTTTTAGTGTTTATTTTTAGGTTATAAGATCCGGGGTCGAAAGGTGGGGAAAGAATGGAGCAAATGGACAAAGAAGAGCTAAGGAACAAGAGCGGAAATGGAGAACATGGAGAAATCCTATCTTTAAGGTTCTGAGAAGTTGGAATTAGCTTATGAGGTATTCGTGAGAATTGTAGTGCTTGAAAAGAGCTTTCCAATGCATATTCATATGCGTCAATCGAATAAAGGATGACTACAGAAAGTGTATTTCAAGTTCAGCCTGTCGATAATGTCAATTCGTACGGACGGCGCCCGCCGCCTTTGACACGACGCCCACCTAGCTCGTCAGATCCGGATTTGCGATACACGTGTTGTTGCAGGAGGATTATATGTCAAGTATTGAAGTAAATAAAACTAATAAAAGCAAACCAACTCCAGTTCAAGAAAATAAATACAAGACTTCCTCCCGTTGTAGTAGAAGGTCGTCAGGATCGATCCACGAGGAAGCATGTCAGTGCCCGCCTTTTCAATTCAAATCACCCTTTAAATTCGACCAGAAGAAGTCCTCGACATCGAGTGAGGGTACTCACTCTCGACTAACCTCAGTCGACAGAACCTTCAAAACAGAGAAAATAGAAAACGGAAACAAACGAAAGATGGTCGATGTCGAGTAATGTACTCGACGTCGACTAGGTGGCACTCAACGTCGACCAGTGTCGCCGATGTCGGGTAGAACAGAATAAAAAATCGTAACTTTTCGAATAAAACGAATGTAAACACGAAATTGGTGGGACTAAAATCAATAAACTAAACGCTCCTAGAATCGGGGTATCAACACCACAATGATAACCATATAAAATAATGAACAAATGCATAAAAGATCATGCTTTTCATCAAATAACTGTCGTTATTAACAAGTAAGAAAATAGATGCTTTTGCATAAATCTTAATTGTTACTAACCCGTTTTCACATAATTAATCCAAGTTGTATTAAGATTATTTTCGCTTCATTAACACAAACAAGGATCACCTTCGACTTTCGCAAAAGAATCATGCTCATAGGGATAGAAGATGAAATCGCATTGACAGTTTATACCTTTATCGCATTACCTTACATGGCTACCGTCGGGCTCAAACCAAACTTAGAAGTTGGGTGATTACTCGCTCTTTATTATCAAGAAACTCATCAATAATAAAAGGGAAATAATTTGCATTGAGTAAAACAAAAACTTACAACCAATCGAAGCAAAATCCGCTTTCGCAACACTTCACTCCAATCGGCCAAGCTCTCTCGAAAACTCTCTAACTCGCTATCTATCGTGGTAAACACAATTGCTTGTGGCTTGGATGATCCTAAAAACCGGCCGTAAGGCCTTTTTTATAGTATTCAATCCCCGCTATCCAAGGAAACTAGCTAATGTGGATAAATCCTCCTTTCTCTTGATAGATCTTCATGTGGATGGATAGAATGCCACATATCTTCACTTGCAATTATCCACAAGGCTTGGACTTCTCCTCGTACTTGACTCGGATTGCTGACTGGGGTACTCGACATCGACTAGGGTTACTCGACGCCGACTAGCTTTTCTTCTCTTCGTGTGCACTCGAGCTCGCCTAGCTACTGGACTCGACATGGGTACTCGACGTCCACTAACTTACTTTACATCGAGGAGTTTTGTGCTCTCGAGTGTGGCTCTGCTTGACTTGCTGGATTTTGACTTGCGAAGTACTCGATATCGAATAGGTTTGGTCGATATCGACTAGTTATGTCGAGTGACTTCTCCTTGATTGTTGCTCGATTTGTCCTGTTTCAGCTGCTACTTGACCTTGGATTTTCTGTAGTTGTATTCGAGCATCTTGATGGTTTTCTCTCCTTTTTCTGAATCACTGTAAAATGCCTCGATTTCTGCAAAATTAAACAAGAACTAGCATAGATCTCTTTAATTGGCAAATAAGCATAAACTACATAGTTCATGTACTATTTTAACCCAAATGCATGGAATGTATACAGAAATCGATATAAAAATAAGTGTAAAACATGGCGAATTAGGCTCACAACAAACACCCCATACTTAAGCTTGCTTGTCCTCAAGCAATACTTTTTAATGGTCATACAGGGGAATAAATTAAACTCTCAGCATCTTAGATTCATTCTCATATATCCCTGCAATTAATTACCATCCTCGAAAAGGTAGTAATGTCACAAATCCATGCATGTGAATAAAAGCAACTTCGCACATAAAAGGAGGGTTATGCTAAAACAATCATTCGTGACAAATAGACCTGTCAAAACACAACTCGACCCGGTCGACCCGACCCGACCGCCCGGAAAATTTTCGACCCGAACCAGGAAATTTTGACCCGGAAATTTTTTTCGACCCGAACCCGAAAAACCGAAAATTTTCCGGGTCATCCGTGTTTCGACCCGGTGACCCGATTGACCCGGTAATTTTGACCCGATTTTACCCGATTGACCCGGTTGATTTTTAATTAAATATAATTAATTTTTTATATATATAATTAAAATTTATTCCAAAATTATCAAATCATGATTTTTTAAATTTAAAAAGGAAAAAATTGACAAACCCGAAATCGACCCGAAATGACCCGAAATCCGGTCAAACCCGGGTTCTAGTCAACCCGGAAATACCCGGGACCCGTTTTACCCGAGACCCGAAGTGACCCGACCCGAACCCGACCCGAATGACCCGTTTGACAGGTCTAGTGATAAAACATTAATAATCAAGGGGACTTTAATTTAAGCTCATGGTGAAGATTCGGTAAAAGGTAAAGTGGTGGGCTATTTTTGGGCAATGTGGTGCTAAATCCGGGGAGAATTCTTCAAATTGGCTTTCTTGCTTTGATGCATTTTCTTCCTTCATATGATATTCCACATCACTAATCCTCTCATAAATCACTCTTTGCTTTTTTTCACTTGTATGCTTTTACCTCTCTAACCTCAGCATTGCCTTCTCGCGAGTCGCAAGCATGGGTGTCATGAATGGCCCCGGATACTTAGTGCTTCAGACTCCTCGCCATTGTGTCCCATCCTGCGGAACTAACATCTCAATGCAGGTAGGGTCGATCTACCATTATCTCCTGAGGTGATCGGATTTTTTTTCACTCATTAAATTTTCCATAACTTTGAAACTTTCCTGCCAACCTCCAATAATGATATATAACACCACAAACACCATATAATAATCTCCATAATGTAATGTCATTCTCAACATAATAACCGGATAGAATAAGGTAGAAAATGGGCAATATTTAGATCATGTGGAGCAATAATTGAAATAGGGCATAATATGGCTTTTGTGATGCATAAGCATAGGTAAGGCTGAAGAATATATACATATGAGCATTGTATGGAAAATATAAAGTCCTCCATCCTCTTATTATGCAACATGTCAAAAGCAAATTCAAATTTTACCTCCATTCATGGTTTTCAAGAAAATAATGCACTTCATTGTGACTTCCCTTTACTAGGCAATTTCATGCTATATCTCTAATGAATCCAATTTTGCATCGTCGAGTTCAATATAACTTCCATGACACTAATAAAAAAAATTCGATGGGGGTGATTTTTTTTATAAACTTTGGAAAACATGCATATAAGCATATAAATTGATAATGAATTCCAAAATAGCCATGTATAAGCAATTCGAGACACAAACCTTAAATTATGCACACATAATGTCAAATATAGTCAAATATGCATGAAGTAAGCCCTTCCCCCACCCCATACTTAAACTTTACAGTGTCCTCACTGTATAAAAACAAGGGTAAAGAAAGAAACTCACTAGACAGATGTGCAAAACGTCAGAATCAAGTGTGGATGAAGCTGCAGAAGTGGTCGATCTCGAGGAGGGATAGTCGACGTCGACTATAACTACTCGACATCGAGTACAGTTGAACCGCATGATGGCCATTCTCCTCAACCATAGGTTCTTTGCTCGTGATACGTGGTCAACGTCGAGTAGGTTACTCAACGTCGCTAGGTCGTAAGTACAGGGTCGAGTAGTTATATTGTGGATACTCAAGATTCGTTAGAAAGGAAATATCCATAATAGAAAAACTTAAAAATAATGTTTCAAAACAAAAAACCAAAAGCAACAATGTCTGTAAAAAAAACTAAGTATTTTGTTACAAGCTCTAGACTTTATAGTCGCTAGGTCGACTTTCTCTGTTAATGCTCAAGGTGGCATCTGCAGAGCCCAAGTGGTCTGTGCTTCAAACAAGACTCCATTTTTGTCCATTAGTTGTAGTCCTCCTGAATGAATCTTGTTCACCGTGAAAGGTCCCATCTTTTTCTTGTTGAATTTGTTGGGAACCCAATGATCCTTTGATTTGGAGACATAGACTTTGTCTCCTACTTCATACTCCTTAGGATCGTCATTGGAAAACCTGCATAAGTGCACATACCAAGGCAAACCTCTCCCATTTATTGATAAATCTTTAATGGAAGTAGGAGATGAGACATCTTTACCTTGGCTTACCTTCGCAAAATCGTTATTCGGGACTTGAAGATCTAGTCGACATCGAGTAGAACTACTCGACGCCGAGTAATTTGCTGCGTCTGGTGGCTTGCTCATCGAGGAAAGAGAGATCGAGGACCCCTGTGTCTGGTCGACATCGAGTAGGTTACTCAACGTCGAGTACTTCTCTTGCTCGGGTGGGTTGCTCGATGATGGTGTACTCGATGGTGGTGGTTGGCCTTGGTCGACGTCGACTAGAGTACTCGACGATGGTGTACTCGATGGTGGTGGTTGACCTTGGTTGACATCGACCCCGTACATAAGACCTGGCAAAGATTCTGAATAAAAATAAGTCGATATCGACTTACCTTGGTCGATGTCGAGTAGATCGTTTGTCTCCTCGTTAAGAATCGCCATGATTTCCTCCACCTGGGCTTCCATGCCCCTCTTTTCTAGTTCCTCATGAGTTATATTTCTTACTTTTGGCTCCCCGCAAGTGATGTACCTAGCTTATATTGATTAAACCTCTTCCATGGGACTTGTATGCCTTTTAGTTTTATTAAATGAATACTCAATTACCTCATCGCTAATGTTAAAAGTGAGCACTCCCTTCCGTATGCATGTTGGGATGACAATTGTGTTGTTTGCCACTTAGAGTTTCACGTCCACGGGCTCTAGAGCACCTATCTGAACTTTGGACATGATTGATAAAGACATTATACTCACACTTGCTCCTAAGTCACATAAGGCATTAAATTTGTATTGACCAAATCCAATAGTTATAGAAAACTTACCTGGATCTGGCCTTTTCTCTGTAACGTCCATCTTGGTGCATTCTTCTGCGATCTCACCCATCGATCGCTTCTTGCTTAGAATCTCCTTGAGAAACTTTACCTGTGACGGCATCTCATGAAGAGCTTCTGTGAAAGGAATGGTGACATTAAGCCTTTGAAGCATCTTCACGAAACGCTGAAACTTCTTTTCCGCTGGGTCCTTCTAAGATTTTGTAGGGAATGGAAGCGTTTTCTTCGTCAGAGGTGCTGGAGTCTTATCGAAGTCGAGTGGAGGGTGGTCGACATCGACTAGGGCATCCTCGACATCGACTATAGTAGTCGATTTCTGGGCAGGCTCATGATTCTCCTCGACCTCGACTAGGGTCTCCTCGACGTCGAGTAGATGTTGGTCGACATCAACTGGTTTACTCGATGTCAAGCAGTCCCCTGCAGCTTCTCCATCTGTGTTTTTCTCGGGCGCTTGCATCTATCGCCCACTCATGAGATTCGTAGCAGCTACTTGTCCTATAGATTTAGTTTTAGGATTAGGTTCAGATGATCCAGGGAGCGTACCTGATTTCTTCGGGATTGATTGAGCTCATTGACCCATCTGGGTCTCCATTGATTTTGGCCACATATCAATCTCCCCAAGTCTAGAGTTGATGTCATGTAGTTGAGTGTTGATGGAATTCATCGATTCCTTGTTGTTTGAATGATTCCTTCGCATCTCCTCAAGAATAACCTGCATGTTATCCTTCTTACCTTCTCTGTCTGGGTGACCGGGAGCTCTGTAGGGCGGAGGGTCTCTTCGATGCTGGAGCTGGCGATAATGGCTTCAGTTCTGTTGTTGCTGATGTTATCCTAAGTAGTTTCCCCCCGCATACCTCTCCTCTTTGTGGGTTTCAGCTATTAGTATCTGATCGGCGTGTGGGCACGCAGTGGTGTTGTGCCTCACATTCCAAACAAGGTTTATCTTTCGAAAGGAATTTGAGTTGTTTGGTATGACGACGTACCTGATCGTTATGAAACTGGTCCCGGAGGTCTGGATCAATCTCTTTAGGTGGCACATATAAAGGCATAAATGGGGAAGACCTTTCATACCTTTCGTCGCTAGAGGTTGTAAAAGTCACATAAGTATTGTCATAGTTTGCCAACTTCTCAAAGATCTCCTAAGCACGTCGTTGGGTGTACTCGAGATACCTATAGGCAGTGTAATTGTTGATCCGATCCTTAGTAGGTGCATCCAGGCAGCAAAAGATGATCTCCTGAAATGACGTAGGGTGGTTGTCCGTGCGTAGGACAGGATTTCAGAAGCCTTTTGTAGTGCTCCCAAACCTGTGCAAGCTGTTCTTCTCTCTTCTGTCAAAAAGTCGTGATTTGTTGTCTGAGCGCATATGTCTTTGCAGGAGGAAAGAACTGGTTAAGGAACAAGTCCTGTAGTTCGTTCAATGTGTGAATTGATGGTGTTGGCAATCATTCAAGCTACTGTGATCCTTCAAGACACTGTGTGGAAGATCGAGGGCTTAGAACTGGTTAACGAACAAGTCCTGTAGCCACTTCCACACTCTCGGCCTCGCACTACGAGTGTTTCCGACCCTTTGATTCCATCGTCTCTCACTAAGGAATCTCCTTCAGCCTCTCACTGAAGGTTTTGTTCCCGGTCTCTCACTTAAGAACGAGATTCTTGACCCGAATCACTGGAAGCTAAAAGGCTCACTTTTTCTCCAAATAAAACTAATGACGGATAAAATAAAATAAAAGAAAAGAAAATAAATTGATAAACTAATGACGGATAATATGAAAGGATTTTCGAGTTTATGACGGAGAGATGGACAACCAAAATGAGGGAAAACGAATGGTCTTGGTTGCCATCAAAGAGATGGAAGGTCGGAAATCCCTAAAGTCGCGTCATTTAATCCGACCTTATTGAATTCATTCCGTCTTTATTTATTGCATTTCCGATGAGCTGCTAGAATTTCAGAATGTTGTGAAGATACCCTATTTCAGCCATTTTCCAAGCTGAATTCACGATTGAATCCTTCAATAAAGTTGTAGCCACTTAAAATATTTTTGCAACAAGTGCTCATCAGCTTCAATCGGAATTTTATAGATCCAGAACGAGCCAAAATACCGAGATGTCGCTAAATAGTTTTCAGAAATGAGAGTTGATGTTCAGCTCCGAAGACAAACCTTTGTAGGAAACAAGAGTCAAGCTCATGGGCGACTACAATCACTTTATCTTCCTCCCCTTGAAAAGGATTCATCCTAGAACCCGTGATGGAAAACGAGCGACTTCTTCAAACCCGCTTCTTCTTCCTTGAACGGATCTTCAATCCACACTTCTTCTTTAATTGTGAAAGGCAAGCAAGACGGAATGAATGATGTGGCATCCAACCACTTAGTTGACATGGAATTCAGAAAGATAGGTACCTCGGTTGGCGTCATTTTCTCCTTCATGGAAAGCACAACATTAGGATGTTGAATGATTTCCTCATCTTTCTTAAGCTCAGGCATGACCTTTGCAGTCTCAATCGGAACATCCTTGGATTTGCCTTCTTTGATCTCAAGTGATTCAGTCATAACGGTAAAAGATGTTGTCTTTGAAGAGAGTGGTGGTGGTGTTGTGGGCTTTGATGGCGTCGACCCAAATGAGTTGACAAGATTTCGAATTTCCTTTGCTTGTTGCATTGAATCTTCCACGAGCTTGCGGATCTCCTCCCAAGGTGGTTCAACCTTCTTCCTACACCCATCCTCATCCTCTCGAGTCCTTCTCGTTCGACATCTCCTCCAGAGATCTTGATCAACTACAACATATGTAGCGCCATCCATGTCACTCCAACAAAGTTACCCATCATCATAGGCTCGAATAGCCCATCGGATGTACTCTTTGGACAAAGGCTTGGAACTCGCTCTCTTGGGCCTTTTTTTATGTGAAAGCTTGAGGAACCCTTGCCGTTGCTCTGATACCACTTGACGTGCTCGGACCCGGGTTCAAGCAAAAGGACCGGCGACGAGAGTTCCCAAAAGTCGGGAAATTGTGGATAGCTTTTGAGTCAACAGGTCTGTCTTCACAGATTTCCAATTTCCTGTCGATTGGCTCGGCTTCTGCGGACGTGCGAGTACTACTTTTGTAGATCTTGAAGTCGTGGTCGCGGATTGGGGCAGATCTTGTCAATCGAAGGTCAGACGAAGCGGAAAATCGCTTTTTACCGAGACGTCGCCTGTGCAGAGACGATTCCGAACGGGGCTTGTTTGAAAGGGAATTGAAGGGCTGTTTGGAGTGACGTTTTGGGGATGTTTGAGGGTGATGATGGGGTTGTGGAAGGGCTTAGAATGGTGGTAAAGTAAAGGATGGGGATTGAGGGATATGTGATGCAAGATCGCTCTCAGCCTCGCACTCCGAGCTCTCTCCAACACTCGATCTCCACACTCTCTATCTCGCACTCCAAGTGTTTCCGACCCTTTGATTCCATCGTCTCTCACGAAGGAATCTCCTACAGACTCTCACCGAAGGTTTTGTTCCCGGCCTCTCACCTAAGAACGAGATTCTTGACCCGAATCACTGGAAGCTAAAAGGCTTAACTTTTCTCAAATTTCAACTTATCTTCAAAAAGGTTCTTACATCCCTTTATATAAGAAAAATATTAAATCTATGAAAAATAAAATAAAATAAAATAAATTGATAAACTAATGACGGATAATATGAAAGGGTTTTCGAGATTTATGACGGAGATATGGACAACCATAACGAGGGAAAACGAATGGTCTTGGTTGCCATGAAAGAGATGGAAGGTCGGAAATCCATAAATCCCCGTCATTTAATCCGACTTTATTGAAGACATAGTAACCATACGTGGAGCAACATGTGTCAGGACAACCACCCCAATCTGCATCAGTGTAAGCAACAAGATCAAGCTTAGAGAAAGGAGTGATCGTGGTGCCGAGCTCGAGGGTGCCGCTGATGGACCGAATGATCCGCTTCAAGGCCTGAAAGTGGGGTTCCCTGGGTGCATGCATGAACAACCCGACCTGCTGAACGGCGTAACTGATATCAGGCCTGGTGAAAGTGAGATACTAAAGTGCACCAGCGAGGCTCCTGTACAATGTCGGATCATCAACCAAAGGACCAGAATAAGCACTGAGCTTGTTGGATGTGTCGACAGGGGTGGCGACTAGATTATAGTTGACCAACTTAGCCCGAGCAACAATCTCAGTAGCATACTTACTCTGTGAGAGAAACAGACCAGACGCATGACGATGAACAACAACTCCCAAGAAGTAGGACAACCGACCCAGATCAGACATGGCGAATTCCGCACTCAATTGCGAAACAATGGACGTCTGAAGAGCATCAGAAGAGGCGGTGAGAATGATGTCGTTGACATATAGTAACAGGAAGGCCATGTCACAACCTCTGCGATAGATGAACAGAGACGTATCCGAACCGCTGCCAACGAAACCCAAGCTGAGCAGATGCGAAGCAAAGTGCTGGAACCAAGCCCGTGGAGCCTATTTCATACCATAGAGAGAGCGCATGAGGAGACAGACATGCTTTGGAGGATCAGCATCAGCAAACCCCGACGGCTGAAACATGTAGACGGTCTCATTCAGATGTCCATGCAGAAAGGCTTTCTTGACATCTAACTGATGGATGGCCCAGTTGCGCGACAAAGCTAGACTCAGTACCACTCGGATAGTGGCAGGCTTGACCACAAGGCTGAACGTCTCATCACAATCAATACCTGCTTGCTGAGATCGACCGTTGACCACAAGACGGGCTTTGTAGCGTTCCAACGTCTCATTAGAGCGGAACTTCTGACGGAAGAGCCACATACAGCGAATGACGCTCGCCTCAGAAGGGCAAGGGATAAGAACCCAAGTACCATTCTTTGTAAGGGTCCTGTATTCGTCGAGCATAGCCGCTTTCCAATTCGGGTCGAAGATGACTTTTTTGTGGGAGGTGGGTATAGGGGAAAGGGATGTTGGGGAGGAGGCAGGGGGGGATGGGGAGTCGGAAGGGACGGACGAAGCGGGGCGGGGGGGGGGGGGGGGCTGTGAGGCAGCGGGGAAAGCTGCAGGCGCTGCAAGCCCGCAACGTTTTGTTTGGCCGCGACCGTAGCAAGATGTTGCGACCGTCGCCAGTAGCTGGGGTAAGGGGGGAGTTCTGGGTTTTGATTGGTTGCGGCCACAGCATCGTGTTGCGGTCGCGGCAATAGTCTTGGCGGGGGCGATGGCGAGGATGTTGTGGGGAGATAGGAGGCGGGGTGATGTGCGGTGGTCATGGAGTCGATCTGACGGGGTCGGAAGACACCGGAGACGCTATAGGTGTGTGGTCTGGTTGTAGGGGGGGTGGTGGTGGTGGGGGAGGGGGAGAGGCAGGAGCACCGGGAGAGCTCTGGGAAAAAGAAAATGTGGGAACGATGACTCGGAATCAGACTGAGACACATGGGGTGTAGGGGATGCAAAGGGAAAGCAAGATTCATCGAAAGTGACATGATGGGACAGAATGATCTTGTGGGTTTTGATATCGAGGCAGAGGTAACCGCGATGATCAGACGGGTAGCCAAGAAAGACACTAGGGGTGGAGCGTGGGTGAAGCTTGTGAGTGCCGGTGGATGACTGATTTGGAAAGCACAAGCACCCAAAGGTACGAAGGTGATCATACCTAGGCAAAGTGCAATAAAGGGCCTGAGTTGGTGAGCTTTGGTGGAGGGTAGTGGAAGGGAGAATGTTTAGGAGGTAGCACATGGTGGCTAAGGCGTAAGCCCAGTAGAGAAAGGGAATGGATGCGTGGAAGAGGAGAGAGTGCATCATATTGGTAATGGTTCAGATGAGTCGTTCGACCTAGCCATTCTGTTGGGATGTATAGGGGCAAGACAAGCAATAGGAGATCCCATTGGTATTAAAGAAAGTGTGAAATTCTTTGTTGTCAAATTCGCGGCCATTGTTACATTGGAAACACTTGATAGAGGTGTGAAATTGTGTTTTGATGTAAGCATGGAATTTGGCAAAAATAGGAAAACACTTGAGATTTAAAGTGCAAAGGGAAAACCCATAAGAAATGTGTGTAATCATCGAGAAACAGAAGGCAATACTTATGACCCTCCTTGCTAGGCAGAGGAGATGTCCAAATATCACTATGAATAATATCAAAAGGGGAAAACGTAGTGTTTAAAAACCGCTGAAACTGCAGGACTGGGATGACCAAGGTGTGCATGCCAAAGACTGGATGATGATGCCGAGAGGGCGACTGGACTTGGTGGGCTGGATGGTGAGGGCGACGACACAGGATAGAGCTCCCCAGTGCTATTACATCTCAGGCGAGTAACCCCCGTAGTAAGATCCTTCACAGAGAAACCAAACGGATCAAACACACGAGAAACATTATTGTCAATGGTGAACCGACGGACAGAGATAAGGTTTTTGACGAGTTTGGGGGCAACAAGGACGTTGTTAAGGTGTAATGGCTTGGTTGGGGTTGGTAATGTGGCATAGCCAATGCCCCAAGTAGCAAGGCGACCACAATTGCCGACGATAATAGAATGGGCAGGACCCTTAAAAGAAAGAGAAGAGAGAGCACCTAAGGAGTTCGTCATATGAGAAGTGGCGCCAATGTCCATGTACCAAGCGGAGTCAGGAGGTACCAACCGCTTCGAAGAGAAGGCGTGATGCACATCAGTTGGAGTGTATGCCGGATCAGACGACGACAGGTAGGCCTGATGCCCGGCGGGTCGAGGAGCAGGACCCAACAAGCCCTACTGACGGTTGGGATACAGGGCTGGTGGGTGATACGACGTGTCGGGGTAGCCAAAGGGCATCCAAGGCAGATAGCCGGGGTTGGGCTACCAGGAGGGGCGAGGGGTATCATATTGTTGCGCCCGCCGCTGGTTGCTGCGGCCGCGGCCGCCGCCTCTCGATCCCTCCTGGTCGTTGCTGCGGCTAGGCTGCTGGGCATAGGTCTCGGTCATGTAGCTTGACGAGACCAATGTCGCCTTGTCCTTGGCGGCTTCGGTGGTTTGACGTTGAAGACGAGTCTCCTCCAAGATCAATTGAGACCGGGTCTTTTCGAATGTAGGGAGAGGTTCCATCTGCTGGATATGAGTAGCAGCAGCATTGTATTCAAAGGGAAGACCCGAAAGTACTTGGAGGACAAGGCGGGTGGCGCTGGGTTTGGAGTCGACAACGTCTAGTTGATCAGACAGGGTCTTGATGTGCTGACAATAGGCGGATATCGACGGAAAAGAGAAAAGCTTGCAACATGAAAATTCGTGCTCGAGATAGACAACACGGGTGGACTTGTTGTCTTGAAAGAGATTCTGAAGTTTCTTCCAAGCATCCAAGGCGGTGTCTTTGGGGTTTAGGATGGTGGTCAGTAGATCTTTTGAGATGGTGTTGAAGATCCATTGAAGGACAATGGTGTCGAGTTGAGCGAAGAAATCATTGTCTTCACTTTCAGGGCGATTGACGGAGGAGTCAATGTGGTGGAGGACTTTATGAGCCTTAAAAAGGGTCGTGAAGAGGTGTGACCACATGGTGTAGGAACTAGACTCATGATCAAGGATGATGGGGATGCAATTTTTTATGTTGGAGATCGTGAGGGCGAAATTGAAGGGTGGCTTGGTAGCGGTTGTTTCGGTGGCCATTGAGACGAGAAGGAGAGAGAGAGAGAGAGAGAGAGAGAGAGGGAGAGGAGAAGTGGGGGGGGGGGGGTCGGCGCCTAGGGGTGGTCGAGAGGGAGAGGTCGGCGGTGGTGGCCGAGATGGTTGGGGAAGGTGGCGGCAAAGAGAGGGAGGTGGCGGCTAGGGTTAGAAAAATAAGAAAATTAGGGTTTTTTGGGATCTTAGGCTGTGATACCATGTAAGATCATGAGATTGATTGTAATGTCCTCCTTGAGGGTTTCTATTCATTGATAAACATATATATATATATTACAAAGATATTGGGTCTTAGTTGGGCCTTTGGGCCCACTATACATGAGGAGATATATGTAATCTATCAGCGACTATAATCACATCACGTTGGCTGGGACATGCCCAATCTGCTCCTCTAGTTCTCTTCTGTCGTTGACTTCGCGATCTACCCTTACGTATACCGTTGTTGAATCTGTTGATATTCCACCTCTCGTCGGGCGTGCTCTGCTTCTCTAGTGGTAAATTCCTCAATCCGTAGGCGGAGTTGCTCAAGCTCCTGTGCTGGTGTGAGCTGGACCTCATTCTCGTTGTTGGAAGGAGTCGCCATAAGTCTCCTTCTAAGCCTTTTTTGAAAGTGGGAAAAGCGTTCGGGCTCAAGAATAAGGTCGATATGTGTGCGATCAGTTCTTCGCATGCAATTGAAAAACAAAAAGAAAAAGAAAAAGAGAGTAAAAAGAAACTAAAAAGGGCGCGATTGATTGCTTCTCCGGCAACGGCGCCAATTTGTTATTATAGGAGGATTATATGTCTATTATTGAAGTAAATAAAACTAATAAAAGCAAACCAACTCCAGTTCAAGCAAATAAATACAAGACTTCCTCCCGTTGTAGTAGAAGGTCGTCAGGATAGATCCACTAGGAAGTGTATCAGCGCCCGCCTTTTCAGTTCAAATCACCCTTTAAATTCGACCAGAAGAAGTCCTCGATATCGAGTAAGGGTACTCGATCTCGACTAACCTCAGACGACAGAACCTGCGAAATAGAGAAAACAGAAAACGAAAAAAAACGAAAGATGGTCAATGTCGAGTAAGGTACTCGACGTCGACTAGACATCACTCGACGTCAACCAGTGCCGTCAATGTCGAGTAGAAAAGAATCAAAAATCATAACTTTTCGAATAAAGTGAATGTAAACAAGAAATTGGTGGGAATAAAATCAATAAACTAAACGCTCCTAGAATCGGGGTATCAATACCACAACGATAACCATATATAATAATGAACAAAGACATAAAAGATCATGCTTTACATCAAATAACTGTCGTTATTAACAAGTAGAAAAATAGAGGCTTTCGCATAAACCTTAATTGTTACTAACCCTTTTTCACATAATTATTTCAAGTTGTATTAAGATCATTTTCGCTTCATTAACACAAACAAGGATCACCTTCGACTTTCGCAAAAGAATCATGCTCATAGGGATAGAAGATGAAATCGCATTGACAGTTTATACCTTTATCGCATTACCTTATATGGCTACCATCGAGCTCAAACCAAACTTAGAAGTTGGGTGATTACTCGCTCTTTATTATCAAGAAACTCATCAATAATAAAAGGGAAATAATTTGCATTAAATAAAACCAAAACTTACAACCAATCGAAGCCAATTCCGCTTTCGCAAACTTCACTCCAATCGGCCAAGCTCTCTCGAAAACTCTCTAAGTCGCTATCTATGGTGGTAAACACAATTGCTTGTGGCTTGAATGATCCTAAAAACCAGACCCTACATCCTTATTTATAGTATTCAATCCCCGCAATCCAAAGAAAGAATACTTTATCTATATCTAAAACTATATATCTAAAGACATTAAGATAAAACTTTAGAACAAAACAAATAAATCCAATAAGGAAACTAACTAATGTGGATAAATCCTCCTTTGCCTTGATAGATCTTCATGTGGATGGATATAATTCCACATATATTCACTTGCAAGTAATCCACAAGACTCGGACTTCTCCTCGTACTCGACTCGGATCACCGACTAGGGTACTCGACATCGACTAGGGTTAGTCGACGACGTCGACTAGCTTTTCTTCTCTTCGTGTGCACCCGAACTCGGCTAGCTTCTAGACTTGACATGGGTACTCGACGTCGACTAAGTTACTCGACGTCGAGGAGTTTTGTGCTCTCAAGTGTGGCTCTGCTTGCGAAGTACTCGATATCAACTAGGTTTGGTCGATATCGACTAGTTGTGTCGAGTGACTTCTCCTTGATTCTTGCTCGATTTGTCCTGTTTCAGCTGCTACTTGACCTTGGACATTCTGTAGTTGTATTCGAGCATCTTGATGGTTTTCTTCCCTTTTCCGAATCGCTGTAAAATGCCTCGATTTCTACGAAATTAAACAAGAACTAGCGTAGATCTCTTTAATTGGAAATGAAGCATAAACTACATAGTTCCTGTACTATTCTAACCCAAATTCATGGAATTTATACAGAAATCGATATAAAAATAAGTGTAAAACATGGCGAACTAGGCTCACAACAACGCGACCCAAGTTTATCTTTATGAGAACTTTTATCTATCTTTTCTAAAGTTTTTGGCCTAGGGAAGGAGGCTACATTAGCTATAATTTCAGTAGGTTTTAATGGTACAAATCATCCATAGGCCTAGTTTCATATTATCATAGAGTGATGAGAGGATTTAACTTTAGAGATTCAAGGTACAGTATTGCCTAGAATTCTTGTGGTTTTGCTATGATTCAGGACTTAGTTGGTTGATTGTGAGACTTGAGTTCTATATTATTCATGAGTTTATTTATCATCTTGTTCTTCATTGTTTATATTTGTGTTCCTCTCCGTAACTGGCCTTCTAGTTAGAAATTGCATCTATGCTATGAATCCGTTGTTGGTTTCTTGATAGCAAACAAAGTCATTGATTTAGTAATATTTATGTGCCTTTGTAGTGGATCATAACAATTGATCTATATCGTTAGATGTATATTATGCCGATTATGGTTGTTCCAATTGTGTCTTAATTGCATTGAATCGATTTTCCAATTGGTCTAAGAACTTGAGTGCTTAATGCTATCCTTTAGTGATATTGAATAAGATGATTGTATATTTATGGATTCTTCAATTTTAGTCAAGTCGACATAGGCTTAGGAATAATATTGCAATCAACTCAAGGATTAAGTTAATCATATCAACCAATGTTGCGAATTGTAGGCACACCACACTCTTATCTTTTATCTTCTCTTTGTTCTCATTCTTGTCTTTATTTTAGTTTATTTGCATTACCTATCTTCATTCATATTCATATTATATCTTTATTTGCATAATTGATAAATACACATTGCATTGAAGCACTTGTTTCTCTGTGGGTTCGACCCCTTACTTATCCGCTATACTATGTTGCTAGATAGTTTGTTAATTTGGGTTATTTCTTTGGCGAGGTGAAACCTAATGACATTTCCCTTCCGTCAAAAGTGGAGTCGTTGCCGGGGAAACAAGTTTATCTCTTCGTTTTTTGTGTTTATTGATTTTTGGTTATATTTCTATTGTTTTTTGTTGATATTTCTTTGTTTTGTTTTATTTTTTCGGAAAACAAATGTTGAGGTTATATCAAAACCAGGGAGAATCTTTTCACCATTACTTCAAAAGAGTGCGAAATCTAATTGAGCGAGCGTAAATCACAGGGTATCCATGATAGTGAGCGAGATATGGTTCTTTGCGTTTATGAAGGCGTGAGTCCTGAATTGAGAGAACTTATCGATGACATGGGTGACGATGGTTTGTGCAGACCCGGAATGTCAGGAATATGGGATCTCTTCCATGACCTGGCTAATGAAGCATTGGATGAAGAACGCAAGAAAGTAGTCGAGCAAAACAAGGAAGAGGACGCACTGCACAGGACGATGCCCACCACCTTTCACACGACGCCTGCTGCCACTGACGATGATTACAATGAAGAAGAGGATTTAGTGCTTCCTGAAATGGAGTCTCATGAATCTACTCGTAAGATTTCGTCCATTGTCCCTTCTCCTTCATCACCCATTTTGACTTCTCCTTCATCATTTTTTATGCCTTCGTTTCCGTCATCCATTACGCCTTCTTCTTTTTCACCCGCTATGCCTCCTACTTCATCTGATGCACAAATGTGTTTTGAGGATCCATCTATCCTAGTACCAATGAAGTTGTCACATCAGTCTGATGAGAGCTTCTTCCGACATGTTTCAAAGGCACTAGCCTGTATGTAAAACAGGCCATCAAAAAGCATCGAAGATGCCACTATTGAGATGATACATTGCGTCCTAGGGGGTGCACATTTGAGGATAGTGAAGTATTTGATATGTGCATATGATAAAGGGTTATGTGAACCAGGACCATTGGAATTTTGGGACCTCATAGGCGATGTGGCCAATGACGCGATGACTAAGGAACACATCTATGAAGAAGAATTTGGTCCAAGAACCAAGGTCCTATCATTGATTGATAACCCCCTCTTGAGTGACGAAAAAGTAACCATGGGTGAAGTGGAGTTCCCAATGCCTATTGAAATGGAATCTCATGAGTGCACGCATGTGGATCTATATGTTTTGGCTCTTGATTCATCCCAAGAGCTCATCTCAATCGCGCCAATCACAGAACTAATTCTAGAGCCGATTTCTGTTGCTCCTGAGCAAGGCAATGAAATTTCTAACACTTTTGTGGATTATGGTGAATATTTGGATCCCTATGAGCATTACTTATATAAGACACCAGCGGAACTGTGTTGGCGGTCTTACATTCCCTCTAGAGAAGACCAAACTCAGGTAAAAATGTAAGTGTCAAGGCTTATCTCCAAGGTATCCTTAATTGCTTATTTTCTCATGTTTAGTGTTCATTCAAATTTTGGTTGGGCACAAGAATTTGATTTTCTTTTAAGGGTGTTAAAAATGTCTGAATGAGTCTTAAGGAAATGACATAATAATCTGTCGAGTCTATGACGTTAACCAAGGATGCTTCTTGGGAGGCAACCCAAGATATGTTCTTTAGCTTGCAAGTTTTTCAAATTCTAGTTAGAATTTAGTCTTTCAAATTCATTTGTGTGTGTGTGTGTGTGTTTTTGGAGGAGTCTTGAGGTAACCATGGAAACTTTGCTTGATCAAATGACGGAGTTGGCGTTCTATATGACACGGCGCCCGCCGCCCCATCCACGACGCCCGCCGTGGTTGTCAGTGACGCGTTCCGGATTTTGGTAACATTGGAAGGGAGTATCTTTCTATCCTATTTTATTTTTATACTATTTCAATGTTTAGGTAAGTTCATATTTTCTATCTCATTTAGGATCCGATGTTTTCTATTTATCTATTTTAGGAGTAGATTTTATTTTATATATCTTTAGGATTATATTTTACCTATCTTAGGTTAGTTTGATTTATCTTAGGTTATTTTCTATTTATATTAGGATTAAATTGTTTATCTTTCTATCTATTTTATATTTCTTTTATTATTTTCATTATTTCTAATTTTTCTTTTTCTTTTTGATAGATTATATTTTCCCTTTCCAATTAACCATATATCTCAAATCCCTAATTTTGATCATTCAAGCCTTTGTCTCCAAACTAACACAAGAACCCTAATTTCTCGACTTGAATCTAAATTCAAAAACTTAAGCCTTGAGTTTCAATCAAAAGCCTTTCTTTTTCCCATCCATCATCTACATTCATCACTACCCTTCATCCATCAAATTCGATTCTTTTCATACCATCACCATCCCTATCATCAAAGGAAGACTTTAAAACCAAGTCATGATCTTCAAAGAGAAAATTGGAAGGAGTTTGAAAGTCGGAACATTGACGTTGCAACTCGGATTCTCGGCTCTGTACCGGCGGCGCCCGCCACCCCATACCCGGCGCCCGCCGCCGCCCTCACTATTCCAAAGTTTGTTGTCCGACGATTTAAACCACCCCTACCATGTTCAAGTGGGTTCTCTCTTTTACTCACTTGTGACTTTATTTTAAATTTTGTCGTCTTTATTTTATTTTCATTTAAGGATAATGAAAAGTTTAAGTGTGGGGGGGTGGAAGTTGCATTCATATGTTCATTGCATTCATGTTTATGTTCTATTATTTGCATTCATGTTTATGTTTTGTTATTGCATTGTCGTCAATTCATATATTCATATTTTCTTTTTCCATTATCTTATTGCATTAGGAAAAACAAAAAAAAAATGAAAAATATCATAAATCCAAAAAAATCATGCATTTCATATATGTGTTATTCAACTATATATCTTGCAATGTTTGTCCTCTATTAGGTAGTTTGGCATGGGCATATAAATTCCATGACATGTTTGGATTGTTTATCCTTGTCCTATAAAATTTAGTTTTCATGTGAAACATGTTAGGTGGATATAATTGAGCATGTATGATTTAAGTTCCTAGGTATGATTGAAATCCAACAAATATTTGTCCTAGTGAGATATCTTTGGCCTTATAGGGACCACATCTATATTCCCTCTTCTTTTGTTTTGTGATTTACTCATCTTATGCAATTACCTCTTAGTAATGACATGGTTATCTATTTTTGAGACCTATTATATACATTGTTCATTGCTTATAAGTTTCAAGTGATAGAGGCACCTTTTAGCCATATTTTATCCATATCTACCCTACATCATATCTTTGCTTGAAGCCAGTTTGAGCCTTTAGCCTTTTTCTTCAAAGGTCCACAAAGTTCATGTATCCCAGTCTATGATAAGCCTGACCCATCCGGGAATTAGGATTTTGAGTTGGTTATGGATGTTAATTTGAGTTCAGAGAGAAAAGCTATGGTTTGTGCTTATGTTGAGAGACTTTGAGAGAGATATAATGTTATGTGCTTATTTTCCTCATATTGTATTTCATGCATTTTGGCTCAAAAGAAGAAGAAAAATGCCGAAAATAAAAAGAAAAAAAACATTCGGAAAAAAGAAAGACAAAAGAAAAAAAAATAAGAGCCTTGTTTTTTTTTTTTTTGCATATGAGAGTTGGTTAAATGTTTGGTTGAGAAAGATATATTTTGAGAGCTTATTGACATATTTTAAGCGATTCTATTTTGAGAGTTATCATCTTTTGAGTGTTTAAAGTGTCTTATGATATTTTGAGAGATGATACTTATTTTATGAGAGCTTATTGTTATGTATTGGAGTTTTTGGCATTGGAATGGTTTGCGAAGTATGAAAGTTGTGTTGTTGTTCTGGTTGTTTGCTAACCCTTTTTCCCAAATTTTTAGCACCACAAGCCTAAATGTTTCTCATGCCTTATTTTCCTACCAAAAGCCTCATTACAACCCAGTCGAATGGAGTCCTTTATGAAGGTTTCCATTGAGCGAAAGTCCTCTTGATATTACTTTTTTTATTTTGACATATTTGGTGGAGAATTTGTGATATAAATGTCAATGCTTATGTAGCTTTTTGTATATTGAATCAGTTGAGAGTTGTTCTTTAAAGTCTAAACACATGAGAGCGAGAAAAACACATTTATCCCTGTGAGGTTGGATGGATAGACATGCGGGCTACTTGGTCACTTAAATACATGTTATGATGTTTATTCACTTGATCTTGTGTTCATTTCAATTTGATGTTCCTTTTGATGAGGCGAATACGTGATGAATATGTTTGTGGGATGTTTGGTTATTGCTATGTTTTTCATTGCTTGAGGACAAGCAAAGGCTTAAGTGTTGGGGAGTTGGAGTTATGACAATTTGTTTGTTTCTTTCATCTTTAATTTGCACTTGTTATGGTATATAAATTTTTTTGCTTAGACATGAAGAAGTCTCCATCTTTTTGCTCTATTATATGTTTGCTAGAGGACTAGCGAAGCTTAAGTGTGGGGGAGTTTGATAATGCATATTTTATATAGGCATTATTGGTAGGTCTTAGGTGCATTAAGTATTCATATTGCATATGTATTTAGCTTATTTGCATTCTTGGTCATTTCGTATTCGAAGTGTGGAATCTATGTTTTTAGTGTTTATTTTTCGGTTATAAGATCCGGGGTCGAAAGGTGGAGAAAGAATGGAGCAAATGGACAAATAAGAGCTAAGGAACAAGAGCGGAAATGGAGAACATGGAGAAATCCCATCTTTAAGGTCCTGAGAAGTTGGAATTAGCTTTTGAGGTATTCGTGAGAATTGTAGTGCTTGGAAAGATATTTCAAATGCATATTCATATGCATCAATCGAACGAAGGACAACTCCAGAAAGTGTGTTACAAGTACAACCTGTCGATGTTGTCAATCCGTATGGACGACGCTCGCCGCCTTTGACACGGCGCCCGCCGTGCTCGTCAGATCCAGATTTGCGATACGCGGCCCAAGTTTATCTTTATTGGAACTTTTATCTATCTTTCCTAGGTTTTTTGGCCGACGAAAGGAGGCTATATTAGGTAATATTTCAGTAGTTTATAATGGTACAAATCATCCATAGACCTAGTTTCATATTATCATAGAGAGATGAGAGGATTTAACTTTAGGGATTCAAGGTACGGTATTGCGTAGAATTCTTGTGGTTTTGCTATGATTCAAGACTTGGTTGGTTGATTGTAACACTTGATTTCTATATTATTCATTAGTTTATTTATCATCTTGTTCTTCATTGTTTATATTTGTGTTCCTCTCCATGACTGGTCATCTAGTTAGAAATTGCATCTATGCTATGAATCCGTTGTTGGTTTCTTGATAGCAAACGAAGTCATTGATTTAGTAATATTTTTGTGCCTTTGTAGTGGATGATAACGATTAATCTATATCGTTAGATGTTGATTATGCCGATTAGGGTTGTTCCAATTTTGTCTTAATTGCATTGAATCGATTTGCCAATTGGTCTAAGAACATGAGTGCTTAATGCTATTCTTTAGTGATATTGAATAAGGTGATTTTATCCCTGCGGATCCTTCAACTTTAGTCAAGTCGACATAGGATTAGGAATAATATTGCAATCAACTCAAGGATAAAGTAAATCAACCAATGTTGTGAATTATAGGCACACCACACTCTTATCTTTTATCTTCTCTTTATTATCATTCCTATCTTTATCTAAGTTTATTTGCATTACCTATCTTCATTCATATTCATATTATATCTTTATTTTTATAACTGATAAATACACATTGCATTGAAGTACTTGTTTCTCTGTGGGTTCAACCCCTTACTTATCTACTATACTAGGTTGCTAGTTAGTTTGTTAGTTTGGGTTATTTTGGCAAGGTGAAACCTAACGACATTTCCCTTCCGTCAACGGGCATAAAATGGTCGTTGATCCCTGTCAAATATAATAATCCACACCTAAAGCTAGTATAAGCAGTAAGTCATGATGTCGATCCACAAGGAGAATACCTTTTCCTGTGCACTCAAATTGCTAACAAAAGTGATGATATATTGAGAGAAATCAAGACAATTGAAATAAACAAGCAAAGTAAAGAGTGGAAATGATCATTGATTTGAAACAATAAGAATGCGATAGTTTCACCCACAACTCTTCAATAATGGTTGGCTTACTGATCCTTGACTCTTTTCTAGTTATTCCCTTCAAATAGATTAATCCAACTTTGGTTTAATTGGATAGACATTCCTCACGGACATCCCAACCCCTAACACTCTATGCAGTCCTCGCCATGTTTGTATTCTCAGCGATTTGTCTTGGGTCAGATGTTTTTCATCTCACCACGTACCGTTCATGAAATCAAATTTTAAGAAACGAAAATGTTAGTTGTTACCATTTTTGAAGAAAGTGAATGATTGTTGGTTGAAATGGTGAAATCTAATGAAAACTATACAAATGGAAATGCTATGTTTAGAAGCTCACCTCAAATTATAAGAAATCGAACTGTTAGCTGTTGGGAATTGTGAAGAAATTGGACTATTATTGTTGAATTTTTTTAACTACAATGCAAATGGAATGTGCAAAGTCATAAATATATATTAGTTCAAAGCTATCAGTTTATTTGAAGTAGCGATTAAATTTTGTAGTGAGTAGTCAAATGAATCTTTATAGGGGTTGATTAAATTTGAGAGCGAAAAGTTTATATGAACTTGAGAATCTGTAACATACATTGAGACGGATCGTTTCGCAAAGAGAGAAGGTTCGCCCAACTTCTTCAGTGCGAAGGAGGGATAGAGATACACATGATGAAATTTAGCCCGCTCGAGCTAGTACATGAGCTTTACAACCTTCGATTGGTGCTCAGAGCACAAATTCTCATGCTTGGGTGAGTATACCCCAAAGCAAGGTTGTTGGTGTCCATCCTCTTTTTAACTAAGATGCGAAAGAAGATATCGGGTCCATGAGGGATGCTGGTTTATGTTAGGAGGGAAACTAGTTGAATAAATATAAATAAAACCAACTCCCTAGTGGCGCTTGATATCGGGTCCAGATCTGACTAGGAATCTACTGACATAGTCGATTCCTAGTCAGATCTGCACAACAGAATACAAAAAACTCGACGTCGAGTACAGAAGCACTCGATATCGACTTAGTGGCGCTCGATATCCACCAGACTTGGGTCGAAATTGACTGTAAATGTAGAAACTCAAAAATTGCAGAAAATAAAATAAAAGATGTCGGAAAAGAACGTCCGAAGAATATAGGATGGATAAGAAGATGTATGAGAAGAAATAACACAGATTTGGGCTTTTTATAAATCAATTAACTAAAAAGTTTCAAGATCGGGGATTGTGAAGAAATGGAAATGCTATGTTTGGAAGCTCACCTCAAATTATAAGAAATCGAATTGTTAGTTGTTAGGAATTGTGAAGAAATTGGACTATTAGTGTTGAATTTTTTTAACTACAATGCAAATGGAATGTGCAAAGTCATAAATATAAATTAGTTCAAAGCTATCAGATTATTTGAAGTAGCGATTAAATTTTGTAGTGAGTAGTCAAATGAATCTTTATAGGGGTTGATTAAATTTGAGAGCAAAAAGTTTATATGAACTTGAGAATCTGTAACATATATTGAGACGGATCGTTTCGCAAAGAGAGAAGGTTCACCCAACTTCTTCAGTGCGAAGGAGGGATAGAGATACACAGGATGAAATTTAGCCTGCTCGAGCTAGTACATGAGCTTTACAACCTTCGATTGGTGCTTAGAGCACAACTTCTCGTGCTTGGGTGAGTATACCCCAAGGCAAGGTTGTTGGTGTCCAACCTCTTTTCAACTGAGATGCGAAAGATGATATCGGGTCCATGAGGGATGTTGGTTTATGTTAGAAGGGAAACTAGTTGAATAAATATAAATAAAACCAACTCCCTAGTGGCGCTCGATATCGGGTCTAGATCTGACTAGGAATCTACTGACATAGTTGATTCCTAGTCAGATCTGCACAACAGAATACAAAAAACTCGACGTCGAGTACAGAAGCACTCGATATTGACTTAGTGGTGCTCGATATCCACCAGACTTGGGTCGAAATTGACTGTAAATGTAGAAACTCAAAAATTGCAGAAAATAAAATAAAAGATGTCGGAAAAGAACATCCGAAGAATATAGGATGGATAAGAAGATGTATGAGATAAAACAACACATATTTGGGCTTTTTATAAATCAATTACCTAAAAAGTTTCAAGATCGGGGATCTACGCCACAACAATAAGCATGTAAGAATTCTGCCAAGTATAAAAGATTATGCATTTTCATCAAATAACTTTCGTCATTAACAATTAATAATATAGAGGCTTTCGCATAAACCCTAATTGTTACTACCCTTTTTGATAATTAATCCAGATTTATATTAAGATCGCTTTCGCTTTAATAACACAAATAAAGATCACCTACTACTTTCGCAGAAGAGTCACAAAAAGGGATAGAAGATGAAATCGCATATAAAAAGATCATATATACCTTTGAAGCATAAACTCACATGGCTATTGTCGGGCTCACCCCGACCCTATAAGTAGGGTGACTACTCGCTTCTTATCATAGTAACAAACATTAAAACCATAAAGGAAATAACTAATTGCATTAAAATAAACGAAAGCTTACAACCAAACAAAGCCACAACGTCTCTCCTCGCTCCAACTCGACTCAGCTCTAGCTCTCTCTCTCTCTCTCTAACTCTATAGTGCACAATTGTTTGTGGAATGGAATGAATAAAAATCAGCCCCCCGGGGCTTTATTTATAGTGCTCAACCCTAGCTATTCTAGGATAGAACGTGTAAACACCCAAAATTTAAAATATTATTTTATGAGTTATGATTTAATTTCATTTATGAGATTTCAGGAATTTTGAAAATCTCCGTCCTTGATTAGAGTGATTTTTATTTTATTCAAAGTAAATTCGAACATATATTTGAATTCGATTTAAAAACAGATCTATTTCGCTTTCCTATACCGAGACTTGAAAAAAAAATATTTTTTGTGGATTTCGAGCTAAGGGATGAATATTATTTTGAACGTATTAAGATATACAGGATATTTTTTTTCATAACAATTTAAATTAAATAAAATCTATGGGGTTGGAATTGTTCTTTGTTGTGGTATAACTATTACAAAACAGAAATAACGGGTTTGTTTTTGTGATTTCTCTTAATAATATCTAACCCTAATGGAATGGGTTAGATAGCCTTGAAAATCAAATCAGCCGCTATTAGAGCTGGCAAAACCCGACCCGAACCAGAGAACCCGACCCGGCCGACTCGAAACCGATTATTCTGAACACCGACACAACCCGTCCATTTTGGACCTAAAATCCGAATGAACCGAACGCGATTAACCTGAAACCCATTAAGACCCGAACCCATCAAAACCAAAACCCGAAATAACCCGAACTTTAAGCTACAATCTAGTAAATTTTTTAAAATGAATATTGAAATAATGAAAACATGAGACAATCGAAACCCGAATAACCGAAACCCGATACAATCGAAACCCGAACCCGACCCAACCGATTGACCAAATTATTAGACATTACCCGAAATCCGAATGACCCAAAACCCGACTAACCGAACCCAAACCCGACCCGACCCGCCCGATTGCCACCTCTAGCCGATATCCTTTCCCTCCTCTACTTCATTTCAGATCTGAAAAGAGTCTCCTGCTTCATTCTCCCATCATCGTCGTTCTTCCTTTCTCTGTGAGCTCCTTCATCTTCTGCCTTTCTCTCTCGCTCAGAAGCCTTCCATGGCTGCCTCGCTACTCCCTCGCCCTCTATCCTACATCCATGTCCTCATCTCTCATGTTGCACTAGTGAAGATTGACGTAGAAGAACCCCAACCGATCGGCGGCGACCCGAGCTTTGGGAACCAATGGCGGCCACGCATCCCTATCGGATCTGAACTCTCCCTTTAGGCCTTAAAACCTGTCGGATTCTGCTTCTTCGACCGCGCCGATGCGCATAACCCCGGTTCCGCCATTGAAGACGGCCTTGCAGCTTCTGATGCAGCCAAATCGCCGACGTCGATGCTCGATGGATAAGGGAGAGCAAAGCCAAGGACAAACCGGTGCGGTGCAGGGCTCGCCCTCCTCTCTCCTCCCTCCCCCTACCGTACGCGTCTGGCAGATTAGTGAATTCTTGATTTTAAAATGAATACGAAAGAAGAAGACAAATTGCTATTCCATTGATTTTCCACTCACTTTTCATCAAGTGGGCATACGTCTCATATATAATATACAATGGAAGATAATAGAAGATTCCCTTATGGAATACAGATGTTCAATGGTTATGCTTGGAGAGCAAGAATGGATTGATCGCAGTCTCTCAAACTGAGGTCTCGAGAGTGGTTTGGTCATAACGTCAGCCAGTTGATCCTTGGAGGAGATGAAGGCCACCGAAAGAGATCTATTAGCAACCCGTTCCCTTACAAAGTGATAGTCCATTGAAAGATGTTTGATGCGATGGTGTAAGACGGGATTAACTGCGAGATAGGTAACACCCAGGTTGTCACACCAAAGGGTTGGAGGTCATTGGAGAGGAATGACAGTGGTGGCGAGGACTGACTGGAGCCAGATTGTCTCACATGTGGCAAGGGCTAATGCCCTGTATTCGGCCTCGGTCGAAGAGCGAGCCACGGTGTCCTGCTTCTTGGAGGACCATGAGATGAGATTGCAACCGTGATAGATACAGTAAGCACTTGTCGAACGCCGATCAGCTCGATCACTAGCCCAATCCGCATCGGAGAAGGCGGATAGATGATGATTCCGTTGTGAGAAGATATGAAACTGATGCAATTTTGTGCAATTGAGGTAACGAAGAATCCGTTTAGCTGCTTGCCAATGAATCATTTGTGGATTATGCATGAATTGTGAAACCCTATTCACCGCATAAGCAACATCAAGCCTAGTGAAAGCCAAATACTGTAGGGATCCGACTACACTGTGATACAGATGCGTGTCGCTCATAGCGGATGAATCAACCGAGGGATCAAAATTCGCAGCCATGGGCGTTGAGACAGGACTCGAAGATTGCATACCAGTGCGTTTGACAAGAGCAGTTATATGCTTGGTCTGAGATAAGAAGAACCCTGAAGCTGTCCTTGAAATCTCGATGCCAAGAAAGAAATTTGCCGGTCCCAAATCTTTAACAGGAAACTGCAAGGCAAGAGCATACACAAATTTGGCAGCTAGAGACTCTTTAGATGCAAGAACCAACAGATCATCAACATATACCAAAACAAAGACACAGCAATATTCTTGGCGAACGGAGAAGAGAGACGTGTCAGCGGAAGAAGCAAGGAAGCCCATAGAGACCAGGGAGTCACTAAGGCGAGCAAACCAAGCCGGAGGGGCCTGTTTCAATCCATAAAGGGATCGATTAAGTTTACAGACATGATGAGGAAAAGAAGGATTGATAAAACCTAGAGGTTGGGTGACATAAACATCCTCATCAATAGAGCCATGAAGAAAAGTGTTATGTATGTCAAGTTGCTTGGTCACCCAATTGTTCATTGCTGCCAGAGAAAGGAGGAGCCGTATAGTCGACGGCTTCGCCACCGGAGAAAATGTATTTGTGTAATCAATGCCCAGCAGTTGATTGTATCCTTTCGCCACCAAGCGAGCCTTCCGACGCTCGATCGATCCATCGGACCGCCTCTTCGTTTTGAAAACCCATTTGACGCCAAGGACATTTTGCGAGGGAGAATGGGGAACAAGGTTCCAAGTCTTGGTGTCAAGTAAGGCTTGAAACTCATTCGTCATGGCAGAACGCCATTCAGGAAATTTTGAGGCGGTGGAGAAACAGGTTGGTTCTTCAGGGATTGTTGTGGTGGTATGAAGCAACGGAGGCCAGGGTATAGTGTCGTCAGTGCGCTGGAGGGGTTTAAGGTTATGGGTGCGGGATCTTGTCTCCATAGGATGAAGAGAAGTAGAGGGTCTTTGTGGTGATGGCGGCGAATTTTGAGCAAAAGGAGGGATAATGGGTGCAATTGCAGTTGACGTTGGCAATGGGTCATTAGGATTTGGTGAAATTGGTGGAGTTGGGTCATTAGGAGGTGGGTTTTGTGAAGTTGGGCCAGAGGTAAGTGGTGAGGGGATGGTAAAAGGGAGTTGGGCCTGAGGTGTGGGTTGGGCTTGAGAAGCAGAAGACATGTAAGAAAAAGGGAATATTTTCTCATGAAATGTTACATCTCTGCACACATATAATTTGCTATTTGCCCAATCAAAACACATATATCCCTTGTGGTTTGGGCTATATCCCAAGAAAATAGTGGGGGCGGATCGAAAATTCAGCTTATTTCGGAGGTAGGGGCGGAGATTTGGGAAACAAAGGCAACCAAAGACCTTGAGAGATTTATAATCCGGGAAGTGATGACATAACATGGTATAGGGAGACTGATTTTTTAGAATGGGTGTGGGAAGTCGATTAAAGAGATAGACCGAGGTTTGAAAGGCAAAGTCCCAAAAGCGAATGGGGAGAAAAGCATGTTTGAGAAGGATAAGGCCCATATCAACAACCCGACGATGACGATATTCAACACTCCCATTTTGTTGATGAGAATATGGGCAAGAGAGATGATGAAGGATGCCCAATTTTTTAAGAAGATGAGTAAGAGGTTTAAATTCCGTTTCGTTGCCGGTTTGGATGGAAACCACGTTCCGACCAAAAACGTTTCTAACAAGTTTTATAAATTGAGAGACAATTGGGGAGACTTGTGTTTTGGAATGAAACGGAAATATCCACAAAAATTTGGAGTAATCATTTTAGAAGAAAATATCTGTTATCATTAATTGAACTCGA
The DNA here is from genome assembly GCA_037127255.1 of Persicaria tinctoria. Taxonomy (NCBI): domain Eukaryota; kingdom Viridiplantae; phylum Streptophyta; class Magnoliopsida; order Caryophyllales; family Polygonaceae; genus Persicaria; species Persicaria tinctoria. Next base: position 57,796,506 of record JBANSL010000013.1, read on the forward strand.
GTGGACCGGACCCCATACATCCAAAAATAAAAGCTGAAGAACATGGGTGGATTGAGATGGACTGGGTGGGTATGGGTGGGCATGGTCTTTGGCCCAAGAACATGATGTGAAGAGATGATGAGTTGGGCTCTTTGATTTGGAGGAATAAAATAAACTGGAGACTAAATGCGTAATCTTTGTTGAGGGGTGCCCTGGGCGTTCATGAAGAAGTTGCAGTGGCGGTGGCGAGGAGCTGGTGAAGTGCAGTGATGGTGATGAAGCAACCGAACCAGAGTGACTAGGAGACGAGCAAATTGGAATGACATACAGACCGTTCTCAACGTGTCCCTTCAGAAGAGGAGTTTGCGTCACGGAATCCTTCACAACAAAGAACTTATCATGAAATTGATAGAAGCAATTGTTGTCTCGACAAAAACGGTTTACTGATATTAAATTTTTCTTAAGTAGAGGGGCATGAAGAAGATTTGATAGAAGAAATGAACGAGAGGAAGAGAGGAGATGAGAGGAACCATGACATTGAATTGGAACGAAGGAACCATCGCCAAGGGAGATTGAATATGTGCCCTCGTAAGGCAGTCGATCAAACCGAAGGTTCGAGACATCTGGTGTGTAGTGGTCGTTGGCTGCCGTGTCCGGGAACCAGTTGGAGATAGTGGTATTGGCTTGAAGGGAACTCGGTGGTGGAGTCTGGAAAGAGTGGTCAAATCTACTCCAATAATGGGTGGCTATGTGGCCACGCTTCTCACAGATGTGGCAGATGGGACGAGAGTCAGAAGCCCCATTGAAATTGTACAAACCACGACCACGACCGCGACCTTGATCGCCAGGACCTCCGCGAAAGGACCCTCTATCCCGATTGGCTGTGAAGTTAAGCTCTGGTGTTTGAGACTGATTTGGAGGAGGGCCGAGGAAGGATTGGGAAGATGGAACAGTGGTTCCATTGTTTCTGGAATTGCGGCCTTCTTGGAGCATGAGAAAGGAGAGTGTGAGAGTTGGCGACGGAAGAACGAGTTGTGTTGAGAGGGTAGTGACCATAGAGTCGTAATCTGTTCCAAGATCGGCGAGAAGATAAACGACGAACTCATCATCGGAAACGATATGTCCGACATCCTGGATTTGTTGAATGAGTGTTTGAGAGTGATTGTAGTAGTCAGTGACGGACTCATCGCCTTTCTTAAGGCTCGCTAACTGTAATCAGAACTGAACAATTTGGGCGTTTGACCGAGCGGAGTAAAGCTGATGAAGGCGGCTCCAAATTTGGTGGGAGGTTTGGCATGTGAGGATTTGGGTCAGAATGGGCTCTGTGAGAGACGCCGAAAGTATCGCCACCACGAATTGGTCTTTGGCGTTCCAATCATTGACAGCTTTGGCGTTTGAGCCATCTGGAGCAGCAATCGGACAAGGCAGGGAACCATCAGCATAGGCCATGAGGCGTTGAGAGCGGAGATAAGGCGTTATCTGTTGACTCCATAGAGGAAAATTGGAAGAGGATAGCTTAATGGTGTTGAGATGAGCAAAATTGGGAATGGAGGGGTTTTGGGGGTTGAGGGTAAGATTAGCCATGGAGGCTTGAATATGTTGGGGAAGGGCTGCAGTAAGTTCTGGATCAGCCATGGAAGGAAAGAAGTAGAGAAAAAGAAGAGGAAAAAAATGTGGGTTTTGCGATGCCTGTCGTCATAAGGCTCAGATACCATAGTGAATTCTTGATTTTGAAATGAATACGAAAGAAGAAGACAAACTGCTATTCCATTGATTTTCCACTCATTTTTCATCAGGTGGGCATACATCTCATATCTCATATATAATATACAATGGAAGATAATAGAAGATTCCCTTGTGGAATACAGGTGTTCAATGGTTATGCTTGGAAAGCAAGAATGGATTGATCAGGCTTGTTGCTTCCGATTGAGCTGGGCGCATCTATGGACTGATTGGACCTATTACATGGAATTGGATTGGGCTCCTCCTTGGGCTGGATGAGTGTGCTAGTACAGATTGAGGAAGGGAACGCCTCCTCCTCCTCTTCCGACGTTGAGGTCCGGCCGAGCCCGACAGGAGTCGCCGAGATGAGCCACCCTCCTTGTCCTTCCTAACTGGCGAGTCCGAACACTTCGACCCCGACACTTGAAGCTGAACCTATATGACCTCGATTTGGGTATAGATTCTGGGCTCCCTAACCTCGTGACTCCATTTGGTGTTGTGGGTTTGCATTGAGATTTTGATTCTTAATATTGATTAAACGATTGAATTGAAGAGGCTGATTTTATTAATCTGGAACTGATGACGTTTTGTTACCGTGATTTCAATTGTCCTGTTGGTTGTTTATTCTCCTTATTCTATTTTGTAAAACGTGGAACTACTCTATAACTTTGATTAGTGACTTATAAAACGCCTTCGTTATATACACCTTGAATAGGTAAATAAAGAGCGGTCATACCCACAAGTCTTTTCCGGTACACCACAAACCCTATTTGCGCCCTTATAAATGAGTTAAGTTGTGAATGAGTTAAGTTGTGAAAATTTAAGCCATGTTTGGTATCCATATCCTGATATTAGATATGGGTATGGGTTTTTAGGTATTAGATATCGATATCAGATATATGGATATCAAATCTGATATCTAAAATCCACGTTTGGTATTCTACGATATGGATATGGGTATCAAGTATCAACCCTAGCCCAGTCTCATTGTCCAAACCTACTTTCTCCCTCCCCGTTATGCAGCTCCACTCCCACTGTCTAAACCTACTTACCGCTTCCGCCGCCTTGGCCTCCGGTAATGCATCTGAGATGAACAACGACGATGGGGAAGAAGGGACTTCGACTCAACAAGGGCGATTCTGACTCAGCAGATGAAGAAGGGAAATTCCAACCGTTGAAGATGAAGGGTGAAGAAGGGCGAAGAAGGAAGAGAAAAGCATCAGAAGAAGGCGATTTCCAACAGTTGCTGAAGAAGAAGGGTGAAGAAGAGAAAAGCAGGGGCAGTAGATGAAGATGAGCGAAGATGATGTTTGAATAAGAACCTCTCTGGAAAAGCCGATAGAAAAATAGAAGATTAGATATCTTAATTTTTTTGGGTATATCAGGATGGGTTGATCGATTTACAAAGAAATATGAATATGGGGATATCAGGTTGATACCCGTATACCCTTATACCAACTAGGGATATGGATATAAGTAATATCCATACCCATACCCCATATCCTAATATCAATACCAAACAGGGGCTAAGGACTTTGATGAATTAGTTCATTATAAATAAATGGTTAATAAGTTACTTCATTGAGATAGGAAATTTTAACTTTGATCTGATAATGCAGAATTTGATGCTATTAATGGTTTATGTCTATGAATGGATTCGTTTAGATGTTTAGAAAAGCCTTGTAGAGCATGTCCTCATGACTTATGTGATGCGTAAAATCTGCACCATAATTATTAAAGGAAATTGTGGGTTGATGAAGATCCGAATCCCATCGAAATCCTGCAATTCAAGAACAAACGAGGTCGGGGCGGGGCTTGTCTCCCCCGTAGGACCCTCCGACGCTCAAGTCAATCCTCACTTATATAAGAACTTCCTTCCCGTATTTATACTAGTTCATAAAAGAAAGGGTCAAGGTGTGATTAAAGGAATTGAAACGGTTACCTCATTCATGCTGGTCAAGGTGCGATTAATGTTTGAATTGATTTGGATATTGTTAAACAAAAATTGTGAAAGGAACAATCTCGAATAACACATTTCAATTTGAATTGTTTATTTGAGTTCAACCCTTATCTGTACTTCCTCAAAATCTCAAATTATACAGATATTTTAAAAGGACAAGAATTTGGAATTTTTTGGTGGTTTGGTTAGACTTTGTGTCTAGTTTGGTATGTGGTTAGGTGTTTGGATTTGATTTAGTTTAGACTTGGTGTCTGATTTGAGTTTGGTTATGTGTTTGGGTTTCAACTCGGTAGAGTATCGAGTTTGATTTGTTTTCTGTGAGGTTTGTGATTGGACCCGGATATGGGTTTCCTACGTATCCATTATGATGGTATCAAATCACTCTTAGTTCCACTTTGAATTTGAAGCAACTTCATTTGATCTTGGACTTGTGACTGGATCCGACTAGAAATGTCGCCCTTTATATCAAGTCGTTGTAGTTCCCACGAACAACTTCATTTGATTTTGGTGAATTCGATATACATGTGTTTTTACCGGATTTCTTACGTAGCTCGTAAAGAGCATCAAATCTTAACGTAGTTCTAGACGAACTGATTTTGCTTGATTGACTTAACTTCATTTGGAACCGAAGCAAGTCTTTTTCTTTTTTTTTTGGGATTGGACTCGATGGGCTTTGGCTTATCATCAAGTTTCCTATAAATCCGATGACTCGGAATCAAATCTTATGTAGTTCTTTAGAAGGACAAATTTCAATTTGGTGGAACTTGGGTTTGATTTTTGGTGTGACCAAACACGACGAGCGAATGCTTTGTATCGAGTAAGAGTGGATACTTTGGATTTGATGGAAATTTTGTTTTTGGGACGATTGAACTCAACGAGCGAAAGCTTTGTATTGAGTTCGACGGGACATCTTGAATTTGAGGGAAATTTAGTCTTTTTTTGAACAACTGAACTCAACGAGAATTTGACTCGGGTCAAGTTTCCTACGTAGCTCGTCAAGAGCATCAAGTCATGACGTAGTTATTGGGGAGCATCATTTGATTTTGGGGTATGTGATTGAATCCGATAGACATGTGCTTTTACCAGATTTCCTACGTAGCTCGTAAAGAACATCAAATCTTAACGTAGTTCTACACGAACTGATTTTGCTTGATTGACTTAACTTCATTTGGAACTGAAGCATGTCTTTTTTGAAATTTGGGATTGGACTCGATGGGCTTTGGCTTATCATCGAGTTTCCTACATATCCGATGACTCGGAATCAAATCTTATGTAGTTCTTTCGTGGCATTTGACATGATTTTTGGTTTGAGCTTTGAGGCGGTACTCGAAAGTTGTTGAGCTTGATGCCGCTCTAGTAGCTTGTTGATAATGTTAAGCCACCGAAGTTCCTGCGGATAATTTAAACTTGGCTTGACGTGCCTTAGTCGTCGAACTGGACCTGCGTATGTGACAAGCTCGTGGGACGCTTTGACGGACATGACCAAGGCTTCCAAGCACCGCAATTATAATCCACCATCATCATAGGAGGCTCTCGGAAAGTGCCGACGCAGTAGCTCACCATGAACGGATGAAAGAACTTGCAAAAAAACTGTGTGAACATGCCAACTTTGGAGCCTCGCCATTGCTGTTACAAAGCTCCGTTTTCGTTGAGTTTTGTTACTCCATGTTCCTTGTGATGTCCTCTATCTATCACTAGTTTATGTTGGCTCATATAGTCCCGGAGCTGAACGCAATAGGGCCTTAAAGTGGGCTGCTGGGCAGTTCATTTGCAGAAACTGTGTGAACATGTCAACTTTGTAGTTTCGTCACCACTGCTACAGAGCTCTGTTTTTTGCTTCTCTTTGTTTGGACGCTTTCTTTGCAGTGCCCTCTATTGATCCCAACTCTGTTTATAAGTATACATAGATGGAGTTGTTCCCAATAGTATCGCCAACTTGACTGCTATATAGATATTTTTGTTATATAGCATATATATGGTCTTCGTGGCTCCTTTTGCGTGGTGTTCGAGACTTCTTCGATCGATCCTCAGGGGTATTTGTGAGCTGTTGGCTGTAGCAAGTATGGCATAATATTGGGAAGTTGATTTGGGAACACGCAAGGTTTATCATCGGATGTTTGTGGAGCGTGCAAAAAGGCCATGTGGTGCTGTAACCGTTCAAATGTGGTCGAGAGGCCAAATTCTGGCATCAGCTGCGGTTACCATGGAGCTCCGTTTTTTTCTACCGTTTCTTCCAGCACCCTCATTGCATAGCCTGCTTTTGTACGCAACTCACCACGGTCTTGTATACATCTCGAGTTGATCGTACCACGGCCCGGAACTAGACTTCCTGAGCAGTTGTTCTCCCTCCGTAAAAGCATGATTTTAGGCCTATTTTTATACTCCCTTTTGTCGGGCATTTGAGGCTTCTTCGACCTCTCTTTAGAGGGAGTTGTTGACCTTCGGTGGTAGGCGGCATGGCATAGACTAGAGAACTTGGGTTGCAGGCAAGACGGATTTGACGACGAACGATCGAGAGGCACGGAAACATGCTTTGCTAGCCATGTATCATGTCTCTCATTGAGCTGTATTTGATGATCGTCTTGGTGTCATATGGGTGGCTGTCGGAGCTGTGAGAGAGTGTAGGACTACTTGGATAGCTGTTGGGGATCACCGGGGAAGCTTCGTTGTGAGTCGCCGGCTTCCGAGAGCAAGCTTTTGGCGGCGATGTCGATAAGCCCCATGTGTGGTGTCATGTTGGTGACGATGGGCATTCCTACTGCTCAGTGGCGTGCTTCGCTCAATGTGAATGTTTGGAGATTGCTCAACTCACATATATTCACACTTCCCTTCATCTTTATTTTTTTTTCATTTGCCAGATCGATCACACACACGTCTTTTTTTATGATCGACCTGCCCCCATTTTTTATTCGGGCGGATCACACAGTAGGAAACCATGCTCCTTGGCCATCATTTTGCTTCTCATTCTTAGCTTTGTTGTGGTAGATGCTACGGGCCTCGTCACCTCCTCCGTCTTCACGGTAGCGGCTGCGAGCTTCATTCATGACATCGGTCAGGAGCCTCATTTCGACCTTCATTACCGACCTTAGTATATTCCAGCCTCACAAAGTGTCCAGGCGCCAGGAGGTCGTGACGAGAGCCGAAAGCGTAGCTCTAGATGGGGCTCGATCGATCTTTGACAGGAGAATTTGCTCAGCGACGACATGCCGGAAGACGTGACGGAGACGGCATGCCTTTGGTTAGGGCCATCTCTGCGCTGTGCCTTTGTTATGGATGATCATTGCTTGATGGCTTGCTGATTTGGCCATGGGTGAAGTTGAAGATGACCCTCCCACCGAAACCTTCACTTGCTGTCCGTTTTAAATGGATGGAGCTCCCCCTGAGCTGCATTTGATGATCGTCTCGGCGTCATATTGGTGACCTTTGAGGCTGTTGGAGAGCGGGGGCTGCATTGTGCAGCTGTTGGAGATCACCTAGGGCGCTCCGTTGTGATTCGCCGGCTTCTGAGATCGAGTAAGCTTTTTGGCGATGTTTTGTGAATTCCATGTGGACTTTCCTGAGGCATCCGGTTTAGGTAAGTCTTCTCGTAGCCCACTCTTTATTTTTTATGCTCTCTTTTCTCTCCTCGATCATTTTTTGGCTTACGAGAGAACTACCATTGCGATGTCTTGTGGGTAGTCGAGCATTGAGACGGAGGGTATCGAGGCCGTAGGAAGGCGGGCGCGACATGTGCATCACCAAGCTTGCCGTACTAACTCCAGGTTGTACCTGTATCGGTGTTGACATGAAAAGGGGAAAGAAATTATACCTTTACTCCGCCGATCGATCAATTGTGGCGGCAAGCCATCGATGGTGCAATGAAGTACTGGTCTTTCCTCTACCACCCCCTAATTTGTATATATATTCCTACGCCCCCTTTTTTTTCTGTCTTGGGAAGAAGAACTATGGCCTCCCCCCCACCCGCTTGAACCAGGGTGTGTGTATATACGTAGTACTATATATAGCATATGTCTTGAATTCAGCCGTTGTGGGAAGGTGTAATTGTATCACATTTAACTTGGCTGTTTCACCCTCCCAAATTAAACCCATCTCCTTTAATTTTGACTAGGATATAATTGATAGACGTCGGTTTCATAATTTACTCTTTTGTAACCGATCACCATGGTTTAATTCATTCATTGAATTGAAACCGCCTAACTGAAAGTCTACCAATTAATGGTGAGAACATAAAGATCAATTAACCCACCAAGTAACCTCATATATTAGGAACATGGGTTATGACTATCTACGGAGTACTAACTAGTCCATAACATTCTTGTCATGAGAATATCATTATATCGGGTCCGAGATTTAGACCATTTCCAAGACATTTTAATTCGGTCCTACACAATTAGAAACCGAAAAATTTTACCCATCAACAGATACCACAAAATAATTGATATTGTTTCTATTCGTTATTTGGGATAAGTTCGGATTTTCTCAATTACAATTGCCCCTCGGGTTTCTTCATCATGTATCAATGACGAGGAAAGCCGACATGAGTTATGATTCATTGGCCTTAGGTGACGATTGACTTTGAGTGACTATCATCGACCGTAATTGGTTGTTGGTCATAAGTTGCTATAATTGGCCGTAAACGGCGTAAGTGGCGATAGTTGGCCATAAGTGGCGATTCCTTGGCCGTAAGTGGTGATAGTTGGTCATAAGTGGCGATTCCCAGTGGCCGTAATTGGCGATTTTCGGTGGCCGTAAGCGGCGATTTCCGGTGGCCGTAAGCGGCGATTTTCGGTGTCAGTAAGCGGCAATTTCTTGTGGTCGTAATTGGCAATTTCCAGTGGCCGTAATTGGCGATTTTCGGTGGCCGTAATTGACGATTTCCGGTGGCCGTAAGTGGCGAATCTTCACTTTTTCAAATAATTTTTTGTAGCTTTGAAGACTTCGTTCCATGATGACATCTATAGTCGTTGGACCTGGTCAAAAACATTGCACTTCTACATAATTTAGAGCAATGAAGTCATTAGAAAACTAGTATTATAATGTGTAGTGTCCCTAACATGTTATATGCCCATGCACACGATTTATATACCTTTGCGGAGACGTACGTAGTAAGCTAAAAAGCTAGCTTGTAAGAGTTATACATTCACCTTTCCATTTTTTTTTAGGAGGATATTAATAAACAACCACATCTTCATTAAGAAATTCTCCACAAGTAAGGGGGTGGGACTTGGGAGTAGAAAACTTAGCTCACAAATTCCTTGCTTTGAGTAATAGGAGCATTGGTTGCCTTCATTGCCCCCAATTTTGTTATAGTGTAATTTTTGACCTGGTTAGAAGTTGGCATTGGCTCAGCGGTAAAGATATTGTGCGTGGCTGGTAGAATATCACAATTCTGACATGCTTTTTATGTTTTTGTAGCTCTTGATGCCTCAAATTATTTTCGTTTCCCCAACACACTTTGTAGTAGTGAATCTTGCCCCGACGGTTGCGAGACTTGAATTCATGCTTTTCCGAGAAGCGCAATCAATACTTGTTGCTCATACTCCCTCTACGAATGCCTATTCAAAAGTACAACACAAGCGGAGCAAACGAAAACAAAGCAAAAGACGCAACCCACTATCGAAACAACAAGAGTAAGAATATGATCACTCAATTCAAACTCATTCACATGTTTGCACAAGGCCATCACAAAAGTCAAACAGATAGCTCAAAAATGAACAAATAGATGTCATTAATTAACACATAAAGAGACGAACAACAACACGCATATTCACGATTAACACCATAATGCCTCAATAGCATGTAAACTAATGTTATCACAATAAAAAATCGTCAACTAAAGATAGCATGGGCATCCTAGTTATAAATTAATAGCACTCCAATAACAAGCTTCCCTTTAGACACGCTCATTAGTTCATGACCTCAATCAAATATGCATCAAGTTTAACCGTTCAAAAAATTGCATCAACATTAACCCAACAGTTCAACAATTTAAAGAACCGTTTTCAACAAAGACTCGAGACCTAACAAGCCCTCCTAAAAGCCAAGATAATTGACACACAAAAACCCACTTAGCTCCGCCTCCTCGGCAAGAATTAATTTCTTATCTCAAGAAAACTCCACATACCATTCCCTAGAATGTTGGTTTAGCCAACATAACACTTTAAAAGTGAAACATACGAAATTATGAATACAATTACGATCACCCTAGCCTTTTCAACAACTAATACAATTAATTTCCACATATAATTGCCCCAAAGTTACAGCCCACAAGGGCAACCCAAATGACGCTAATTAATTTCCACATTGATTAAGGGGTCATTTGGTATCGATATCAGTATATCAGATATCAGATATTAGCCCTTGATATCTAATATCGGTGTTTGGTACCGGGAGTATATCGATATCAATTGATATACTTGATATCAGCTTTAGTTATAAAAAAAAGCCCAAAGTGATATACCCATTTTTTGGGCGGTATTGCCTGATATCTCGTTCTCTCTTCTCTCCTCTTGTTCGCTCGTTGTCTCTCTCTCTGCTATGCTCGCTCGCCCTGCGCTCTCAGGTATGCTATCTTCTCCCCTTCTCTCTTCTCTCCTCCTCTCCTCCTCTATGGCTTATTGGAATCTCTGGGCAATTCAAATTTGCAAATCTAGGGTTAGGCTGTGAAATTTGTCGATTAGGGTTTGTGCTTGGGGCGATTTTTGGCTTGTAGATATAGGGTTTGGTGTTCTTTGGATGAAATCTGAAATTGAATTTGATATAGGGCTTGTCGATTAGGGTTTGTACTCGAAATCTGTAGAGCTAAGGGTCGAAATCTGTACTCAGAAATTTGTAGAGCCCTTGTACTCGAATGTGCAGAGCTTATGGGATTGCAATATACCAAACAAGGATATCAAGATATCAGTTGATATCGATATCGATATACTTGATACCGATATCGATATCGATATCTGATATCTTGATATCTAGATATCAATACCAAACGACCCCTAAGATCGACGGGTTCGGCTAACCATTTGACAGATTCCAAATATCAAAGCCAACGAACAAGGTTAGAGTGCGCTTATCAATTCAGATTTGGAGTCGAATTCTCGAGGTTGGCCATGAAGTTGTAAACGAAGACCTAGACCCATGGCACTACGCTGTTCGATGTCGGGATTGTCGGGGTTCAACAATCATCCTCGCTTCCATCTCTTTCGCTGCACATGCCCGTGGTGTCCCTACGGCCAGAGATGTACAGATGAACCGCCGATGGAGCACCGACGACAGGTCCTCTTGGGCGGGTGACGAAGTCATGGCCCTCACCGACAGATCTGGTGAGTATCGACGGATGGCCACCGCATTCGGCTCAAATTCGATCACTTAAAGGAGATTCATTGGCGATCACCAGTCCAAAATCGTCGTCAAGGAGATCACCAGATGGCCGATGATGAGGCAGATGCGTTGCATCCGAAGTCGCTCAACAGCGGACAAACCTCACCTCCGGCCAGATGTGCTGACTGCACTAGGCTTACAGGCGATCCATGGCTCGGTGGCGTAGGTGAGGACGGAGGAGCCTCCAGTGGCGCTGGGAGAGAGATGGGAAGAAGGTGAATCTTGTCGGTCTGGTGAGTCGTTGTGGTCCGGTGTCGACGCCACCCTCCCCAGGGTTTTTGTGCTAAAGCCGAGCCTCCAGCGCCTAATCGTCCCCACACCATTCCGAATTTTTCTTTTCTTTTCTATATATTTTTTTTTATATTGGGAGATCCGATCTCATGGCTTTTTGATCGAATTCCCCACGGACGGCGCCAAATGTGATGCGTAAAATCTGCACCATAATTCTTGAACGAAATTGTGGGTTGATGAAGATTCGAATCCCATCGAAATCCTGCAATTCAAGAACAAACGAGGTCGGGGCGGGGCTTGTCTTTCCCGTAGGACCCTCCGACGCTCAAGTCAGTCCTCTCCCATATAAGAACTTTCTTCCCGTATTTATACTAGTTCATAAAAGAAACAGTCAAGGCATTAATTAAAGGAATTGAAACGGTTACCTCATTCATGCTGGTCAAGGTGCGATTAATGTTTGAATTAATTTGGATACCACAAAATAAATGATGTCGTTTCTATTTGTCATTGAACGACGTCTTCAAAGCTACAAAAATTATTCGAAAAAGTGAAGATTCGCCACTTACGGCCAACGGAATTCGCCAATTACGATCACCGGAAATCGCCACTTACGGCCACCGGAAATCGCCACTTACGGCCACTGGAAATCGCCAATTACGAGCACCGGAAATCGCCAACTACGGCCACCGGAAATCGCCAATTACGGCCACCGAAAATCGCCACTTACGGCCACGGACATCGCCACTTGCAGCCATCGGAAATCGCCAATTACGGCCACTGAAAATCACCAATTACGGCCACCAGAAATCGCCAATTACGGCCACCGGGAATCGCCACTTATGGTCAACTATCGCCATTTACGCCGTTTACGGCCAATTATAGCCATTTATGGTCAGCAACCAATTACGGTCAATGATAGTCACTCAAAGTCAATCGTCACCTAACGCCAATGAATCATAACTCATGTCGGCTTTCCTCGTCATTGATACATGATGAAGAAACCCGAGGGGCAATTGTAATTGGGAAAATCCGAGCTTGTCCCAAATAACGAATAGAAACGACATCAATTATTTTGTGGTATCCAAATCAATTCAAACATTAATCGCACCTTGACCAACATGAATGAGGTAACCGTTTTAATTCCTTTAATTACTGTCTTGACCATTTATTTTATGAACTAGTATAAATACGGGAAGGAAGTTCTTATATGGGAGAGGACTGACTTGAGCGTCGGAGGGTCCTACGGGGGAGACAAGCCCCGCCCCGACCTCGTTTGTTCTTGAATTGCAGGATTTCGATGGCATTTGGATCTTCATCAACCCACAATTTCCTTCAAGAATTATGGTGCAAATTTTACGCATCACATCTTCATTGCTCTAAATTATGTAGAAGTGCAATATTTTTTACCAGGTCCAACGACTGTAGATGTCATGGAATGACGTCTTCAAAGCTATAAAAATTATTCAAAAAAGTGAAGATTCGCCACTTATGGTCACCAGAAATCGCCAATTATGGCCACCGGAAATCGCCACTTACGGCCACCGGAAATCGCCACTTACGACCACTGGAAATCACCAATTACGGCCACCGGGAATCGCCACTTATGGCCAACTATCGCCACTTACGTCCAAGGAATCGCCACTTATGGCCAACTATCAGCACTTACGCCGTTTACGGCCAATTATAGCCACTTATGGCCAGCAACCAATTACGGTCGATGTTAGCCACTCAAAGTCAATCGTCACCTAAGGCCAATGAATCATAACTCATGTCGGCTTTCCTCCTCATTGATACATGATGAAGAAACCGAGGGGCAATTGTAATTGGGAAAATTCGAGCTTATCCCAAATAATGAATAGAAACGACATCAATTATTTTGTGGTATCCAAATCAATTCAAACATTAATCGCACCTTGACCAGCATGAATGAGGTAACCGTTTCAATTCCTTTAATTAATGCCTTGACCGTTTCTATTATGAATTAGTATAAATACGGGAAGAAAGTTCTTATATGAGTGAGGACTGACTTGAGCGTCGGAGGGTCCTACGGGGGAGACAAGCCCCGCCTCGACCTCGTTTGTTCTTGAATTGCAGGATTTCGATGGGATTCGGATCTTCATCAACCCATAATTTCCTTCAAGAGTTATGGTGCAGATTTTACGCATCACAACTCCATTGTTTAAATTATGAATAAGTTTTGGCAAACCTAGTTAACTTGTGTAAAATTAGGCCATGACTTTTGAAATGGACTTTTGCGTGAGTTGGGTGGGAAGTTGTTTAATGCGTTAAATTGGTTTGACTACGTAAAAGAAGTGCATCGGGAACTTGTTGTACTTGTAAAGCTTGTTGTTTTTCTATTGAGTTATGAATTTGGGTGGTATCACTATGTAAAAGATGTTTTACAAATTATATTACTCATGTGCTTTTAAGTTTGTTTGTAGTGCATGTTTGTGCTCCGTAGTTCTTATAATTGAATCTATACAGGATTTCTTGAAATATCAACTTACTTGGTTACTCGTTGAGCATGATTATTATGTGAGTTTGATAAATAAGACTTGTTGATCATTGGTTTTGGAATCTTATGATTTTGTTGAGTATTCGAGTATTTGATAATTGATGGTTTACTTGAGAAAATGGTTAAGGAAAACCTGAGTCTGATGTGAAGTAAGATGTTCTGAGTGACGATCTTTGTAAGGCTTTGGACTAGGTTTCATACTTGATTGGAACAAGGTTAATTGAGAATGCTAGATTACTTGAATGAAATATTGTTGAGTCTTGTGTTGAATTGAAAACTTGCTTGTGTGTTAATTAAATATGATTTTGATGAGTTGTTCCTTGCTTATTACTTTCTAGTGTGATTGGATGATTCTCCGAGTGGCTTGTTGGCTGATTAATTGGATGTGAAGACTTCGGGTAAGTTTCCTACAAGAGCTTACTCAGCAACTCGGACTTCCTGCCTTATGTGTCATATAGTATGTAGGTGTTGCATATGCATAAAAGCATGTCATGTAGTATCATCCTTAGGACTTCCACTTATGAATGAGCATTCCTATTCTTTATGCGTTTGAAAAGAGAATGACTGTTATTTTTAAGTCCTTAGAGTCGTTGCTGAGGTCATTAGGGCATTCGTGTTTCATATCGTTTCGGTCCCAGTCGAGTGTTATATTATCATATGGCTGCGGAGGTGACCGAGCGTACTACCTCCGAGTGTTATATTAGTTTAACTCATTTTTATGAATATTTGTCAAATTTTATACTTTATTTATTTTATTTTGCATTTTCGGAGTCTACACCTACTTTTTATTTATTTTAGGCATTTTGGGGCGAATATTGTGGAAATTCAAGAGTTAATACAGAGCAGTGAGCATGATTGAATTGGATCTTGAAAGCTAAAGTGCGAACATTTTCAAATTGGGATTTTATGGGCTGAAATTTATAATTAGGTGTTGGGCTTGATTTTAGTTATTTAAATTTGTGGGTTGGATTTATACTTTTGTTAAATTTACATTATATATACTCTCGATAGAAGGAAACGGGGGCTCTCTCAGTTCGGACTTAAGACAAGCGTCGAAGGCTTCGGCCGTCGTTGGTATCTTTAATTTGTTAGTTTAGGTTTTTTTGTTTTTGGTATTACATTTGAATCGAAGATGAAGATTTCTGGTTTGCATTTTATTTTAAGCATGTCATTAATTTATTCTATTGCTCTCTATATTATGCTTAGATAAATTCTCCGTTCTAGGATTAGGGTGAACCCGACAATGTTTAGAATTGTTTGATTTCGATGCTTGTTTGAACTTAATCTCAATTTTATGAATTGATTTGATCCTGATTGCTTAACCTAATTGATGTCAATCAATTAGAATCCTTTTTACCTTCAATTTGACATATTAAGAAGATGAAGTTCGAGTGAATATTGGGTTGAATTCTTTGTGACATTGTCGTCGGAAGCCTTAACCCTGGAATTGCTTCTCATAAATATTTTCTTGATAATCTTTGCTTGATTTTCTTAGTTTAGTTTAAAATCAGATCCCTTTTTCTTGGCATAGCTTATTAGTTCTAGATAACGATTAATACATATATAATTCCCGTGATCGATACCCGTATACTGCAATTGATCTCGTATTCTTGCAAGGTTGGTTCAAGCTACACTATTCTTGTGTTGGTTTAGACCACATCACAGCACCGACCGAGCGTCCTATCTCGGAGTTGGGTACAAACATGTATGATCCTGAAGTGGGTACAGATTGGGAGATTAGGGATATGCCACTTGGCATTCTGTGTGTCTCCATTTAACCGCTTTCTGCATACATCCATACTATCTATATTTACTATCTATATCTATACTATATATATAAAGTTGGGTGAAGCCCAATTAATTGCAAATATTAAATGCTTAAAAATCTATATAATATATATTTAAAATTACCATTAAATATCAAATAGTTGTTGTAGCTTAAGGGTTCGAATCCCCCTAAATACACCATTTTTAAAAAATTTCACTCTTTTTGTCCCATTTTTTTTTAACAATTTCTTATATAAGTGCAATAGATAAAAATAATATAGAACATGAAAGCATGTATTTCTTATGTTTAATGTTATTTAATGGTTTCTTATACAAGTGCAGTTAAATAAAAAAAAAGATTAGATGTAGCTTATTGCTTTTAGGTATAGCTCTAACCCTTTATGTCAAGTGATCAAATCTCCTTAACGAAATCATTTTAACTTTTGTTATTTTTCATACATTTCATCTACTCCCTTCATCACATTTTATTTATTGTTACATTAAAAATTTAACGGTGGTGCAATTAAAGAAAAATATTTTTAAAAAACACAAAATATTTTTTTTTATGTTTAATATTATTTTACGGTTTCTTATATAAGTGAAATTAAAAAAATAGATATAAGTTCAGTTAAATAAAAAGATCAGAGAGCACAAAAACATGTATATTATTTATGTTTAATATTATTGGATGAATACAAATACTCAGTACCTAACTTTGTATTCGTCCAAAACATTCATCTAATGGGACATAAATTTTACCCTTCTTATATTTCTTTTCTCCTTTTTTTAGGCAGATTTTGTTTCAATTGATTTAAGCTTTAATATAAGGAATATATATTTGATGGTCAGTCGAAAAGTTGTAGAAATCATAATTTTTTTCTCAACAATATATATTTGATGGTCAGTCGAAAATTTATTAATTTTTTCCATTATGCATCATCTCAATCAGATCTTCAAAAAACTTAGTTTCTTGGGAATATTAAAATTAAGTACAATATTATTAGTTTTTTTAATAAATTAAAATATACAATTAAATATTGATTGTTATATTGCAAAATAAAATGGATATATAATAGTTTTGAAATATATTGACAAGGTTTTCAACTGGCAACAAAAATAGCTAAATGAGAGTGAAATGATAAAAATGTGTTGATTATGCTTTTAAAAAATTAGATTATTTTTTTTGGTGGCTTTTGAATATTAGTTATTTTTAATAACAACGTAAAAGAGTTAGTTAGTGTAAAATTCTAAAAATATATATAGCCTTTCATATAAAGGAAAGATATATTTAATTAATAATAAATATAAAAGTAAGTGCACTCGCACATTATAAAAAGGATATAAGTACACAATATTTTCATTAAAAAAATCAAACTTATTTTAAGTTATATGATAAAAATGTATTTTTTAATTATATTCCAATAAACATTTGATTGGATATTAGGTACATATTTAACCAAGAGAATAAAATAATGTACCGATATATTTTAAAGTATTAAAAATCAAATATTTTTAAACTATTTTGGTTCATACTAGAACTATAAAAAAGATAGAAGAAAAATTAATTATGATAAAATTATGTCACCTAATTTAAATCCTAAAAAAAACCACATGTGTAATAAAAGTTTGATTACTTTTAATATTAATTAAAATAAGCAACACGTGAATTAACTACTATTTATAAATAAAATTATATTTAATAGATTAAACATGCTCACTAAAATACATGTCTCGTGCATCACACGGGCATGGTCCACTAGTATATATAAACTATCAGCATGCTTGTGTGATTTAAATTTCGTATTGCATTAGAACATCATTTATTCTAGGTATAGGCATGTTATATGGCCTCAGTGCGGTCTTTAGGGCCCGCGTGTATCTCTGGGTCTGACTTCGTGGATAGTTTTAGGTACCCGCTCCCTTTTGCTTGTTGATTGCTTCTATGGCGGGGTTTTCTCATGGGACGAGAGTGTTAAGAAGACTTCGTACATCTTAAATTTTTACTTTATAAAGGTTTTGTTTTGGTCAAACATTTAGAAACAATGTATTTTTATTTTGATTAAACTCGTTTTGTTCCTTTGTGAGTCTTGACTAGTTGAAATATGACAGGTTCCGTATGAAAACAAAAAATCATGTTGGATTATTTGACTATTTTGAGGGTTTGAAATCTCCTTTTCTCTGGAATTATATCATTAAATTCTTAAGACTTAAACAATGTTATAACTTGAATAAAATACATAAACAACTCATACTTGAATTGCAAGATCAAGCAGAGGGATAATTCTTCCCTCTAAACGTAACCCGGATTTCAGAGTCTGGGTCATTACAAAACAATTCTATCTATATCTACTTTCTATCTATCTAAAAATAATGATAAAAGGTTCCTAATTAAAATGATTAAAACAACTAAAATTCCCCAAGGTAATTAAGGAAATTACTAAAGTGGATAAAGCCTCTTCAAATATAGATAGAATATCTTTCCTTCATGGCCAAGCAAACCACACTCGGACTCGGACTCGGAATCGACTTCTGTGGATCCACTCGATATCGACTAGATGTAGTCGATATCGACTCGTCTTTGTTGCTTCACTCGATCTTGACACGAAATCGGCTCCTGGGGGCGGTTTCAACTACATGTCACTCGATATCGACCGAGACAGGGTTGATATCGACTCCTCTGTTCAGCTCTCGAGTGCTTGGCCAATTCCTGGTGAAAATGTCCACTCCATATTGAGTATAGTGACTCGATATCGACTCAACTTTGTCGAGTTGAGTGACTTCCTTTCCTCCTGCTCGATTTCTGGTCCTCAGCTTCACTCGATATTGAGTTGAAATGGTCGATTTCGAGTGCTCTTGACGGCTATCTTCTCTTCTCCGAGTTGCTTGAAAAATGCTATGATTTCTGCGAAATTAAACAAGAATTTGTGTAGATCTCTATAATTGGAAAATAAGCATAAGCTACACAATTCCCGCATTATTCTAACCCCAAAATATAAAATATGTACAGAAATCGATATAAAAGTTAATATAAAACATGGGAAATTAAGCGCACATCAACACCCCTTACTTAAGCTTGCTTGTCTTGAAGCAATACTTTTAATGGTCATACAGGGGAAGAAATAAAACTCTCAACACCTTGGATCCATTCTTATATGTCCCTACAATCAATTATCATCCTCGAAAAGGTACTAATGTCATCAAATCCAGGCATGTGAATAAAAGCAACATCACACACAAAAGGAGGGTTATGCAAAAACAATTCTTCCTGTG
Source organism: Persicaria tinctoria (assembly GCA_037127255.1). Taxonomy (NCBI): domain Eukaryota; kingdom Viridiplantae; phylum Streptophyta; class Magnoliopsida; order Caryophyllales; family Polygonaceae; genus Persicaria; species Persicaria tinctoria. The sequence goes on from JBANSL010000013.1 coordinate 57,815,324, forward strand.
ATAAAGCAACAATAATCAAGAGAACTTTAATTAAGCTCAATACGGAGTAGATTGGTAAAAGACTAAAGGTGGGATATTTTTGGTCATGTGGTGCTAATGATCCGGGGAAATAGAGTAATTTCCAAACTTTTCATACCACATTCATTCTTCCTTTGATTTCTCACCTTTCTCTCATCACTCAATGCTTTTTTCACTATAATGCTTTTACCTCTCTAACCTCAGCACTTCCTTCTCGTAAGTCGCAAACATGGGTGTCATGAATGACCCCGGATACTTATTGCTTCAGACTCCTCACCTTGGTGTCCCATCCTGCGGAACTAACATCTCAACGCAGGTATGGTCGATCTACCTTTATCTCCTTAGGTGACCGGATTTTCATTCTCTCATTAAATTTTTTCATAACTTTTCTATTCCCTGCCAAACTCCAATAATGATAATAAAAACAACACAAAACACTATATAATAATCTCCATAAGTAACTTCCATTCTCAACATAGTCCCCGGATAAGGAAATAAGGTAGAAAATGGGCAATATTTACTACACGTGGAGCAAAAATAATGTACGGCTCATAATATGGCTTTTGTTATGCAAAATAAGCATAGGTAGGGCTAGGAATATAAAAATGAGCGTTTATATGGAAAATATAAAGTCCTCCATCCTCTCACCATGCAACATGTCAAAAGCAACATCAAATTTACCTTTTTCATGGTTTTCAAGAAAATAATGCACTTCATTGTGACTTCCCTTTACCAGACAATTTCATGCTAGATCTCTAATGAATCCAATTTTGCATCGTCGAGTTCTATTAAAGCTTTCATGACATTAATAAAAAAAAATTAATGGGGGTGATAAAAAAAACTTTGGAAAATAATATGAAGGATATAAATGAAGATGAAATCCAAAGTAACCATGCATGATCAATTTGGAGAAATAAACATAAATATGCACAAAGTAAGTCTTTCCCCCACCCTATACTTAAAGATTACAATGTCCTCACTGTATAAAAATAAGGGTAAAGAAAGAGACTTACTAGACAGACGTGCAGATACTCAAAAATAGGTGTCGAAGATTTTTGTTGAATGGGTCGATATCGAGTGGGTCAGTCGATATCGACTAGACTCACTCGATATTCGTTGGTTCCATGCTTCAGGGTGGTTAGAAGTCGACCACAACATTCCGACTCGATGTGCCTCAGTCGATATCGACTAGATGGGTCGATATCGAGCCTTCGTACCTACAATTTGTTTTTTCAAAATAATAAAATAAAACAAGAAAGTATAAAACCAAATGTTCAAAACCTAAAAACTAAATACAAGCTCTAGACTTTATAGTCACTAGACCGACTTCTTCTTTTGTTGATCAGGGTGGCATCTACAAGGCCCATGTGGCCTGGGCTTCGACCAGGAATCCGTTTGTGTCCATGAGCTTCAGCCCTCCGGAGTGGATCTTGTGCACCGTGAATGGCCATGTGGCTTGGGCTTCGAACAGGACTCCGTTGGCGTCGACTTCTGCTGGCTTAGTCGATATGGGTATTGTGGGATTCGAATGGTTCAACTTGATTTCGACCCCATACTTGAATCCTGCAAAATCTGGAAATAATTCAGTTGATATCGACCTACCTAACTCGATTTTGACTGAATTTGCAGTGTGCTCGTCCCAGATTGCCATGATTTCCTCCATTTGGGCTTCCATAGCCCTCTTTTCTAGCTCTTCGGGGGTCATTGTTCTTACCTTTGGCTCTCTGCAAGTGATGTAGCCTCTTGTTATTGATTTGACCAAATTGATAGAGGCACGATGCTCACACTGGCTCCTAAGTCACACAGTGCATTGAATTTATGTTGAGCAAAACCAATAGTTATAACAAACTTACCTTGATCTGGCCTTTTCTCTGGGAGCTCCATTTTGCTGCATTCCTCTGCAATCTCATTCATCGACCGCTTCTTGCTCAGGATTCCTTTTAGGAACTTGACATATGATGGCATCTCATGGAGAGCTTCGGTGAAGGGAATGGTGACGTTGAGCCCTTGAAGCATCTTCACGAAACGCTGGAACTTTTTCTCTGTTGGGTCCTTCAAAGTTTTGGTGGGGAATGGCAGCATCTTCTTTTACTTCGGTGCTGATGTCAAGTGGATCGGGTCCATATCGACTGGTATCGGGTCGATATCGAGTGGAGTCTGAGGCTTCGGGTGTTGCTGACGAGGTGGGTCGATTTCGACTAGAGTCTGGTCGATATCGACTGGGTTGGTCGATATCGACTCGTCTCCTGTAGCTTTTTCCTCCGTCGTTTTCTTGGGTGTTTGCAGCTAACCCCCACTCCTTAAGTTCATAGCAGTCACGTGACCTGCAGACTTACCGTTCGGGTTCGGTTCGGATGATCCAGTGAGTGATCCAGATGGTTTGGGGATTGATGCAGCCAATTGACCCACTTGGCTCTCGATGTTCTTCCGCCAAACGTCGATCTCTCCTAGTCATGAGTTGATGCCTTGCAATTGAGTATGGAGGGAGTTGTTAGGTTGCTTGAATTCTGTATGGTTCTGTCGCATCTTGTCGAGGATGATGTGCATGTCATCTTTCTTACATTCTCTATCAGGGTGTCCATGACCTCTGTAAGGAGGGGGGTCTCTTTGTTATTGGGGATTGCAATAACCCCAATTCTGATGCTGATGTTGTCCTGAGTAGTTGCCCCCAGCATAGCGCACCTCCTCATGTGTTTCTACAATCGCAACTTGATCGGTGTGTGGGCGGGCAGTGATGTTGTGCCTGATGGAACCACACTCCAAACAAGGTTGATTGTTAGAAAGGAATTTAACTTTTTTGGTAAGGCGGCGTACTTGGTTTCTCTAGAATTGGTCTCTGATGTCTGGATCAATCTCCTTCAACGGTTCATAAAGCAGCATAGATGGGGCAGACCTTTCGTTTGAGGCATCAGGAGTCTCATAAGTGTTGTCGAAGTTGGCTAACCTCTCAAAGGTATCCCAAGCACGTTGTGGTGTGTACTCGAGATACCTATAAGCAGTATAGGTGTTGATCCTCTCCTTTGTAGGCGCATCCAGGGAGTTGAAGATGATCTCCTAGATCACATAGGGTGCTTGCCCATGCATAGAGCAAGACTTTAGCATGCCTTTGTAGCGCTCCCAGGTCTGTGCAAGTATTTTCTCTAGCTTTTGTTTGAAAGACGTAATCTTTTGTCTGAGATGCGCCGTCTTAGCTAGAGGAAAGAACTTGTTGAGAAACAAGTCCTTGTGTTCGGTCCACGTGTAGATGGATTGTGGTTCCAAACCCTCGAACCAATGTAGAGCCATCCGTGCAAGCGACCAACGAAAAGCCTTTAGTTTAAGATATTCTAGATTAGCATCATCAGGAATGGTTTCACACAAATCTAGAAATATAGTGATATGCTCCAGGGGGCATTCGTTGGGCTTTCCCTCAAATTGATTCCTCCTAATTTCAGAAATAAAAGAAGGACGAATTTCAAAAGAAACACGAGGGAGAATAATAGGCGATTCGCATTTGCATGGATGCTGGCTAATTGTGCTTCGAGCTCTCTTCGGGTTTTGGCGTCGCGATCTACCTTCGCCTCCCATCATTGTTGTCTGCGGGGACATTCTGACTCCTTTTTAGCATACTCTGTGTGTTTGGTGGTGAGCTTGTCTTTTTGCTTGCGGAGCTTCTCAAGCTCCTGTGCTGGTGTCAGCTCCACCTCATTCTCGTTGTCGAATGTCATGAGTCTTCTCCTTAGCCTTTGCTGGTGATGAAAGAAGCGTTCTAATTCGAGAAGAGGATCAAATTTAGGTGTGCAATCAGTTCCTCGCATACACCTGCAAAAAAAGAAAAAAAAAAGGGCGCGATTGATAGCTTCCCCTGTAACGGCTCCAAAATTTGTTAGGAGGGAAACTAGTCGAATATATATAAATAAAACCAACTCCCTATCCAAGAAAATAAATTACAAGAATCCCTCACGCTTTAGTGGTAGGGAATCAAGATCGAATCCACAAGGAAGTGTGTCAGTGCTCGCCAAAATTAGTCCCAAAGTAGCCCTGATTTCGACTCAGCAGACCACTCGATATCGAACAGAATGGGTCGATATCGACTGATACAGTCGATTCCTAGTCAGATCTGCACAAAAGAAAATAACAAACTTGATGTTGAGTACAGAAGCACTCGATATCGACTTAGTGGCGCTCGATATCGACCAGACTTGGGTCGAAATTGACTGTAAATGCATAAACTCAAAAATTGCAAAAAATAAAATAAAAGATGTCGAAAAAGAACGTCCGAATAATATAGGGTGGATAAGAAGATGTATGAGCAGAAATAACATAAATTTGGGGTTTTTATAAATTAATTAACTAAAAACTTCCAAGATCGGAGATCTACGCCACAACAATAACCATGTAAGAATTATGTCAAGTATAAAAGATTATGCGTTCTCATTAAATAACTTTCGTCATTAACAATTAAGAATATAGAGGTTTTCGCATAAACCCTAATTGTTACTGCCCTTTTTGATAATTAATCCATATTCATATTAAGATTGTTTTCGCTTCAATAACACAAATAAGGATCACCAACTACTTTCGCAGAAGAATCAAAAATAGGGATAGAAGATGAAATCGCATATAAAAAGATCATAACTTTGAAGCATAAACTCACATGGCTATTGTCGGGCTCACCCCGACCCTAGAAGTAGGGTGACTACTCGCTTCTCATCATAGTAACAAACATTAAAATCATAAAAAAAATAACTAATTGCATTAAAATAAACGAAAGCTTACAACCGAACAAAGCCACATTGTCTCTCCTCGCTCCAACTCTACTCAGCTTTAGCTCTCTCTCTAACTCTATAGTGCACAATTGCTTGTGGAATGGAATAAATAAAAATCAGCCCCCTGGGGCTTTATTTATACTACTCAACCCCAACTATTATAGGATAGAACAATTCTATCTATATCTACTTTCTATCTATCTAAATATAATTTTTTTTATTAGGTAATAATTCGATCACCGGACAGACCTGGCTCATCGAGAGGCCGGCAACGTCGGCAGACGGCGAACCGTCAAACATACAATCATAATAATAGACAAGTGCAATACAAAGACGGCAAACAACCAGTCACTAGAAGAACATACAAGCCTAATCCATAAAAGCTGAGGACAGCGAAGGCAGAACGGAGCCAAGCACCATCAAGAGATAACACCGTTGACCAGCGGTACATCAGGAGTCCCCCTGTAGGCGATGAAGACGAACCTCCAAGGAAATTTCCGGAATATGGAGTCGCCATGATGCACACCGTCACGACCCTAGCCAGACCCGACACCGGACGCACGAGCCCCAACTCAGATCAGAATCGCCAAGAATAACTAGAAAAACTGTTGTGAACCATCATCTTAGAGAGCACACCTGCAAACCCTTTCGAGGATTTGTCAGGACCCTTTTGAGATTTTATCAAGCCCTTTCGGGATTTTTTTTTTTGGTGGTCTAGCTTGGCTTGCAAGGCCAAACTAGCAACTTGCACGCCAAGAATTTGAGCAAGGGGAACAACACTAGCGTGTCAGACACACGCGTGCACGGCACGGAAGGAGCAAGGCCTTGTCAAACCCGGATAGCATAGTGGACTGAACAGAATCGCCGGAGAGGACAGCAGTCAAGAAGGAATCTCGACGGTGGCCATCGGTGGCGCAACAAGAGGCAAACGAACCCACCACTGACGACGAACAATGGAGGTCGAGGCGAAGGTGAAACCCACAGCCGCTAGAGTTCACACAGGGGTGATATTGAGGGATTACACAATAACACCACCGGGAGACGGGGAAACCAAATCGAAACGAAATGAAACAAATCCGACCAAACGAAATCAGAATCTGAACACCACGAATCGAAAACGGAACACCAATAGAGCGGTGGTAGACTAGGGAAGAGGAGAGGGACGACATGGAAGGAAACCGGCCAACCGAGAAGGAGTCGGAATCGACCAGGGCGACGGGATGGGTGGTCTTGTGGATTGAATCGGTATACCGGGAATCGATCGTAGGCGGAGAAGAAATCGATGAATCGTGTTTGGATATGGAAGATTAGGCCAAAATCAGATTGATCGGAAGAAAGATTGACAAAGATGAAATTGGAGAAATGGATCGGAAGAAAGATTGAATCGTGTTTGGATATTTACTCATCTATCTAAATATAATGATAAAAAGTTCCTAATTAAAATAATTAAAACAACTAAAATTCTCCGGGGTAATTAAGGGAATTACTAAAGTGGAAAAAGCCTCTTCAAATATGGATAGACTATCTTTCCTTCATGGCCAAGAAAACCACACTTGGACTCGGACTTGAAATCGGCTTCTATGGATCCACTCGTTATCGACTAAATGTAGTCGATATCAACTCGTCTTTGTTGCTTTACTTGATCTTGACTTGGAATTGGCTCCAGGGGTCGGTTTCGAATACATGTCACTCGATATCGACCGAAACAGAGTCGATATCGACTCCTCCGTTCAGCTCTCGAATGCTCGGCCGATTTCTGGTGAAAATGTCCACTCGATATCGAGTATAGGGACTCGATATCGACTCAACTGTGTCGAGTCAAGTGACTTTATTTTCTCTTGTTCGATTTCTGGTCCTCAGATCCACTCAATATCGAGTTGAAATGGTCGATTCTGAGTGCTCTTGACAACTTTCTTCTCTTCTCCGAATTGCTCGTAAAATGCTTTGATTTCTGCGAAATTAAACAAGAATTTGTGTAGATCTCTATAATTGGCAAATAAGCATAAACTACACAATTCCCGCATTATTATAACCCCGAAAGATAAAATATGTACAAAAATCGATATAAAAGTTAATGCAAAACATGGCAAATTAAGCGCACATCAGTTTGCAGCCCACTCAAGATTTCGCTAACGTCAATGTGCCTTTACATCATCTGGTGGCGCCTCAACCTATTGTAGAACAACCACAACAGTGGGGTTGGGCACTACCATATTATTTGGATTGGACGAGATCAATGGTTGCAGATTTTTTTCATAATCAAAAGTAGCAGGCTGGGCACCACCAGGAACCCAAGTTCCCCCTACAACACCCGTGTCTACTTCTAACTTCCAAGTGAGGGTTGAATGACACCTCATCTTGTGATACTTTTGGATCGGATATGATCAACCAAAAAAAAACAATAACCTCGATGTGTTAACGAGACCTTAATCTCGTGTTTCACACTAATCTCTCGCCAGTGCCAGTTTGTTTGCTTAGAATGAGTATGAATGGCACCCAGTGCTTCTCTTTATAGTGATTTTGGGACGGTGTACCTCAAATTTTCACAATTTGAGCAACTGTGGCAGCGAATATAGCGACAATTTTCAGAACTGTGGCCATAGGAATTCTCACAGTTTTGAGAACTGTGGCTGGCATAATGTTTGCGGTTTTGAGAACTGTGGCTACCACCGTGTGTTTGTCGAGAAATTGAATGTGCGATGAGCAAGTCTGTTCGAAAATGTAGAAAGACTTATGGTACAGATTTTGTCTTCCCAATTGGCAGTTTTAACAATAGCCTCCGTCTTCCCAATAGGCACTTCAATCTATGTAGAAAGATGAACCTTTCACAGCTGACCCTTCACAAAGAATAATTGCATTTTGCAACCCAGCTTAAATTAAAAGAAAGGAATTAACTTTCAACAATTGCAACACTCAAATGACCGAGCAGAAGAATAATGAGACCCACACAAAAGGAAGCAACTCACCCCAACTGTAAACAAATTTTACATCTGGAACTTGAATCTACTCTCTTCTCCAAAACATGACCCCATTTGAGCAAACTCACATGACAATCTCAGGCTTCAGAATGCTGGATTTGATCTCCTTGTGAGGCAAAACCACACCCCCATTGCTGTAGATCTCATCACACACATGAACATCCTCGCCCAACACTGTCATGTTCTCGACACGGGCCCACTGGCCAACCGTTGAGTGCCATCCGATGATACTCCCTGAGACACAAGCATGCTTCTTGATGCGGACTCCACGCATCACGGTGCAGTGAGAGAGCCTGACCCCCGACTCAATCACACAGCCAGGGCCGATTGCAACATTTGGGCCGATTAGGCACCCGTCCCCAATCTTAGCAGTCTCGTCCACCAAGACATTGCCCACAATGTGTGAGCCACTGGCCAGCTTTTCTGAAGACCTCTTTCTCAAGGAGTCAAGGTATAGCCTCAGGCCTGTGATGTAGTCTCTTGGTTGCCCAATGTCCATCCAGAACCCAGGCAAGACCATCGCAAAGAGCTTCTTTTCTGCTGCAATCTTAGGGAATACCTCTTTTTCTATGGATGTAGGTCTTAGCTCAATTCGATCAAGAACAGATGGGTTCAACAGGTAGATTCCAGCATTGATCTTGTTGCCTACAAATATCTTGGGTTTTTCAACGAACTTATCAACCTGTCCAGTTTGCCCATCCAAGACTACAACACCATACTTTGATGGTTCATCGACCTATTATAAGAGCAAAAATAATAAAACATAACTACTAATGTGTACAGCAAAAGCAGAATGGTGGTGAACAGAAAAACAGAAGGAAACTGGGCGTCTTTTTATTACATACCTTTGTCACCATAATGGATGCCTCCCCACCATGAGATTTGTGGAATGCAATCATCTCTTGAAGTGGGTATTCACTAATAACGTCACTGTTGAGGACAAAAAAAGGCTCACCAGATTTGTCAACCAGTTTATCCCTGGCTAACGCAAGAGGACCAGCAGTGCCTAGAGGTTCAGTTTCTTGGGAGCATGTGATCTTTATCCCAAGTTTGGCCTCAAAATCCTTCAAGAAGTTTAGCATAACCTATACACGGAGGCAAAGATGCTATCATAAAAGCATATTTGAACAAGTTTAACAATACACACATCTCAGCACAAATCAATCAAACCTCTGGCTGGTAATTGATAGCCAGAACAACTTCAGTAACTCCAACAGCCTTGAGAGCTTCTATCTGAAAAAAGACATCAGAAATGCATTTATATCATCAAACATGATTTAACAAACAAGATTAACTCACTTTTCCAAGTGGAGGCTCAAAGTGTGCAATTAAAGAAGTATCGTGTATCATGACAAAAAAAATCCATATAGAAAAGCATAACCATGCAATTCTGATACCTGATGAAGTATCATGGGCTTGTTAGCAAAGTCCACCAGTGGCTTTGGGAAACTGAGGGTCAGTGGTCTCAACCTTGTCCCAAAACCACCAACAAGAATTAGTGCCTTCATCTTGAAATGCTGATTTTTCCCTGTTGATTATGTATTAAGACCTCCAGAATGACCAACGAAGACTACAGAAATAACTTCCAGTATAAAATAACAGAAAGATAGTTGACCATTATCAATTGCATAAAAAGGATGATGCAGTTGACTTAGAGAGTGAGATACCACTTTTAAAATGAACCAGCAGAATCAATAATCAATAACCGCTTAAATCAGATAGAAATAGAAACAAGCATCTAGGTTCATAGATTTAGCCTTAACCCTTTTGTGGCCTTATTCATAGTGGCCAACAGCTGATCTAGTATAGTTTATGCTAGATCAGATATATAGTTCTGAACACATTAAATTGCGCATATCAATTGCGGATTGATCAAAGGGACATAAATAAATCTACAAGTGATCCACTTGATCCTGATACTAAAAGGTTTACTGCACACTGAATCTACGTAGAAACTATATAAATAGCTGAAAGAAAAATATATGATTGCTTATCAAATTTTTTATATTTTCTGTACCGTTGTAACTATTTTGAGTTCCATGATCTGGCATTTATAAAGCAGAGCACAATCCAGAACTGACATAAATCAGATAATTAAAAGTGGAAGGCCGAAACACTAAGTAATTCACAAGATCTACAAGTGAAATTGCAATAAAATCATTTGAATTAATCACCTGGACAAATTCAAGGCAAATAGAATATGATCAGCGTATCAGACGGCATATAAAACAGAAAGAAACCAACAAAGCGAACATGTTTAGATCACAGAAACTCCAAAAAAAAAAAAACAAGCCAATTAACCGAACCACATTGGGAGTTTACAACCAAGATTCAAAAAACACAAACTGAGGACAGATCAAGAGCAGACACTTCAGATCCAGCAAAAGCAACGATACACAGCATCAATCAACAGAAGAAATGGCGAGAAATTCTGAAATTGGAAGCGAAAGAGTAGGATTAGAGAAAAAGAGACCTGGAAAAGGACCGGAAAGGAAGAGAGGAGGCAAATGGGAAAACCCGATTCCAATGGGCTCGCCCGAAGGATCTCTTCTCTCTCTGTCGGTAAGCTTAACGTTCACAGGATGAGAGAACTAGAACGAGGTTATATAAAATACTCCGTATCAATCAATATATATAATGTACTGCAGTATATATATAATAGACCTGAATTCCTATGCGTCGGGTAGAGCTGTCAATTCGGTAATTCAGTCGGGTTCGGGTCGAATACATTCGGGTCGGGTTATTGATGAGTCAGATCAACTCGGGTAAAATTTATGCGTCGGGTTTAGTAGGAATCGGGTCCGGTCCGGTCGGATTCGGTAAAAATAAATCTCAGATTGATCGGGTTTCGGTTTGAATCGGGTTAGACTCATTCGGATTTTCCGTCAAATCAGGTCAGGCTCGTTCGGGCTTCGGGTCAGTATTCAGGTCGATCTCATTCAGATTTTAAGTAGAAGTGGATCTATGTTTGTTTCAAACTTTCCATTGTTTGGGTTAAAATTGTTGAATCATATTCATTTGGAATTTTCGAGTAATCAATTTGTAATCAAAAATAGTTATTATTCTTTTTTTTTAATGTGAAATTTACAATTTTTAAGGGAAAGAAACTATTTAATTATAGGTATTAAAGATATAATTGGATTTAGAGCAAACAACCTAACGATGAGGGTAAATATGATAATATTGAAATTATACATGTGAGGAGTTCTTTCAACATTTTTTTAATTAAAAAATAGTAGTTCAAGGATATTCGGGTCGGGTTGTGAGTCGGTTCGGGTCGGATCTGGTTTGAGTCAGATATGGGTTGAGTCTGGTTTGTCTGTATTCTGGTCAATTCGGGTATCGAGACAATATCGGTTGGACTCGGTTTCTGGGATCGGGTTATGCATAATACTAAATTTTTGGGTTCGGTCGGGTTTCAGTTCGGGTGAGTCGATCGCGTTTGTGGGTTGGGTAAGATCTTGCCAGCTCTAGGGTCGGGTACTGAACGAATTCGCTTTCTAACGTCACTATTTTTGACATGTTAATTAATGATAATTAAATATATTGAAGTCACGTTAGACAATTACCTCATTTATTTATCCACGTGTCATCCAACCTATCTGCCTTAATTGTTGTCTACAATTAATTTTTATTATAAATATTTAATTCCATATCTTACAACATCTATCATTTTTAATATAAATATTCATTAGAAAACAATAACATTTCCAAAAAATTTATCATAACTTAATACATCTTATCTTAACCATAATATATATTTAACCGAGAAGATTTATATCATTTTATCTTTAGTTCTTTTATCTTTAGTTATCAAGATTGGTTATATAATTTTTTTTTTTTTGACAGTATGCAAGAAGTAGATTGATAAAGCGATCTTGAAGCCATCCACAGAGGACTTAAATGACCCTACGCAGAGGGTCGCCAGTCAAAAAAGAAAAAATTATCTAAAATTACAATTGCATGATTTAAAATTAAAAAGGTGTAGAAAATTAAGACTCTAATTTCTTCAGATCTAAAATGGCAGCTTAGACGGTTTGCATGCAAGCCGATGGAGCAGTAGACATGACATTGTTAGCTTAGGAGTCAGTGACTTCGCTAATCAAGCATGTTGCATGTGATGGCTCGGAGTTGACAGTGACGGTTGTGGTTCTGGTTCGGATGCAGTGCCCGATGAAACACTTGGAGGGACGGACGGGAGCATCTTGCCTTTGTCAACGTCGGCGGCAAGGACGTGGATGGCCAAATTGGTTCAAAAAACCTGTTTTCAACCATTTTTTGGATTCATTGGTTTGGTTGGTATAAAGATTTTCTAGAGATTGGTTAAATATTTGCTTGGTTGGATATTTTTTTTTTTTTTTATTAGGAAAAAATTCGGGTGGGCAAGCCCTACCCGGCAGCATCCTTGCGAATGAGGTCAATAAGACCTGGGTTGTTTTCAATATCACTACCTCGGGCAGAGTGCCAAAGGTGTGCAACCTTATCCGCCACTCTATTGCCCATACGAGGTACATGAAAGTAACCTACTTCTTTTACAGTCGATAACATGACTTGAGCGTCAGAGAGGATTAGTTCAATCTCCCAAGGGCATTTAGCTGTCTTATTTAGATAGTCTATGATTATTTTGCAATGACCTTCAATTTGGATTCTTTCAATGTGAAGTTGTAATACTTTCTGGATCCCCAATTTGAGAGCGAGGGCCTCTGCTATGATGGCCTGCTGTTTTCCTAGTATTTTGTGCTGAATGGCAACAGGGCGGCCATTCCAATCCCTAATAATGATACCAGCCGTACTGTCGCCGTTGGCTAGAGAAGAACCATCGAAATTTAGTTTGAACCAGCTCGAAGGAGGCTTGCGCCATTGAATTGGACTTTGTTTGTCGGTCTTCCTTGGATAGACCCTTGACGCGGGTCGTTTATCTTCGTCACATTCTTCTTCTACCGCGGATGTTCTTTTCCAGTTATCTATGTGTGATCTGACCAGGTGCAGGACGGTTTGGTGTTGGGGGATTGTTGCTTGTTGAAACAAGTGTTGATTCCTGATGTACCAAGTAGTCCACCAAGTGAAAGAGAGGTCAGTCAGAACGGCAGGGGTTAAGCTATTTCCAAGACTGGATAGAATGGGTCTAAAATCCCGTGACAGGTTGATCAAACGGGCAATTGTTGTTTGTTCTTGACTCGGAAGTTGGTGTATTTTCCGTATGAAAGGGCATTCCAAAAACAGGTGTACCTCGTCTTCAGGGGCCATATTGCATAGTGAACAAGTAGCTGGGACAGCCGACCCCCTACAGGATAGGCGCACAGCAGTGGGAAGGCCATTCTGTACAATCTTCCATAGAAAATTATTTACCTTTGGAGGAGCATTAATCTTCCAAATCCAAGCGTTCCTATCGGGCGTAGCGGTGGATTGTGCAGTTATCAGTTTGTAAGCGCTGGCCGTAGTAAACCATCCTTCCCTATCCGGCCACCAGTATAGACGGTCTTGTATATTTGATGCTGGAAGGGGGATGTCTAAAATCTCTTTAACAATGTTGTTTGGTAGTGCCATTTGCAGCTTTTCGCTCCACCATTTCCCCCCCATAATATAGTCACTAACGGTCTCATTCTGGTCGTACCCCTGGCGGTTACCAACCCGAGACTGTAGGGAGGAGGTAGTGATCCAATTATCCTTCCAGAATTTTATTGTGCGTCCATTTTCAACAGACCAAATAAGGCCTGATTTAAAAGGGTCAATTAAATTAGCAAGCTTAGACCACTGCCAAGAGCTAGTTCCCGATCGTTTGTACTCGAAAATACTTGCAGAACGCAAGTATTTATGTCTGATTAAAGTTACCCAGATATTATTGGGTTCTGCCAGAATTTTCCACAGAAGTTTCATCTGAAGAGCGACATTCATTTCTCCCGATTTGCGAATTCCCAACCTTCCAAACTGCTTCGGTTTGCATACCTTATCCCAACTAATTAACGGTCGATACTGTAAATCCTTGTTCCAGAAGAAGGAACGATTTATTTGGTCTAGTTCTTTATGTATGGCAGCGGGGAGCATGAAATTCTGCATTACATGCAAAGGTTTAGCCGAAAGGTTGGAATTGATCAGGGTTGCACGACCTTGTTGGGAAAGCGCATTGGCCCTCCACTTCGACAGTTGTTGTTTGGATTTGCAGATGATATCTTCGAATGTACTGCTTGTGACTCTACCATTAATAATAGGACAGCCCAGATACTTCTCTAGTGAGTTTTCGTTTGTGATGTTGAGGCAGTTACGTAATTCAAGGATCCTATGGCTTGGAATACTTTCCGACTTCCAAAGGACCCCAATGTCGCCCGATCTTCCAGTGGAAGGCGACCAAACCCCTTCATCAAACCCAATATTTTTCCACATCTTGTCGTCCGGAATACTTTCCGACTTTATTTATGCTAGCGACATGATTTGAATGTGTTCGTTTTTGCACATTGAGTCTATTTCCGTCCAGAATGTACGCTTTCCAATTCCACGGCAGTTCCAGAAGCATATCTTCATAAAACATCGTTGATGATGAAAGAACTAAGTTGCGGAGTCCTTACATCGATGTAATTTTGATAATCTAGTTTGTAAATACTCTTAGAGAGCCTTATGATGTGGACAAAGAAACTGCCCATATGCCAGTACTGGTTTGGCCAAGATACCCTTTTTGTTTTTTGTTTTTTTTTATAGCAAGAGGAGCAAGATTTCTTTACCCCTCGCGTAACTATTACATCTGAACAAAGAACCCAGCCGGCCAAGGCGGATAATGGCTTAGAGAAGGGGACAAACTCACACCTCCAAGGACTGGAGGACAACAACCGGGTTGCAAAATGGAATGGCCACGCATCCCATACGTTGTCACAGTCTTCTACGATCGAAAACCGCAATTTGAACCTATTATCAGGCATCGGAAACACAAAGCAGTTTCCGATGAGAAACATCCGTACTAAGAAAACCTTCTTGTCGGTGGTACGGAAGCTCACCGGAAATCCGACAAACGAGGCGTACAAAGTGGTGAGAGCCAGATTATCGAAGATTTCTTGAAAACCATCCCGATAACAAACCAAGCAATTGATGTTAAGCCCTTGCAAAATCTCTTTACTCTTTTTTTTCCCACGATTATATCCTTCATCAGGGATGGAGCCCTGAATCGGAATAATTTGTTTAGCCTCGCTAGGAGGATTTGGGCCCTTTCGGGAGTTAGATAGGGCGGGCGCATAACGCACCACCCCAGTATCGGTGTTAACATGAAGAGAGAACACAACCACAACCAATAGCTGTCTGCAGAGCCAAGCCAAACAACACAGGAGAAGAGAAAGTGAAACCGAGTTATTCAACCACCACGAGACGGTGACATTACAAAACAATAAAATGCACATAACCAAAATTAGGTAGTGGATTTTAAGGTATGACCTGAATAAAGATAAAGAAACAACAGTTGAGAAATCAGGAGAGAGAAACTCCACCATCGCCGCACCAGAGGGGCCGGAAACAGGACCAACACCAAGCAGATCGCCTCCGAACAGGGACAAGGAGACGCCGGGACCCAAAGCATCGACAATCGAGAGGACGGAAGGCACTCCGCCCAACACGCCACCAGAGAACATAAGCCCTGACATACTCTCCCTAGGGCACATCGAAGTGCCAGGTTTCCCTTTTTTTTTGGTGGGGGGAGATTGGTTATATTATCATTAGATATAATGATCAACTAATATAAGATTGGTTATATTAGTTGATCATTATCTCTAATGATAAGATTTCATTTTTTAATACATATTTAAAAAAAATGCAACCCCATGAATTAATTGGCTACAAATCCTATTATTTTTATCCATATCTTTAAAAAAATTTGAAAAAAAACTTAAATATTACTTTTATATTTGTTCGTTTTACAAGCTTAAATATCTTAAAGATTGAAAAAAAATTGAGATTTATTAATACTAATAGTTTCGATATTAATACCAATTGCAAGATTGCTTGAAAAATACCTAAATTAAAAAAAAAAAAACAGTCATATTGTATTGGATTTTTTTTATGGAAAATTTTGGTGAATATCCATATTAGAAAATATTATTAGGTAAATGTCAACTTTTTCATAATTAACTAAATGTCAATTTATGACAATTTTACCTTTGTTTTAATTTCTCCCTAGATCCAATCTTCCTTCCCACAACAAACATGCTCTCCCTAAGGAAAGGTAGTCTCCCTCATCAGTTCTTTCAATTTGTCAGATGCATCCGATCTAAGAGGATTTTGGTGGATTCGTAGGCGGTTTATCATTAGATTCAAACTATTTTCAGATTTCGGGATAAACATTGTCCTCATATCGAAGATTATTTGTCACTCAACAATCAGATCGAAGAGGATTCGTAGGCGGTTTATCATTAGTGCTCGAATCGAACCGAAATCATGTTGCTGCTAGAGATTATATCATCAAATCGAAGATAATTTGTCACCATTCGATCAGATTGAAGACTATCTCAATTGTTTATGTTCCATTCATCATCCTTCTTCTCAAATTGAAGAGATTCGTCATCAAATTATCATCTTATATTGTGTTTTAGGTGATAATCATCTCTTTTTTTTTTCTATTCATGATGATAATGAATCCTCTTGTTGAATACAATTTAGAACTTGTAAGAGATTGGTAACATATAGCCCTTTTGATGATTGTTATCATTAAAATTTTGAGTAATGTGTATTGATGACATATGTAAGCATAAATTTGACAAGTAGTTGATGACAATATTGTAGAATAGCTTGAATACAATTTAGAAGTTGGTATGAGATTGGTGAAATATAACTCTTTTGATGACTTCCATCATTGAAAACTTGAGTAATGTACATTTGGTGACATGTGTTAATGTATTTTTTCCATATCTAATTTGATAACATTGATGACAGCATAAAAATAATTTTGATAGGTAATTAAAATGCAAAAATAGAGACAAAGTTGCTGACAGTGAAATCGATTGAAGGCGGTCCAAAAATATCATGCATTTGCATAAAATATCAATGTCTAAACAAGCATCTATAGCCCAGTTAGTCTATCCTCCAATTATTTTTGAAATTATGATCCTATAAGTCCCATGGCATGATTGGATTGTCTAGCCTTGTACTATTTTGTGTTTTTATGTGAAACATGTTAGGTAAACTTAATTGAGCATGTATGATCTAAGTTCCTAGGCATGACTCAAATCCAACAAAACTTTGTCAAAGTGAGAATTTTTGGCCTTATAGGGATTAGATATATATTCCCTTTGCTTTTTTAGCCTTGTACTATTTTGTGTTTTTATGTGAAACATGTTAGGTAAACTTAATTGAGCATGTATGATCTAAGTTCCTAGGCATGACTCAAATCCAACAAAACTTTGTCAAAGTGAGAATTTTTGGCCTTATAGGGATTAGATATATATTCCCTTTGCTTTGTTGTGTGATTTTCCTGTTCTTATGCAATTATCTCTGAGTAATGACATGATTATCTATTTTTTAGGCCAATTATATACATGTTCATTGCTTATAAGTTTCATATGATAGAGGCAAATATATTTCTTATGCCAAATTTATCCATATCAACCTTACATTATACCTTTGCTTGAAGCAAATTTTGAGCCTTTAGCCTTTTCATTTTGAAACTGCACAAAAATATATATCCCTAGCCGATAAAGAGTCTGACCAATCCGGGAATTAGAATTTAGAGTTGGTTATGGATTGATCAGTTTGAGTGGAGAAAGAAAAGGTATGGTTTATGCTTAAATGTCAAAAGTTTTGAGAAAGATTTAATGTCAAAAAATATTATGCATTGCAATGAAAAGCTTTAGTTTTTATTTCTATATAAGAGAGTTGAATTAATGGTATGATTAAGAAGTTTGTGCTTTATTTCATGGAAGCTTGATGTAAATTTTGAGTTGTTTTGGTATATGTTGGAATTTTAGAAATCTTAGTTCCTAGATTTGAAAGCACCACATGGACAAATAAACTTCATGCCTTTATGTTTTTATTAAGCCCCATTACAACCAAAAAGAAAGACCCCTTGATGTTGCTTATTTGTTTTGATGTATTTGGTGGAGATTTTGTGATATAAATGTCAATGCTTATATAGCTTTTTGTATAATTAATGAGTTGAGAGTTGCTCTTATAAGTCTAAACACATGAGAGCGAGAGAAACACATTTTTCCCTGTGAGGTTAGATGGCTAAGCATGCGAGCTACTTGATCATTCATGTACATGCTAGGATGTTTGTCTATTCATGTTTGCACTTATTTGAGATTTTTCTTTTGATGAGGATAATGCATGAAGATTATGATTGTGGGATGAATGGTTCATGTTAATGGTTTGTTTTGCTCGAGGACTAGCAAAGGTTAAATGTGGGGGAGTTTGATAATGCATATTTTTATAGGCATTCTACGTAGTTTAATTTAGAGTAATTTAGGTTGAATTAGATAGAAGTTTATAGTTAAGTCACCTTTATTATTTTTCTATTTGAAATTCAAAATCTACACTTTTTTATGTTAATTATGCAGACTCATGAATTCGGGCTCGAAGAGATGGTGATTGAGCCTAAACCTAGCTAGGATGGTTTGAAGATGAAGGGAAGAAGACCAAAGAAGAAGCTAGATAGAATCCAAGTGAAGAAGAGAAGAAAAAATGTTGGATGTTGAGGTGGCACCCAATGAGCTAGGTGCTCGCATGAAGCACCTCAGTGCAACGGCCTAGGATTATGATTCTCGGGTTACGTTTCGAGGGAAGAAACCCCTCGTTAGCATCCTGCGCCCCGAGTACAGGTTGAAGGTTTGAAATCAATAATTTCGCTTTGAAAGTGGGATTTCACACCCAAAAGACGAGAGGGATCGTTGGAATCCCCGTGGTAAGTCTCCTGTACCTACCCTATGATCTAAGTCATGAAATTCGTTGATCATACAACCAAGGAAGTTTTCAAATGAATACATAAGAGTTCCACGGTAGAGCCGGGTCAAAACATGATCAAAACATCCAAAACCAAACCGTTAATAAGTTAGTGAAGTGAGAGCCTCGACTCTCTCTTGCCACCATGTTTGACCTCACGGTTATGGAGCCAAATCGGCAACAATAGTGATAAGCATAATGGATACCTGAAAATGTTAATGGTGAGCGGGATCAGATGATGCCCACCTGCTCTTTCCGCTGCACTAAGCACACATATACGCTATACCTAATAATCATATTTCTAAATGCAAGGCAAAATATTAAACACTAGCATGCCCCTAAGTTCAAGTGCATAATAATAATAATGAATGCCTTAACACATAATGTCAAGTGGCATATCCCTCTCTTACATCCACCCCTCTTCCCGATAGGGCGGAGACTAGCCAGCTCGTGAATGCATTCCATTCCATTATGATCGAATCGGGCCTGCAAGCCCGACCCGTAATCATATATAAAGCCCGCAGGCAACTCTCGTAATCATGCTCATAATACTCATGCTCTCAATATATGTAAAGGTGATGCCATATGACTCGAATGACTCATGACGAGACCCGATGAGACTCGGTCATACTATAGTCCTAGCAAAGACTTCACTGATAACGGTCGTTCTGTTTACATACGCATAAAGAAATAGCATGCTCAACGGTCAATGCAACCTAACATGATACTACATAGCATGCTGATTATGAATGCAAGCACCTAGTATAACATGCACATAAGACAAGGAAGTCTCTCTCTCGATCTGAGTAAGCTCCGAAGAGACTTACCTGGATAGTAGAATAGCAAAAGTATAACCTGGCGAGCAGCAAGCTCAATCAAATAGTATCACCTAGATACATAGCGGAACATACAAGTCTACATCTAACTATTAAAGCACTCAAGCACACATCATTCAATAGGACAAGTAAACACATCGCAAATGTCATTCCATCGCATCATAACGTTCCATAAGACCACATCATTCTCCATATATCACTCAACCAATTCCGCATGCTCATATTCATCATATCCGCATATACATCCCAATAGTTCATCATAATCATAAGGTATAACTCATGCGATAACATAATCCTACTACTTCGTCATAATTATCTAACATTTAACCTCTTATAATAAATCACAACAAGTCATGCTATTAGTCACACATATCATAACATCATGCTAGTCAGTCATCGAACCATTCAGATTCCCAACTTAATTCAAACCCGTTTAAAAATTCGAGTCAAATAGTTAGAAATCCCGACCTTGGAAAAATGTTCGTCAAATTCCTTTTTCGAGTTAAATTCGATAATACCTTTTTAAATCTCCAAGTCTCATAATATTATATTCGTTTTAAATCACCATAATATTATGTCTTTAATCTCAAAATAATATTTTATATTTTAAATCTCAAATAACATTATATAATATTTTAAATACCATTTTCTTCTAAACACTTTCATAAAACATTTCCAAATCCCTTAAAAATCCTAACCATCTATATATCTATATAAACTCTTAATTTAGAAGAGTTTATGCTGAGGTGTCAACATTAGAGAGATTTTAGGGGTTTTGACCAATTATAATTATTTTTTTCTCTTTAATCCTTTTTTTTAATTCTCCTTTTTTCTTTTTTTTTTTTCTTTTAATTCTCTTTTTTTTCCCTTTAATGTTACTAACTATCTATATCTATATCTATATAAACTCTTAATTTAGAAGAGTTTATGCTGAGGTGTCAACATTAGAGAGATTTTAGGGGTTTTGACCAATTATAATTATTTTTTTTCTCTTTAATCCTTTTTTTTAATTATCCTTTTTTTTCTTTTTCTTTTAATTCTTTTTTTTTTTCCTTTAATGTTACTAACTATTGGGTTTAATTCAAAACATTGAATTCAATCTAATATAACTATTGGGCTTAAATCAAATTCATTTACTAACTATCTATATCTATATACTATATTAATTTATGTCACATGTCCTCTCCGTGTTCAAAGTTATTTGTGAAAATATTATTTACATAATATCATTTTATTATGGTAACTATATTTTCTAATATTATTTTTTTTGAAAAATATTCTAATATTAATTACCCAATATTATTTGATGTTACATTTTTTAATCAATGGGATTAATTCAAAACGTTTATCTTTCACTATTTATTATGTATTTTTTTCTTTATCTCTTTAACCCAAGTGTATTTTTTTCTATTATTTTTAACACATTTACTAATCAATGGGTTTAATTAAAAATATTGAATTAAATCTATTGTCTTGATTTATCTATATCTAAATATTATTTATAAAAAAATCACGTCATGGTACGGGGATCGTACTAGTTTTTATTTAATTAAATCAGCCCTTTCTAAATTACAAAACTGATCCCTTTATTTGTTAAATACCAAACCAAGCCTTATTTTAAAGGGAAAACTCATTAAAATACCCCCACCTTTGGGGGTATGGTAAAAATATATCATAAACTTTCAAATGTAATAAAAATATCCCGACCTTTGAGAGTAGTGTTAATATATTACCACGGGTTTTCTCATGGGTCAAAAAAGCTGATAGGGCAACCTACGTAAATTATTTTGACAAGAGTTTTCTTGGATGGTTTCATTAGGTAAAAAAAATAAAGAGTTGGACCGGGTTCATACCCAATGTCTTTTCCTCCCTCTTATCTTCTTCCATGATCGCCTGTTAAACTGGTGTGGATTCAAGGAGATTGATCGAGATTCGAGGATGAGTAGTTGATTAACTAGGTTTAAGGTTGATTTTTTCATCATTAAAAATGAAAATCAGGCGTTGGGTATGAACCCGGTTTAACTCTTTTTTTTTTTCTTAAAGAAGTCGTTCAATAAAACTCAATTTTAGTGCTAATTTGTAAAAACGCTTTCAATTAGGCTGCCCTGTCAAAAAAATATTCCACATAGGCTGTCTTGTCAGCATTTTTGGCCGGTGAGAAAACTCGCGGTAATATATTACCACTACCCTCAAAGGTCGGGATATTTTTATTATATTTAAAAGTTTAGGATATATTTTTACCATACCCCCCAAAGGTGGGGATATTTTAATTAGTTTCCCCTATTTTAAATTACCCAAAACCCCAAGTCACATTTTGTGAGAATGCCCAATTTGTGTTGATAGAATAGGCCCAACATCACTGATGTTTGCCCCACACAAAAAATAGGCCAATAGACCAATCTCCCTTCAATCTGAAATTTCAGAGTTAGAAAAGAAGAAAAGAGAGTGGTGGGACCGGGTGAGTTGGCAGCTGACATGGAAGGCGGGACCCACGGGGATGAAAGGGTGAGATGGGTGTACTATTCATCATCACCTCCCCGTTCCCTGCGTTTAAAATCGAAAGAAGAAAAGGGGGAGAGGGAGGGTGGCACCGGCAACAACTGCGCTCCGACGACTCAATCCTACACCAGAATCAAAGATTGAACAAAAAAGAGAAGGATGAGAGGTGCTCACCGAGTGACCTCGAGACTTCACCGGAAAACGCTCAACTCGCCCGATTCGCCTCGTCGGAGCAGAGTCTCGTCGGAGGTGGCCTAAGAGGAGTGTGGGGAGGTTAAGGTTGAAGCTTTGTATAGTTAGGAGTTGAAAGGAAGAAGAACGGAGCCTTACCCGGGTTCGAATCGAAAACAGGGCTACGAGAAGAAGGGCGGCGGCGCTCTAGAGGACCTCCGACTGCTGTTGCTGCTTGGGAACGCCGAGGAGGGTGAGGCGGAAGTGCTTCTGCTGCTGGGCGTTAAAGAAGGAGAAGGAAGCGGAGTTACGGTCTCTCGTTGTGGCTTGTGGAAACAGGGCTCGGAGCTCCTGCTCAGCTTCAATGGAGCTGGACGGCCACGGCGAGGGTGATGAGGGTGGGGGACGGAAACGCTGTTATTACATAAACCGGTTTTATATTTTATATTTGTCAAAACCGGGTTTATCATATGTTAGTTAGTAGAACCTCGTGCTAGTCACGTGACTGTGCCTATATAAGCTAACCACTCCCTCCTTCCTCTGTAACGATTTCAATTCAATTGAAACAGAAATTCAATGCTTTCGTTGTTAGATTCAATGGCTTCCATCGTTCTATTTCCCTGTTCTTGATCTCGATCTTCAATTCGGAAATGGTATCAAAGCTTGTAAAGTTCGTGTAGATCTATAATCAGGTTTTTTTTCCCGATTCTATTTCTCTGTGTTTTTCCGCATATTATTATGAAATTATTGATCGATTATCGATGGTCAATAAGCGAATTAAATGGATGCTAGTGATGTTCTGTATTTGCATCACTCGGATCATCCGAGTTACAATTTGTCAACTCATTTGCTAAACGAAACTAATTACAACCATTGGAGGCGCGCTATTAAAGTGTGTTTGGTTGCTAAGAACAAGATCAGTCTTGTAGATGGAACTTTCTAGATTCCGGCAAAGACAACGCCTCGCTATGCACAGTGGCGTAGGGGCAAAGAATGGTTGTTGTGTGGCTTATGCACTCGGTGGAGAAGGAAATCGCTGAAACACTTTTGTATTTCCGCACTGCTAGAGAGATCTGGGAGGAATTAAAAATGCGCTTTGGTTCTCCGAATAGTACAGAAGGAGATGCTCAACATTTCCTTGAATGGCTCATCTATCACTTCTTATTTCTCAAGATTCAAGAAATTGTGGGATGAGTATATGGATCTAGTGGAGGCACGTGTTTGTGTTTCTTGTGGATCTGTGAATCGGGTTTCTAGATCATTTGCTAATCAATAGGTTATCCAATTTCTCTTTGGTTTGCCTAACTTACAATGGAGTTTGAACAAATATCTTATTGATGAAACCAACTCTGAATATTGCTGATGTCTATCGTATGCTTATTGATGAAGAAGGCTAGAGAGGTCTCAACAATTCGAGTTCGATTACTTATGCTACTGCATCTTTCAATGCGTATCAAAGGCAAGGTAATCAATCCGGTAGTTCTCAGGTGCAGTGGATCTCAGTTTGGTCGGTTTAACAATCAGAAGAGTATGGAAATCAGAATAGTCATTCTATCAACATGGTAAAAAAAAGGGAAAGGCAATTATTTTTGTGATCATTGTAAAGTTGTTGGTCATTCTATCAACATATGCTTTAAGGTTCATGGATATCTTCCTAATTTCAAGGGGGGTCGATCAAAGAAGTTTGCATCAAATGTGACTATGGAAGGAGATAATCCTGATGCTGCACATTCTCTGACTAAAGAGCGGTATGAACAAATCTTGGCGTTTTTGAGCAAGCAAAGCACTGGAGAAGATACCAATATGGTTGCAGGTATCAAGTTTTGTTTTAGTGTGTTTGGTAGTGATCATAGTTGGGTGATAGATAGTGGTATAACTCATCACATTTATCCCACACTATCTATGTTTCAAAACTATCAAGTTTTCAACTTGCCTAGCTATATCACTGTGCCAAATGGACAACAATCTAAGATTTGTCATATTGGTTCCATTGTTTTACAAAATCAGATTGTGTTACATGATGTGTTACATGTGCCTGAATTTGCTTATAATATGTTATCTGTGAGAAAATGTGTTCATGATTTGAAGGCATACATGTTGTTTACTCTCTCTCAATGCTTGATACAGAACCCTTCAATGAACAAGCCACAGGTGCTTGGTGAAGTGTCAAAAGGGTTGTATCTTAAAACTCTCAAGAGCAATGTTGATATTGTTGACAAAGATGCATCTACTTTTCTGTCTTCTGTTTTCAGTTTAGATAAATCTGTTCAATGTAATAATGCTCGAGCTGTATCTTTAGAATTGTGGCATTGTAGGCTTGAGCATGTGCCTTTTGACCAGTTGTTTCATTTTCATTTCTTAAAGACTCTTTTAATGATTGAGAAACATTATGTTTGCAAGGTCTGTCCTCTAAGGCCAATCAACAAAGATGTTCTTTTTCTAAGAGTTCAATAAAATTCTTGGCTTGTTTTGAATTGATTCATGTTGATATATGGAGCCATATAAGGTTTCCACTCATAATGGTTTTAGATATTTTTGTGGATGATTTTTCTAGGGCTACATGGACACATTTAATTGCTGCTAAAAGTATAGCCTTTTCTCTATTAAAGTCTTTTGTTGCATTTGTGACAAAACAGTTTGATGCTAAGGTAAAAATTAGTAGATCTGACAATGGTACAGAGTTTTGCAGTTCTGAGGCACAAGAGTTCTATATTCAGAATGGTACGATACACCAAACCACTTGTGCTCACACTCCACAACGGAATGGAGTGGTGGAGAGGAAGCACAAACATCTATTGGAGATGGCTAGAGCACTCTTATTTCAATCCAATCTCCCTATACAATATTGGGGTGAATGTGTTTTAACTGCTACTTATTTGATTAATAGGTTTCCATTATTTCCCATTCAGTTTAGAACTCCATATCAGATGTTATTCAATAAAGATCCAGATTATACAATGTTAAGTTCATTTGGCTGCTTATTCTTTGTCAATACTAACAAGTGCAACATGTCTAAATTTGACTCCAGAAGCACTCCCTGCATTTTTATGGGATACCCTCATGGTACTAAAGGTTATAAGGTTATAAGGAAACCCTCACCGCAAACTAGACATCAATAATAGGAACTAATTCGTACAACCGGATCTACGAGGAACATAAGTCGTACGCGACAATAACATGGCCATGCATGTATATGAAGTTATCCTTTAATTGAAATGCAATAGATGAATTTACTTACATGGAATGCAAGGGAGAAGTCGTACAAAGTGTAGCTGGTTCTAGGCACGTTCGGGTTAATCATGTGCAATAGCTTCCACTCTATGGCGCCCATAAGGCAGGCATGCGTCCTCTCGTATACCACCCTGCCCCATGGGTAGGCGAGAAAACGATCGACATCTGCCTCCATTTTTACCACCCAATCATGCAATAATCGACGTTGTTCTCCTGCAAATAGAATTCCCCCCACCATTACTAGGAGCACTAGCTTGAACCACCTAGACATTGATGACTCCAATTTCTTTGCTATCTAAAATTGCAACTCCAGATCGATCAGCCAACGACACCTTCTCCCCACCAAAGAAATCCTACAACGCTTCCTTGTCGTCATCTTTGTCACCACTACGGGGGATGGGCCGATAGTATCTCCGTCATGAGATAACTTACATAGTCGACAGTAAATGTTTGTACCTTCCCACTCGTCGGGGTGTCGAACCTCTTTCCACTAGTACATACCATCTTCGAGCACATTAATTTCCTGTATTGTTATATATATGTAACCCACCAGTGCCATATTATACATGAATCTAACCAAATCCATACTCTATATTTCGCATCAGTACTAATTACATACCGCAAGTAAAAACTAACACGACACTCCTTACATTTTCATTGTCAGCTATTAAACATTGAACTTTCCCTGTCTTCTTACAATAGATCCTACATGCCACTACTAAGGTTTTTACTGTCACTTTTTAAGTTTTACACTACATGCCTTAACTTTTCTAAGGCGGTCTCTTTTACACATATGTAGAACTCGAGTTACCCATCAGACTATAACTCATCACTTAACAACACATTAATACAAAAGCAGTCATCTTTGTTCACCCACGCTAACGATCCCAGCATCTCGTCCTCAATGTCACCCTTCAATCCATCACTTTGGTACCCACCCTATGCACACCCCATTTTCTATCAACCCTTCCACCCACCTTGTCATGCCATGTCCGCTGTTATATCCTACATTACGCTTCAAATTTTCAGAATGCTAACTGCTTCTTATTCCGTTCAATACAAACATTTGTCCAATTTTGGTTGACAATCTCACAATCCCATTTACCCTAAATTCCCACAATGTACCCAATATCGGGCAAATTGAACACAACATTCCCAAAACATATCCTTATTGTCACCCATCAATCCCTCGCTTTGGAACCTACCCTTTACACAACCCATTTTCTGTCAATCCGTCCACCCACCTCATCTTCGCATGTCGCTTGTGAAATTATACATGACAATCCCAAAATTCATAATGTCAAGTGTTGCTTTGATTCAATACCAAAAATTTTCCAATGTTGGTCGATGATCTCACATTCTCCTACAGTTCAACTTCCCAATTTCGACAAATTGAAAACAAAATTTCAAATTTCGACCCCCTCCTCTAACCCTAGATCCAAGTCAACATTGCCTAATGGTGGGATGCTTTATCTGAAAATACAAAATCATCAAGGGGGTATTTACTTGTCTCTGTTGTATAGGCGACATAAGTCTTCTTCTTGAACCTTTGTTGTTTCTTTTACCTTCGCTTTTCCTCTTCTCTTCTTCCTTTCTCTCTTTGGCGTTCAAGGGAGTGCTTGTCTCAATTGTATAGGTGATAAGAATCTTCTTCAACCTTTGTTGTTCCTTTCACCTTCGTTTTTCCCCTTCTTTTCTTCTTCCTTTCTCTCTCGTGTTCAAGTGTTTCCCTGTCCTTTTCCTTTTCACTCCCTTGTGCGGATCCTTTAAACCCCCATTTGTGACGGTTGAAAGGACAGGCATTAACTTCAATTGACACAACTACTGCCCCTTTTCTTTCGCCCATAAACACAGTTGGTTACTCCCTTTTTTCCACTGGGACAGGGCTTGCAAATTCCGCTTGGAGGGTGTACTTTTGAAATATATTAAGGGGAACAGTTTATCAAACAGGCAGGACGGAAGGATCTATTTAATTTGTACAATTCTCTCCTATATAAAACGGCCTCATTATCAGAAGCAACCCTTTTACTTGGATATATGCTGTAATTGTCGTCTGAACAACAAGTCCTGCACTTCTCCATTAATTACCTTGCACCCCAACAAGTCCTGCACTTTTCCATGAACTTGCACTCTGCCTTGGGTGAGGTTTAGACTCTTTCCTTTCTCTGTCCATCACCATTCGCTTCTCTTTTCAAGACCCTAATCACAGCCTGCAGCCAAGGACCCTAGATAGTAGATAGCGGTGAATCACATTTCCACATGTCAAAGGTTACGTTTCCACATGTGCACAACAAAAAGAACTTGATTACATTATCATAAGACATTTCACTCCTTCGCAGTAAATTTCAATGATTCCAGAAATGCAATACTCCGTACTAGACAATCATTCGAAAAATGCGCAGGTGCACAATCAAACTCTATAACATTGATCTTACAACAGAACACATACTGGATCATCCATTCATCAACTTCTTTCACCCCTTTCCCCAGCACCTTCAACTTTGCATACTTTCCCAATCAGGCTCGGAACTCTAGCTTCCCTTCTGTTTTATTCCTTTTCTTGATTATTTTTTTTCGTTTGGATTTATGGTGGTCAGGGAAGGAGGCAAAAAAATGGTTTGTGAGAATTCTCCTTATGTCTCCCCGGTCATCTCAAGCACTGAACGGGAGGTCCTTGTGTGTGTACACAACTCCTTTGTCGCCATTTACAACTTGGCCGTTGCCCCTCAGAATCCTGTAACATATGTAGGAAAGATTAATATGCTAATAGCAGAAATTAAGTGCAATTTGCAATTGAAAGTGCTAGTATAAAAATACTAATCTCAGCACTACCATCTAGTGGTTAGCAATCCTTCAACTCCTACAGGGCCTCGGGCATGAATTCTACCTGTGCTTATTCCAACCTGTTCAACCATTTTATGCAGAAGTGATACATCTTTATACAAGAGTATAACAAACGCAATATAATGGTACGAGTGAGTAATAATACCTCAGCACCTAGGCCAAATCGAGCCCCATCACAGAACCTAGTACTTGCGTTGTGAAACACTGCAGCACTGCAAAAAAAGAGTGTATCCCCAAGTCATACAAGATGCACCCATGCTAAAGTATCAGCAAATATGCCTTTTATTTTATGTTTGAAACATGAGACAAACTGGGCATTATTTGCTTTTTCACAGGAACACGTGCGTTTGCGAGTATGCAAGTGCCCAAGATAGGACTCCAAATACCTGTCAACTTGTTGTAGAAAAATTTCTGCAACCTTTAGATCATCTGCTACGATACAGTCAGTATGTGCACTGTGCAAAAAAAAAACAAAGGAAAAAAAAAGGATGTAGTTTAGAAACTAGCACAGAAATGTATGATTTTAAAGGGCAGGGAAAGGTGTTTAGTAACAAGTATGGGAAAGGTGTTTAGTAACAAGTATAGAAATTGAGAGAACATACCTTCCATACTGATGAATATGATCAATAGCAGCATACACATCATCAACTATTTCAACAGTGCAAACCCGAGAGTTGTATTCGCGACGGAATGAATCTGCTTGTTTGTCCACAAGACTTGGGCCACTCAACGAACATATTCGTGGGCCTCCATATATTGTAACACCTGTACAGAAGATGTATCATTCATGCTAACAATTTGAATCTTGGAAAACAAGAGTTTTATGATTGGTGGTGCACCTTGAGTCCGAAGATCAACAATTATCTCGCTGAGGCATCCAGTTTGGACGAGATCTTTGTGTACAAGGAGTGTTTCCTAAAAAATTAACAGGCTGAAAACGTTAACTACACAACTGAAGCAACAGAGTATGTGATCCAGATGACGAAAAAAGGAAATACCATTGCATTGCATGCAGCTGGGTAATCGAGTTTTGCATCCAATATAATCTGCTTTGCCGTTTCCATTTTAGCAGATTTGTCGACATAAACATGACAAATACCATCTACATGGAACCAAAAATTAAAATCAAAATATTTCCCTTGGGATAAATAACCACAACTTTTTTACCCAATGAAATTAAGCCTGGGAAGCTTTCTACCTGCATGACCTAAGACTGGGATTTTCGTTGATTCTTTGATCTGAGAAACAAGTTTATTGCTGCCTCTAGGGATAACGAGATCAATAACATCATCAAGCTACAACCAGAAAAAAAAAAAAAAACAAGCTCAGCTTAAATTAAATGTATGTAGTTGTGAATTTATGGTAAAAGAAGTGATTTCTTTTGGTACTTGCCTTCAGTAGATTCGGAATCTCCTCTCTCGTGGTGATTAAACCAATTAGTTTCTGACCAACTTTATCTGGTATAGCCGAGGTTATTACCTTGAACAATTAGACCATCATGTGAGAAATTTTTACGACAAAGACAGACATCAGGAAACATAATATTAGCAGCTCAAGTATAAAATATGAATAGCAAACCTTATGTAGGACTGCATTTGATCTTTTAGCTTCCTTTCCACCCTTCAGAAGAAGCCCATTTCCAGATCGGATTGCCAATGATGCTATCTATTGGATCAAATAGCAAAGTAGAAACAAAAGTCAAAAGAACAGAAGCAACTATGAGACCGACGAGAACACAGCTTCAACTTTCAAGCTTTCAGACAGCCAATCCATTGAGAATTGCATGTCAACTACTCGATCCCTATAAAGCATACTAGTATTATACATAATTCGAGAAAGCACTACAGAATTGCAACCCATTTACCTGAACTAAGGCATCAGGACGCGATTCAAACACAATCAAGAGAACACCCATTGGGCTTGTTGTTTTCTCCAGGACAAGTCCCTCTGCAACCTAAACAAATTAAATGTTTACATCAAGTGGCAATTAGGCATGGGACGCACAACTCAGACTGAAAAATCACAATGACAAAAAGCACAAAATAATGTACCAAACGTGTCTACCCCCGAAAAAAAATCCAAAAACAATAAAAATTTCACAAGAAGACCAACCAATGAAAACATTATAAATTTTACTTGTATACCTCTCAAGTACAATAATAAATTTTTTATATTTGTTAAATTATGCAATCATTCTATTGCCACTAGTTGTATCCACCCTAACAAGGATACGGTGGTTTGGCTGAAAGTGTAGAATAGAAACTTCTATCCCAGTACTATTATGAAACCAGAATCGGTGTATTACATCCCTAGGGAGGTTAGTGTGCGGCCTTGGGGTATAATTAAAGAGTAGGGAGTAGAGAGGTATCCAGAAATATTATTATAGTCGTTTGCTTTTGCCAATTTTGGAGCCAGTAAGAGAACTCTCTCAGCTGGTCGAGTTCAATCGATTCACTAGAAACCAACATGCTTCTCTGGATTTGGAGTGCCTGTGTTGATTGTGTATGACTTCTCTGTTGTGTGTTCGATATTCTTGATTTCATCAAATTTATCCTAATTCTTGAATAATCCCAAGTGGAATTAACATGAGATAATAATAAAACTAATAATAGAATCTAACAATCAAAAGATTGATGCACAGCCAATACTAGCTTACCTCAGTCCTCTTTAGAATGCGGCCGATAGGTTCTTCCATGTCAGCAAGGACACGAATTGATTTTGCGAGTGAAGTAATCTAATAAAAAAAGGATCCATAAAATGAGAACTTACCCAATAACAATATTAGGGTCAGAAGGAAGAGAAAATAACAAACATAATGAGAGCAGCAAGCAACTTAATTCTGTAAATGAAATATTTATCATCCAGTGCTACCTTACCTTTCCAGGCTTTAGGAACAGCCGGGATACAAGTGATTCTTCATAGCCAGCCTTTATTGCAGCAGCAACATCGGCATCATTTTCAACTTTGATAAGTTCTATGTTTTTTTCCAGGGCATCAGCTATATCCAGCAGAAGCTTTTTACGTTCTTCTAACGACAAAGCCTGATGTCAATCCATAATTGGGTGGAAGGATCAGTACAAATCTTCATAAAACACTTACGCTCCATCCACAGAATACCAATCTAAAAAGTACTCTGGTGTCCAGAAGAAGGAAGCGCAAGCAACAAAAACTCAGCTGGAAGAAATTAGAATACCTGGAGTCTTCTGGAACTTTCCCTAGCTGCGACTGCCATCTCACGTGCACTAGTGTCTTTACTTGGAGCCAACAAATGCGCATTCTGGTGAAACAATGTTCCAATATGTTGACCTTGAAGTACTTTAATAATACTATCACCAGCGAAGCCACTACATAATAAAATGTCATTTACTCATTTATTAGGTGACAGCCAGGCATTGCCAAACAGGATTGACCAATATCTAAAAAATTTATCTAAACAAATCTTTCTTATAATTTCAACTATACACTACAGATGGAACCCTTTAAAAGACTAACCCTAAGAGATTGAAATATCAGTCCTCAAGAGAAAGGATGTACATATGTTTTTATCAACATATTTTATTTGAAGTAATCATAGACCTCAGAAATAAAAGAGAACCTCCATGAGTGAGATATGAACAGACTGAACAATATTGTCAGATCAAAGAATAGCCAAGCAAGACTGTAAGAAGATTAAATATACATGCGTATCACAAAGGATATCCGAGAACTGCACCCCCACTATGATAGAAGTATACCTAGTAATAATCACTGGAATTCCACCATATGCTGCATAAACAGCTGCTTTTACTTTTGCAGTCATACCCCCTCTGCCCACCCTCGACTTGTCTCCAAACGTAATTTCCGTTTGATGCTTCTCCTTAATGTATGTGTGGATCAGCTTTGAATTTGGATCACTTGGTGGGCCACTGTAAAGACCCTCAACATCACTTAACAATACAAGGAGATCAGCTTTCAACTCCAAAGCCAATAGTGCAGCTAAACTATCATTATCCCAGAAAATGCCAGAAGAGTCCTGCCAAAATAGTGTAAAGAAGAAGAGATGAGGCAATCTGAGAGTGAAAGTTGCTAGTACTGG
The DNA here is from genome assembly GCA_037127255.1 of Persicaria tinctoria. Taxonomy (NCBI): domain Eukaryota; kingdom Viridiplantae; phylum Streptophyta; class Magnoliopsida; order Caryophyllales; family Polygonaceae; genus Persicaria; species Persicaria tinctoria. Next base: position 57,847,632 of record JBANSL010000013.1, read on the forward strand.
AACATGATAAATACCTAATTTAGATTCAAATACAGATAATGTGATCTGGCTTCCTATATATATATATTATATATACTCCGTATATAACATGCACCATTTGCTATTGGTTCAAAATTTAGATCAAAGACACGGGAAGGAGAAGGAGAAAATATAAAGGAAAGTGAAGTATCAAAAGGACAATTTATGGAATTAGCTCAAAACCATAGCATATCCAGAAATATGGATGCCTATTCATAAGTCTAATACTGCTGATGTTAAAACAAATATTCTCTCCATTGAGAGTTTTGAAATAAATCATTTTTTCTATTCGAGAGGCAAACAAGATGGGAAGATAAGAGTGCAAATATAAGCCAGTTGCCTGATAAATTGAGAAATTTTAATGATCAAGAAATTCAAGTTCTCATATGAGAAAATCCTTCAGGTTATTTCATGGTACATCCGTGAGATAACCTAGCTACCTTTCATCAAAGAAAAGAAAAAAGTAGTAGACCATTGAAAGTCCTTAAAACTTTAAAGTGGAAAGGACTATCACAGTTTCACTAGAATAGATTCCTAACAGCAATCCCTTCCCCTCTGCAAATCATTTTATTTCAACAATGCAAGAATCACCTACAATGAAAGATTGACCAAAAAATCTTTATCGATTTATGTTTGAATGTTAAAAAAAAAACATTACACTTCTCATATGATGGAAACAGGTCAAGTTGATGTAAATCCCATAAAATTACAGAACACAGATAGCAGTTAGCACAATACCTCATAAGGAGCTCTTCTGGTACTGACAGCATCATTCTCATTAAATATAGGTATCACTTTAAGACCTAGCAATGAGCTAACAGTTTCAGACAACTGTGATCTGAATTCCGGGTCTCTAAAGTCATTATCCGTCACAAGGAGTTGAGAAGATGTCATATCGAGCTGAATAGTGTAAAAGAATGAGAAGGCAAAATGGAGTACATCAACTGAGTAACGACACACACAAATAGTTATAAATAACCACATCACAATTTGATAAAAACATACCTGGCTAAACAGTGAGTCATACAAGGCCATAAGACCATTTTGTCCAACGGCTGCACATGCCTTTCCATCAAGTTCCACTTGGGGTTTTTGAAGATCGGCAAAACTGGAAGAATACAAGTCCAACACTTACCAAAAAAATATTTTATTTTTACAAATAAAAGCATAATGTATACATAAACTATGGAATATTTAAAAAATTCCATATTATGCCCATACAAGTATATATTAATCTATTATCTATTAATGTTCTTTAACATCAATCCGAAGCTTTTTAAGAAATACTTGGATTTGCCACACGAAATATGATAGGTATGTTATTTTGATTGGGTCTCCAAAAAGTTCTTCAAGAGCATTGGGGACAATAAAAAATTCTAGTCTAAGACATCCTGAAATGATGAGTATTGCAAAGTAGAAGAGAATAAAACCTGCTATTAATTAACTTCCTGAATCTAAGCCTCTGACGACCAATACCAACAGCACCTGAACTAACTAAAATCACTTCATATCCTTGATAATTAAGCTCTTTGATCTGCATTTCATGAAAGATAGAAAGAATTTATTTCCTCAGTGTGACCCTATATAAAAGGGTAAACTGACTTCCTAAATGGAACAAAGAAATTTACTTGTTCACAAAGTGCACCAATTCTTCCAAGAGCTAATCTTCCATCAGCCCGAGTAACAACAGCTGTCCCAACCTTTTCAATCAAAACATAAAACAGTAGATGTTAGAGCTGGATTATGAGTTCCTAACTTGATTGAGCTTCTAACATGATGTTATTTTCACACAATAAGAGAGCATATGTGATTCCTTGAAAATATTAAAAGAAATAAGATGGATACAAAACGCCATATATCACAAGTAGAGATACCAAACAATTAAATAAGAAACAGCAAGCCAATAACTTTCCCTTGGCATGTTAGCAGCTGCAATATATTTTTCGAAAAAACAATCTCACTTTTTTTTTTAATAATTCTGATTGTTGATATGAAGATAGAAATTTTGATTACACTCCCCGTATTTTACTATTGCTGATTTTTTAATGGATAAGAGAATAATAGTCCCATTGAAAAGGAAAGAGAAAATGTTCACACGCACACAGGCATGAAGAAGGGAGCACATCAAAAGAAACTTGTATCCTAGAGAACCAGCCTCTTTTTGTGTCTTAGTGTATGGATTAAGACCCAAACCAGAAGTACATACTGAAACCCCTTGTTTTTCTCAGCTATCAATAAACCTATTTTTTTTCAATGCACCTGGTGAAATACAGTTATCAATCAAGACATATCTGTCTTCATCTATTCCTAATCAGTAATCATTCATATGTCTCCATAATTGCTAAGTTTGAGTACATGAAGTGAACACATTTCAAATATGCCGACAACATAAAGAAAGAAAATCGCAATACCATAAAGTACAAATTTTGTTTCAATATTTACAAGATCTAATTTCTGTTCAAAGATAAGTCTAATTCAAAAGGAAATGAGTGCATGAACAAATCCAAACTATTCTTTTTTCCTCATCAAAGCCACCTTAATAGACCCCAAAACCATCCACAATAAAGTGCGGTATAAATGAAATACAATTCCATCAAAAGTATCCTCACAAAAGCTGTCAGTTCATCTCCTCTCTTCTTTTGATGTCGATTGAAAACCTGTTTAAAAAGCTTAAATTCTCCAGAATTATTACCACCGCTTGAATTCAATTTAATGTTGTGGAGGAGACAAAAATGTCACAGTGAACCGACAACAGGAAAGGCCGCCGCCTTTTGAGAAAACAACACATGAGCCGACCCCTTGAAATGCAAAACCACAAACAACTAGGCATGCCTAACACAATCGATTGCAAAACCTATGCTACAAAATATTGAGCTCTTCCAACATTCATCGTGCAAAATCCGAAACGACGGGTAGCAATAGAAACATTCCTAGAAACGAAAATGTCGAAAGAGTTTCCAGTCAGAAATGGAACAAAAGACAGAAAATGAGAAAACCTAACGAATAATTTCGAACTTGGAGCAAATAATCAACCAGAAATTGGAGCAATCAACCAGCGATTTACATATACAAGTGCAGCAACAAGAAAGAAGAAACATCGTACCTTGACGACTACACGCTTCACATCCTTGACAAAAGCTCTGGAGGAATCCATGGCTAAGAATCACAGGCGATAGTACGTTATACAACGGGTGAACTCAGTCCACGGAGAGAGAGAGAGAGAGAGAGAGAGAAGGAGAAGATCCGACTCGGGCGAGTTGAAAATCGTGGAGGGCAGCGTAAAATGGGTGAGATTGTGTGCGCTGCGCACGATACAATACCAACAAAGATTAGACGATGTCACAGGGCCAAATTACTGTGTATGTGATTATTATACTCCGTACTATACAACTTTTATTAAACTAAAAAATACAGTAACGTAAGTTTGGTTACAGCTCCTACTTATGTATATCTGTTCGCGCCGGCCCTTACGTTATCCCCGTTTATCTGGATTAGATTCGCTTATTCGGCTGTATAATCCTGCATTTGTATGTTTTTCACTGTTGATACAATACCTTTTTTCTGTTTATTATGTTATATGTTTTATATGTTCTTCCTATTATGATATATTATTTCTTTATTGATTTTTTTTTACAATTTTTATACTAACATTAAATTTCTTTTGTTTATTGTTTTTTTTATAGTGTTTTTGGTGATTGGTGAATAAGAAGAAACATATATTAAGAAGTGAAACTTGAGGTAAGTAGTTGTAACTTGTAATACATTCCTTGATCGATTTAGACTTTTGTCTTTTTTATTTTTGCTTTCATTGAAATTTTTTCCCTTCTTTTGATATTTGAGTTCGTAGTACTATTTCATACTTTCCTCTCTATACTACCTACTTTTTTTATATCATATAAACTAGTACTTTTCCCGAACCATGTTCGGAATATTTTCGACCGAGTTTGACATACCACACAAAATACCGAAATTTATTATGTGTCGCTTTGCCCATGTTTCTTGTCTCGTCGTTCTTCGAAATATTTGGTTATCACGGTGAAATGTTTTCTCAAGATGATCAATACCTCAAATTTAACAAAAAAAAAAGAAGTAAATCGATCGTTTCCACAACTTATAGTTTTTGTCTAAGAAAACTAAGTTCGGAAATTAGTCTAAATATATGACGGGTTGAACATCGAGTGTATTTGGTTTTTTTTATTCCCATTGTATTTGATATTGAAAATTGATTCATCATTGCTGTTTTATGGCCATTAACTATTTCATCGAGTATATCCATTAACTATTTCACACCATTGCTGTGAAACGTGCTGAGATAAAACTATGTGTTTCATCGAGTATGTGTTTCATGGCCATTGACTATTTCGATCGAGTATGTGTTTCATGACCATTAACTATTTCACACCATTGCTGTGAAACGTGCTGAGATAAAACTATGGATTCATCATTGTGATGGTTTTAAGGTGTGACATGTTACCATGGGAGCCCATATATTCCAAATGTAACCACCATTTGACAATTTCTTTTCAAATGTTTATATATCCCGGGTTTTTTTAGTCGTATTGTATTCTATATTGACAACTGTTTTTCATGACCATAATATACTTCACACCACAATTGTAACCTCATTGCACCCATATGAAATGCAGTGTCAAACACACAATTAAATAACACAAACACAAAATTATATTATTATTATCCCAAACCAGAGTAAACGTAACCATAGAAACAACAACATAAGCAAATGGTTCACATCATACACCTCAACGGAACAAAAGCATACAAATACCCATTCATAACCCCATACCATACGAAATTAGATAGATAAGGCATCTACATGACCTATTTATTCGATCATGTACCTAAACTTAGGCTGACCAATCCAATCATAATCAACAAAATCAAAGTGCATGCGCATTTCATGAACGCGAAATTCTTTTGTATCCTCGGTGAGTGGGAAGTGAACTACATACTTACGATTTCGCTTATTGCAGCGAATAACGTTACCATGCCAATATACATCCCTGTCATTGCGATTAACAAAATCCCCAACATCATATTCACTTACCGGCTCTTCGGGTGGAATAGGACGAACTCGACCAGCTCGTACAATTTCCTTCAGACTTCGACGAACGTCGTTACTCTTCAATGAGATATACTTGACCTCATAGTGCATCCGGTTTACCACACGTCTAACAATTGTGTCGTAAAAGGATCCCAAAACCCCTCCTCTCTTCCAATAACCTCAACAACGTCCCCTTTCTTAAATAAGGGACCCTCCGGTGTTGTTACAAAGTAAAATTAGTTTACAAAAAACCCACAATAATGTTATACATTCAACTAAATAACACCAATTCAATTACAAAAATACGCACATATACGAAGTCATAAACAATGTAATAAAGTAAGAAATGTCACTAACCATAAATTACATGTTGACGACAACCGGGAGGACCTCCTTGTACATTCGGAGGAGACGGTGACCGCGAAGGAGCTCCAGACGATGAAGACATTTTGGTAAGGAAAATGGGTGTGTTGAGAGGTGCCTTATTATCAATTGAACTCATGGTATTTATAGGCAAAAAAATGAATGAGTGAATGAGTGAGCCATTAGTGATTGTGACCACACAATAATTAAAATATTATATAATAAGACTATCCACAATGGTTTTATCTATAATGTATACATTTGCACAAGGTGGGTAAAAATACACCTTACTTTTTGGTATTTTGCTCAAATGGTCAAATGTGTATTTTTTACACATCATTCAAATACAATTAATTTAAAACAAAAAAGAAAACAAAATCATAAAAAAACAACCCAATAAAATTGTCTTGCTTTTTGAAAAAGTTTTTGCACATGGAGGAGGTGATGTGCTCAAATTTGCACATTACATGCTCAAATGTGCACATTTGCACACCCTAAAAGTAACCAATGGAGCTCAAAAATGTCAAAAAATGCAAATTTAGACATTTGCACACAACCATTGGAGTTAGTCTAAGTAATAACATGAACTATGGTCTGAAATTTTGACCATTGACCACATTGATTGTATAAATTGCAAATAGAGGTAGTGAGTGTGACAGACCTTTCACAACCGTGACAGATAACACAACACCTTGAGGGAAACAATTCATATACCAAATAGTTTCACTAAAATAGTTTGATTTTAAATTGTCCTCATTGTTTTGTGTTACCCAACTGCATCTAGTAAAAATCAGTAGCAAGCTGGCTTCTATAATATTTTTTTTTTTATATAGATAGAATTAGTTGATATTATTTTAGGTTTTATTTTAATTATTCCTAAATAGATAAAGATGAGTTGGCTTAGGGTTTCTCCTTTGCATAGGAGGCCAATCTCATCCTATTTAAGTTGTCTTTTGCCTTTGAGAAAAAATACGTTGAATTAAATAGAAGAGCGTTGGGCTAAGCGTTCTCTTCTTTGTTCAACCCTAAGTATGCTCTACTTTCTTACATTCTTCGTTTCACGTTCTTCCTCAATTCAATCAAATTCATTCTCGATTCAGTACTCGCGTTTATTCAAATTCAATTACGCATCAATTGCTACTATATTCATTACGTGCTCCCAATTCAAACTTTGCAATTCATTTACTTTTTTTAAATACTTAGTGAGTGCTTCCAAAGGTGAACCGCAGTGTTCAATTGATGACTGAAGTGCGGCCGCAAATGTTGATCAGCCATGCTTCTTCATACCTTGTTAATTAATTAGCACTTCCGAGATGCCGAGACCGATTTCAATTAATTGGAGTCGTCGGTTTTGGCGTTTCTTTTAGTAATGGACCTGCCTAATCAATTGCTATATATCGATGTCTGCACCAGAAACTTGTTGGGGAAGAGAGGAAGTACCGTCAGGTGCGAGGAGGAGATGAGAGATGGGAGCAGTTGTACCCTTGTAGGGAGAACGTGGGGGAGAGGGTTGAAATTTTTTGTTTTTAATTTTACCCAAAAAAAGACACGTGGCTCATTCTTTTACAAAGAAGCTGCTTCTAAAATTATAAGTATAAGGGGTGGATAAGTAAGTAAAAATTATCCGAATTCGTTAGTATCACTTTATTTTAATCCATGGAAATTTTGTTGCTAAATGTTTGTTTACCCAGGTTAGAATGTCTATCTATATAATTACTTAATTTCGTAAACTTTTCGCTGACGTGGCGCGCTCTCCTTATTCCACTCCCTTCTAACCAATCACGTTTTTTCTTTTAATTTTCATTTTTTACTCATTTACTAACGATTGGGTTTAATTTAAAATATCTATCGATATAATATCTTAATTTATAATATTTTTGATGATATGTCAACAACTTCTTCACTGGGTTTAATTTTTTACCCATTTACTAAACATTGGATTTAAATCAAAATATTGGATTAAATCTAAAGTCTACTATTAATCTATATTTAAATCTTTATACATTACAATACTAATAATCTATATCAATATAATATCTTAATTTAAAAACCTTTTCATGGAGCCTAACTTTATGGTTAACATTTTTACCATTTTCTTAAAGATTTCAAGTCTACCTTCATTATTTTATTTAGTATTAAATATCTCGAACTTGTCTTATGCTTTCAAATCTGTTTCATCTGTTCAAAATCTGGAATCTGTTCGCACTTCGCAGCTGGTGTTCGTAACCATAATCTGTTATCGTTCGATAACAATATTGTTGTTTTAAAATTTCCAAACATTTGTTTATGTTTTATTTGGTCATTTCTTATAATAATTATTTTATATTTTCATTTTTTTCCATCGCAACCGCGTCATGGCGCGGGTATTACACTAGTTATTTTTAAACAAAAAGATAAGAAAAGTAAACGTATCCCGCCTTTCAATTATTGATTCTTTTCATATTATAAAAAATCATAACATTATCAAATACATGAAAATTTTTCCATCATCAATTTTTTCTCAAATTTGATCTCTTCACTCATGGGTCTAGATTAATGTTTTTTTTGCTATAGTATGTAGTAGTATATATTGTATTTTTAATAATAATATTTTAATTTAATTGATGTTTGTAAAAACACACTATGTTATTATTCTATTCTTTTAAAAGTTTATACTCCCTCCGTCTCGCAATAGTTTTTGTTGTTTTGGATTTATGCACACTTATTAATAAAATTTATGCTTCCATTACTTTTATAGGATAAAATACATAAAAACATTAATTATTATCTATAAAAAGATCAATCATTACTTATAAAGATAATAACTATAGCTAAAACAACAAGTTTTTTTTATACAAGTTTACTACTCTAAAACAACACCTATTGCAACTTGCGAGACGGTAACTATAGCTAAAACAACAAGTTTTTTTTATACAAGTTTACTACTCTAAAACAACATCTATTGCAACTTGCGAGACGGAGGGAGTATAACATGTTTTTTTTTATAAGGTAAAGATTTGGATGGGGTCAGGCCCTCCTAGACCACCACCCAAGGGCATCCTTGCGGATGAGGACGCGCAAAGCAGAATCAGCGAGAAGGTCCCGCGTGGACGTTGTGTGGATGAGTCGCGCGATCCTGTCGGCCGTCGAGTTGACCTCTCAGAAAACATGGCCGAATTGCACCTTTGCAAAATGTTGGAGTAGGAGCTGGGTGTCGGATATCAACATCTCGATCTCCCACGGGCAACACCACAGACCTCGCAAACAATTGATGATGGTCAGGCTATGTTAGTTAATCTTTACTCACCAAGTCTGATCTCACTATAATGTTTAAAATAAAATCACAAGTCCCGGCGTAGCACGGATCTGTCCACCTAGTTAATATAAAGAGAGAATCAAATATAATAATGATATAAGATCATCAAAATTTAAAAGTAATAAAGGGTTTTTTTTATCATGTAACAATTCGGGCGGACTGATCCTACCCGATAGCATCCTTACGGATGATGTTTTGAAGACCTGAATCAGTATAAATGTCGAGACTCCTAGCATAGTGATAATGCATATCTTAGATAGGCATTATAGGCATTTTTAGTTTAGCTAGGTTGCATTTCTTTCATACTTTGTTGCTAAATTGCATCTTGTGATTATTTTAGAAGAGTTCGGATTCTGCGCAAATTTGTGTTTATCTTGCATATTGAATCGGAACGCATTTGGGAGATGCAATATCTCAAAGAGGAACACAAGAAACATTGGAAGGAACAAGGAAGGAAAGATGCAAGACAAAGAGGAGATACCCGCAAAGGAAAAGAAGAAGACACGGCAAAAGAGATGACGCGGCCGCAGCATGCGTGCCGCGGCCGCCCGCTGCAGTGGGGTACGAGGAGCTGTTGGTGCTGCGGCCGCAGCATATATGCTGCGCCCGCAGCATTGGTCGTCAGCGTTTCTGCGCGGTGTTTTGAATAATTAAAAAAACCCTAGATCTAGTTGTTTATTTTGTGGCCGACTTTGGATGTTTTAAAAGGCCAAGTTTTATGTTATTTTCAGTACTTCTATTTTATTCATTCATCAGACACTTTAGAGAATTTGAGCGATGTCTTCCATGAGGAACTAAACTCATCTATTCTGCCTGCAATTTAAAGTTTTATTCGGATTGATTGTGAGTTTCTAATTCTCATTCCTTGTTTCCTATATTTGAATGCTTCAACTTCTTTGTGCTTGATTGTCTATTGTTTTATTCTATCTAGCCCGCACAACTAGTTAGAATCAATTCAATTGCTAAGGTTTTGTAGATTCCTGATTGTGAACCTTAACCTAAGTGGCAAACTTGTTCCTTTAGGGCTGATTGAACTAATTGAATGAGTAAGAAGTTGAATGTGTTTTTAAATCCTTCTTTAGGGATTGCAAATACCTTGGCTAATCTCTGAACTTAAAGCTATTAATTGGGTTAAATCCTTCTTTAGTGACTGTTCGATTGATAAGGGTTTCTAGGGCTGACTGGACTAGTAACTATATTAGGTCGGGACAAGGGCATTCATATGAAACTTAATAGGACGAGAAGAAGTTACAAGGATCGCTTCAATCCAATAAAGTGGAAAATTGTAGGTAGAATTACTTCTCCTAATTGTCTAAAACCAAATCCATTTACTTTGTTTGCTTACTCCGCTTTGATAAAAGGCGGAACTTTCACACACAAAAACCCCCTCTTTGGTTACTTTAATTGACACTTGAATCATACTTGAATTACAAATTTCCATGTGGATCGACCTCTTGCTTATTGCTATACTAGTTATAGGTTTGAGTTTCTATGACGGATCAACGATAGGTTTTATCTCCGTCAAATTTGGCGCTAACATCCCCGGCAACGGCGCCAATTTGATAAACGGTTTTTAGTCACGTAAACCGTATCAAAATAAATTCGAACCTACCTAACTAATGTAGTGTGGTAAGCACGAGTCGATCCCACAGAGAATCAAGTTATTCCTAAGTTTAGTTTATTTACCAATTAGTATGAAACGGGGGTTTTGATTGATTGAAATAAGAAAGAAAATAAAATAAACTATAAACAAGTTGATGCGAAACAATTTAGAGAAGATCGCTCTACCTACAACTATCCACTTTATTTGATTGAATTGATATTGTAGCCTCCTCTTGTCCTTTTATGATTCCTATAAATGCCCTTGTCCCGACCTAATATAGTTACTAGTCCAATCAGTCCTAGAAACCCTTATCAATCGAACAGTCCCTAAAAAGGGATTTAACCCAATTGATAGCTTTAAGACTAGAGATTAACCAAGGTATTTGCAGTCTCTAAAGAGGGATTTAACAACACATCCAACTTCTTACATATCCAATTAGTTCAATCAGCCCTAAAGGGATAAGTTTGCCACTTGGGTTAAGGTTCGCAATCAGGAATCTACAAAACTCTAGCAATTAAATTGATCTAACTAGTTGGCCAGACAAGATAGAATAAAACAATAAACAATCAAGGACAAAGAAGTCGAAACATTCAATATAGAAAATAAGGAACAAGATTCAGAAACTCACAACTCAATCAAACAAAGCTTCAAATCGTGGATAGAACGGAAGTGTTTAGATCTCCATAAAAATAAGACAAACGACAATTAGGGTTTAGGGAATAAGAGATAGTCGGCCTCGGCCGTGTACTCACGTTCGGCCTCCCCTCCTTATGCTTTGCCGAATGAAAGAATGTATATATAGTATGTTGATTTTAATTCTATCTATCATAAAATATAATAATATAATAATATCTACATTCTAATTCATCTAATCCTATACTCCGTATTATGTAACTAATCTATAATATGTCTAATAAAATATACGAAGTATAACGAAACACTTGCTAAGTGTACGTAAACCGGCGCCACATTCCAACTCATTAGTCCAAGTAACCATCCGAACCGGCCTCTTGTCTTCCAAATTGTAAAATTAATCCCACAAGTTATGATGAACCTCCAAATTCATACGATCCAGCTCAAAAATGCCTGAAATATATAAAAATACTAGTGTAGACTCCGAAAACTAAATAATATAAATTAAGCTATAAAATATGTAAAAATGCTCTAAAATAATATGCAAATATCTACCTAAAATATGACTAAAATAGACTCTATCAAACTACCTCATGCTTATACTTTTGCTTGTCCACAAGCAATGAAAAACAAATATAGAATTGATCATCCCACAAATAAGATTTTCATGCTATAATTTAGAAGAGCAACATCACGTAGTAGGAGTCATGAATAAGAGAACAAACATCCTAACAAGTATATGAGCGATCCAAATATCCTACCGTACCAGTCGCCACCATACCAGCCGCCGCCTCAGTGAGTTGTTAGTCTTACCTCCTTCACCCTGATTTTTTTTATGTTTTATTTTGGTTGTCTGTACTGTTTCAGTGAGGACACTGAAAACTTTAAGTGTGGGGGAGGAGAATTATATGTATATTATGTCAATTCTGTCATTTCTGTCATTTCTAGGACCATGTTTAAATTTCTGCACAACATGTTAAGTTCTGTAATAGTTAGTTTATTTAATTTTTGTTAAGTTTAATTTTTGTCTATTATTTATTTATTTTTCTGCATTTAAATTTCTGCATTTTTTAAAAAAAAATTCAAAAATCCAAAAATAGAGCATGCATTGCATACATATGTGTTATTCAAATACTCATCTGGCTTAGTTTGTCCTCTATTTTAAATTTCAAGCATGATTCATAAAAATCCCATGGAGTTCTGGATGTTTTGATTATTGTCTTTATTTGATTTTTGTGGAACATGAGCTAGAAAATATAATTGAGCATGTATGATTGAGCTAAAGTATGATTAAAGTCCTCAAAACATGACTCTGTGAGAATGTTTGGCCTTATTTGAATTCTTTTGCTCAGTTGTGTGAATTACTCTCCTAGTGTTGCTACCTCTTGGCATTGACTGCAATATCTATTTTTAAAGACCGATGCACATGTTTGATTGCTTGCGAAGTTTATGTTTATATTTTGAGTCTTTTGTTGAATTTGTGAATATTTAGTGAATAAGGTGGCAATGGTTGATGCACTTAGTAACCGAATCTATGCATGACACCCATGGGTATGATTCGCGCAAAAAGGTGTTGAAAACTATCCACTAGGAAAGAAAGCTTGATCATTGAGTAATCAGGTTCATTCATGACACCCATGTTTGCAACTTGCGTCAAAAGATGTTCAAGTGGACTTCATATTAGTAGGTTGAGGTGTTGATAGACCGGGGCTATTCATGACACCCATGTTTGCGCTTCGCGTAAGGAAAGCACCAAGACAATCAAAAGAAAAAAAGAAAAAAAAAAGAGAAAAGAAAACAAAAGAAAAAGAAAAAAAAAGTGTCGCATTTTATTTTCTTTATTGTGTCCCGCAAGTAATGACATTTCGGTAGAGAATTGGTGATATGGTGGTCAATGTCTATGAGCTTAGTGCATGATTGGTTTGAGTTGAGAGTTGTACCTTAAAGCCTAAACACATGAGTGAAACACATACTTCTGGTGAGGTTGGATAATGTCTACTTCTAAGCTTTTGATCACTATAATACATGCTATGACGTTTGTTTGCTTGGTTTATGTTTTCACCTGATATGATGTTGCTTTTTGATAAAATTGAAACTTGAAGGGATTTCCTGTGGGATACATTGATTCATGTTCATTCTATCATTGCTTGAGGACAAGCAAAGGTTAAGTGTGGGGGAATTTGATAATGCATATCTAAGATAGGCATTATAGGCATTTTAAGTTTAGCTAGGTTGCATTTCTTTCATACTTTGTTGCTAAATTGCATCTTGTGATTATTTTAGAAGAGTTCGGATTCTGCGCAAATTTGTGTTTATCTCGCAGATTGAATCGAAATGCATTTGGGAGATGCAATATCTTGAAGAGGAACACAAGAAACATTGGAAGGAACAAGGAAGGAAAGATGCAAGACAAAGAGGAGATACCCGCAAAGGAAAAGAAGAAGACGCGGAAAAAGAGATACCGCGGCCGCAACATGCGTGCCGCGACCGCAGCAAGGCCCGCTGCAGCGGGGTACGAGGGGTTGTTGGTGTTGCGGCCGCAGCATATATGTTGCGTCCGCAGCATTGGTCGTCAGCGTTTCTGCGCTGCGTTTTGAATAATTAAAAAAACCCTAGATCTAGTTGTTTATTTTGTGGCCGACTTTTGATGTTTTAAAAGGCCAAGTTTTATGTTATTTTCAGCACTTCTATTTTATTCATTCATTAGACACTTTAGAGAATTTGAGCGATGTCTTCCATGAGGAACTAAACTCATCTATTCTGCCTGCAATTTGAAGCTTTATTCGAATTGATTATGAGTTTCTAATTCTCATTCCTTGTTTCCTATATTTGAATGCTTCAACTTCTTTAAGCTTGATTGTCTATTGTTTTATTCTATCTAGCCCGCGCAACTAGTTAGAATCAATTCAATTGTTAAGGTTTTGTAGATTCCTGATTGTGAACCTTAACCTAAGTGGCAAACTTGTTCCTTTAGGGCTGATTGAACTAATTGAATGAGTAGGAAGTTGAATGTGTTGTTAAATCCTTCTTTAGGGACTGCAAATACCTTGGCTAATCTCTGAACTTAAAGCTATCAATTGGGTTAAATCCTTCTTTAGGGACTGTTCGATTGATAAGGGTTTCTAGGGCTGATTGGACTAGTAACTATATTAGGTCGGGACAAGGGCATTCATAGGAAACTTAATAGGACGAGAAGAAGTTACAAGGATCGCTTCAATCCAATAAAGTGGAAAATTGTAGGTAGAATTACTTCTCCTAATTGTCTAAAACCAAATCCATTTACTTTGTTTGCTTACTCCGCTTTGATAAAAGGCGGAACTTTCACACACAAAAACCCCCTCTTTGGTTACTTTAATTGACACTTGAATTACAAATTTCCCTGTGGATCGACCTCTTGCTTATTGCTATACCAGTTATAGGTTTGAGTTTCTTTGGCGGATCAACGATAGGTTTTACCTCCGTCACATAGCGATAAAGGTGTGCAACCTTATTGACGAGAGGGTTTCTCGACCAAATAAATTTGTAGTCAAGACCCCGCTATAGGATAGTGGATTCAGGTTCGTCCTCATGAGAGAAGTAGTGGTTCTAGGTTTAGTTGGTTTCGGGGTTCGGGAATAGCGGGAAAAAGTGGCGAGGGTTGCCGTCGGCGTCGACTAATATTTGGTCGATGTCGAGGGATGGAGAGGGAATGGTGGTTTGATGTCGAGTATCTGTGCAGAATTTAAATAAAGAAATATAACAAATAAAAGTGCAAACTTCCAAGGTTAGGGATCACCACAACAATAAACATATGTGTAGTTTATAAATCACATAAAGATGCATGCTTTATATCAAATAACTTTCATCATTAACAAATAGGAATATAGAGACTCTCGCATAAACCCTAAGTGTTACTAGCCTTTTTTCATAATTAATCCAAATTCATAATAAAATTACTTTCACTTCAATATCATAAATAAGGACCACCTACCACTCTCGTAGAAGAATTATGCATATAGGATAGAAGATGATAAAGATATACAAATTCTTAAATTCATAAATCAAACACACATATCTATGTTGGGATCACCCCAACCCTAGAAGAAGGAAATTAGAAACAAAACATGATAAAAGAAACTAATTTCAACATTAAACTCAAACTAAGAACTTACAAAACCTTCCAATCTCTTCCTCCTCCTCTCCCACTCTTTCGCTTCTCTCTTTCTCCTCTCTCTCCGGTTTGCTTCCTACCTTATTGCGTCCGAAGACGACTTGACTTGAATTCAATGAAAAAAATCAGCCCCTAGGGCTTTATTTATATAGGCTCTAATCCTAGCTATTCTATGAAGGAGCATCTCTATCTATATCTAACTTCTATCTATCTATATCTAAAAATAAATGTTTGATAAGTAAAACAATTTGAACAATTAAAATTCACCCAAGGTAAATTAGGGAATTACTAAAGTAGATAAATATCTTCCAAGTTGGATAAAAGATCTTTTCTTCCAATGCAAGCAATCTAGCTCGGAATTCGGTCTTGGATTAGCTCGAAATTGGCCTCTGGTGGACACTCGATATCAACCATGTTCAGTCGATATCGACTCGGTCTTCTCAACTCACTCGATTTCGGCTTCTGGAGTAGATTTCGAGTCGACTTCACTTGATATCGACCATGTAGGGTCGAAATCGACTTATTCGTTTCTCCAGCTCGATGTACTGGCATTCCTGGCCCACGTGCTCCACTCGATATCGACCTCCTTGTGCTTGGTCAAAATGCCTTTTGGGTTCTGCTCGATTTCTGGTCCTCAACATCCACTCGATATCGACTAGGTGTGGTCGAGTGCTCCGTCTTGAAACACACTTTTCCGAGTTCTCGTTCGTCTGATTGACGCATATGAATATGGGTTGGAAAGCTCTTTTCAATGGCTACAACACTCATGAAGACATCAGAACTTGATTCGAAATGATGAATGGTGAAAAGTGGCATTTTCTCCAGTTGCACTATCATTTGCTCTTCTTTAGCTTCTCCAATGTCTTCATGACTTTCCTTTAAGCTCCAAAGTGCGTCCGATTTCTGCGAAATTAAACAGAAACTTGTGTAGACCACCATATATTGCAAATAAACATAAACTACACAAATCTCATGCTTTCCCAATATAAAAGTATAAAGTATAGACAAAAATCGAAGTAAAAGTAGATACAAAACATGGTAAACTGAGCGCACATCAACACCCCATACTTAAACTTGCTTGTCCTCAAGCAATAATTTTAATGGTCATACAAGGGAAGAAATAAAACTCTCAACATCATAGATTCTTTCTCATATGTTCCTACAATCAATTACTATCATCGAAAAGGTACTAATGTCACAAATCCATCTCTGTGAATAAAAGCAACATCACACATAAAAGGAGGGTTATGTAAAAACAATATATACGACAAAACATTAATAATCAAGAGGACTTTTATGCACACGGTGAAGAAAAGGTAAAAGGTATAGTGGTGGGCTATTTTTGGGCAATGTAGTGCTAAATCCGGGGAGAATTCTTTAAACTTTGCTTTAATGCTTTGATGCTCTTTCTCCCTACATATGATATTTCCACATCAGTACCCTCTCATAATTCACTCTTTGCTTTTTTCACTAATATGCTTTTACCTCTCTAACCTCAGCACTGCCTTCTTGCGAGTCGCAAACATGGGTGTCATGAATGGCCCCGAATACTTAGTGTTTCGGACTCATCACCTTCACCACTAGAATTCTATTAATAGACATCGGGTATAAACCGATTTTAATTAAAAAAAAATTCAATGCGTTAGTGGGTGGCGTTAAAAATCAAAACTTTACCACATCGGTTTATAACTGATGTCTATAATTATTTATAACGTCGTTTCTCTTTGTAATATCGCCTTAAATGCATGAATATAATTACATTTTGATTGATTCACCTAATGTTAAAACAATATTATTTTGCATTTTTAGCTATCTAATGATATGTAGAGCAATAAAAAAAATTCACATTAACATCGATATTTTTTTTCCAAAAACAATGTCGTAATATCAATGTATTATTAACTTTTCCAAAAATTCACATTAACATCAGTTATAGCTGATTCATTTCATATTTATTAACTTTTCCTTTGTATTTTGTCTTGTTATTTCGTTTAAAAAATAGTATACAACATTCAATTTTTATAAAGACAATGTTATATGTATATATTTAAATCAGTATATCTGGAAAAAATGATCTAAAAAGATTATAACCTCACTTTCTTTATGAATAACAATGTATTATTTCGAAGGTAGATAAACTTCCGAGTGGAAAAAACTCTCTCTTCTAGATAGAGCCCAACCACCTTAATGGGATTTCAACTCTGCCAATCGAGTGCATATCACCGCCTCCGCTCCCCTTCAGCGACGCCGTTCGGGCTCCGGAGATTACCATAACCCCCTCTATATTGAGAAAGCTCGCCAAAACCCTCCCCCGGGAGGCTGCAAAACGCGCCTCGAGCGCCCCAAATCACCTGTTTCGTTTCAATCCCTCCGTTTCTCGGTCGATTCGCTTCTGTTACCCCGTGAATCGACCTCAGGTGGGTGGAATAGCATGGCTCTCCCCCAAATCGTGTTCGATCTTGTTGTTCGATCTTCTATCTCCGGCGCCTTTGTCCGTTCTGGTTTTAGACACTCTTCTATTTGATGGTCTGTGTTTTCCTTGGTTTTGGATGGTGCAAATCATCTGATCTCCTTCTCGCTGCAGATCATCTCCAGCCAGAAGCCTCGTTTCATCTCCGATCCACCCCGTGGCGACCCTCAACCTTCGTTGTTAGTGTTGTCGTTCGGCCCTTCCTCGTCATTCCTATTCATCCGACGTCCCTTTGTCCAAACCGCGCCCAATCCCTCTCCTATTTGATTCTGGTTGGGCTCAGCCTCCCCTTCTAGCCACCTCTGTCCTCCGCCTCCCACACGTCGTTGATAGGCCAAAACCTACACCCACAAGTGTATGGGGTTCGGTTGTAGTATATCGAGTGTCGTATTCACGAGGACCAGTGGAAATATCGATTTCAATTCTGAACTAGTTCAACTAAATCCGAAAATAACAAACAGTTTTGGGATAATTTGTGTATGGCAAGTAACAAAATACTGAGCAATTGTTGAGAAATATATATTGGAAAGCGTTCTAGGGTAAGGGATTTACCAACAATGCACCATCAATAGGCAAAATGTATTTTCTCACTCAAACGATTCTGAAATCGAATGTGGAGGTAGGTCGTCTTAGGGTAATCGCGAATCCCTTTTCGGGTCTAACACGAATGTACCTAAATTGGTTAGCAATTCTCTTTTCAGATTCAAACAACCGATTTAGGCCCTTTAAGTTCGTAAAGTTTTAGGCAGTAAGAGCACTAATGTCGTCTTTCGGCTTCAAATAATCGCAAAATTGTCTAAAACATCTATGACGACCAATGAATCCTCAAGAAGTTCAGTTTCACTTTCGATCAACTAAATCTCTAGTTTTAATCATATGGTTCTAATGGATCCTAGTCGCCTTTCTGTCTCAAATCACCATCTATATTCCAATTTAGGGTTTTGGTCTCTCGATTTCAAACCCTAAATTAGCTCTAATCAACTCGCATTAATCAGAATAAGCACGATAGGATTAAATCGAAATCAATTTCAAAATCAATCGAGAGATGTGAAGAACAAGCCTATTTCCGCATTGCCGGGGCGATCCCGACCCTAGAACAAGAGATCTAGCCACTCATGGAGAAACTCATGCTCAAATCCATCAAATTAGGAAAGACAAACATGAATAACGGAAGTAGAAAATGGAAATTTACCGAAATCTGATGAATAGATCAAGGATTCTCCAACAATCTCTAATCTCCAAAAACTTCCCTCTTCGGTCTCCCTTCTCAGGTCCCCCCTAAACTAACCTAAAACCCGCCTTAAAAGTCCCGAGAAAAGAAATCCGAAAAAAAATCCAAGCGGAATAAAATTCCGGAATTAAAGTGGACTCTAAAAATCCACACCGCTCGCTAGAGTGATATTTCACTCGGTCGAGTGGTTTTGTCTTCCTCGTATATTCTCCCTTTCTGAGCCTGGTTCGAATCCATTGGCACATTTTCCCGATCCGGCGCCTCCTAAATTTTCCTTGATGACTCTCTAGCGCAATGGAAGGCCTCGGAATGTCGTTCTCATCCTTAGCTCCATAATCGACACCGAAACTGCTCCAAAATACCTAAAATCACAAAAACGAGAAGTAGACACCGATTCCACCAAATGCCCTAAACACGATGCAAATATGCCCTGTAATCATCGCTAAATAGATGCTATCAAAATACCCCATACTTAACCTTGTTTGTCCCCAAGCAAGACTAAGACAATAATCACAAAATAGCATCTACCATTTCAAAATATTCGACGAATGCTGTCCTAGCATATCATAGCCAACAACCAAGCTTGACTAGCTCTTCAAATCTCAACCTCAAAACTCATCATCCACAAAGCTTGAACAATCTCAGAAATCTCCAACGCTTGGAATTATGCACACAACAAAATCATGAGGACTTTATAAGGTTATTATGGCATGGGGCTAAGGCAAAAATAGTTAGGTGTGGGAAAATTTAGGCCATTTGGTGCTGAAATCCGGGAAAAATGATCATGAGAAAACAACCGAAAAAAAAACACCAACTTCAAAGAATTGAACTCATACCAATCCATCAAACAAGCTTCATCACAACAACTTTTTTCATCTTCACTTTTGTCAACCACGTCAAAAAATTCTGTTTTTGTTTATTTTTCTTCTTTTAATTTTTTTTTTCTTCACTCTCTAGCCTCGACACCGTTTTACGTGAATACAAGCATTCGTGATGAATGCACCCGGTTACTAAGTGTCTTGGCCATCTCACTTTCCACTTCTTTCTCCTTGTGTGAATTTTATTCTCCATAAGCAGGATCAGTCACTAACCTTATTTTTGCTTTCTTGACTTTTGCAAAAGAGTGAATTTTATCCTCCTCTTATCCCAAGACTTTTTGTCTTTTTTTTTTTTCTTTTTCTCTTCTTTCAATCACAATCAAGAGAAATCATCCCATACTTGAAGCACATCCACACAACAAAACACACTATCAAGACCTAAAATCCCGGATTGGGTAAAGGCAAATAGCGGGCTATGAAAATCTTGTAGAGCTACCAAAGAAACAAGCTTTTAAGGCTCAGAAGGCTTCAAGCAGATGGTCAAATGCAAGGGTAGGTAAGGATAAATGGGTTGACAACTTCCTCAATCATATTTCAATTTGTGCACATAAACCCAATAATGCGGTAACAAGCTCGAGTATCCAAGTATAAGGCGAGATATACATAATCGAGCAAGAGGATATACTTGCTATCTAGTCAAACAAGGCAACAGCTCACTGCTCAAGCAATCATCAATATTCCAACCACCACAACATTCCAGAATCAGAGTTGTGTCCAACGATTCAAAAAGAGCAAGACCCATGATAAAAAATATATACTTGACACAAGATATACAAATGACACAGATGATAATAATAAAAGTGCAGACTCTAAATAGAAACGAAAAACAAAAGGAAAAAGACACAAATAGTACACCAAATGTGAAGTTCACCCCACCCCATAATTAAACGAAACATTGCCCTCAATGAGACCAAAAGAAATAAAATAGACGAGGTACTCACAATTTGGTGATAAGCGTGGAGGTCCAGTGGCTAAGAACCAGGTGACTCGGAGACATCTGAGTCGGTCTGCCCATCCTCTTCTTCCTCCTCTTCCTTTTCAGAGTTCTCTTGATTCTCTTCATCTTGTGGAGACTTCAGGTTACGCAACTGGGTTTTGATGGCATAAAACCGCCCACCGAAGTAAGTCTGGAGCTCAGTCTTCAGTTGGCTAAGCTTTTTATCGAAGTACTCTCTATCGGTGGTGAATTGTGGGGGGAGGGGGGGGGGGGCTCGCTCGGCGCAACATCCATGTAGTCAGGTGCATCAGGGGTGTAAGAGGCCCTAGAAGGCCTAGTAGAGGAAGAAGGTTGTGCAGCTGCAGCTCTAGCGAGAGAATTCAGATGGACAGAAATCTCATCGTACCAGTTATGCGCTTGCTTGACTGTCAGATGTGGGGGAAGAGGGAGTGGTAGATGGGGCTTAGCGTGCCTATTTCTGATGAGGATTGACGACCCCTCTCTAATAAGGAGCTCATTGCCCACCATCTCTACAATTCTTCTCTCAACTTTAGAGTCAATGTCCTGATAGGGGGATATGTCGATACCAAGAGCTCTAGCTAACAACGAGACTAACCCACCTAGAGCGATCGGGGAAGTGTGCCCCCTCACCTTCGTCCATCGCTGTATCATAATTTATCCCAGGTTAATGGGTTGGTTGTTTAGTGCCCCATGCAAAGCCAGAAGTTCCAAGGTTTCCAAGCACCCTTAACTCCTCTCTCTAGCAAATACGGTGCTAGCAAGGAAACGGTGAAACATCCGAATAGATGGTTGTAGACATGATGAACATTTAGCTCTCTCTGCCTTATATACAGATTCGTGGGTGACCTGATACCAAAACTCGTCCCAGTTCGTCTTCTTTATCTTGAACTTTGCTCCCTTATTAGGGAGCCCAAAAATAGTGCAGAACCGGGCCAATGGCATTGAACGGTTCTCATTCCCCAGCCGGAATGTCATCTTCTCCGCATGATCATCAAACTCAATAGTACAGACAAACTCTTGGATCAATTTTGGGCAAGGAGGCAGCCGGCAGTCCCAAATGGTGCAGAGCAAAAGGCGGTCAACAAGGTAATTCATGTCCTCAAGAAGCCCCAAATTCTCCATCACACGAGTGTTCATGAATCTTGTCGGCCTAATGGCCCGTTTCTTTACTTCAATGTATCATTTCCGTTGCTCAGATGTGATCAATTGGATAGATGAAGGGTCTCCCATCGAAAATATCACGTTCTTGAAGAAGCAGGGGAGAAAATTGGGCAAAGGAAAGGGGGAGGCGGAGCACAGGGGTGGCGGTTGCTGGCCGGCGTTGTGAAGGTGGCGCTGGCGTCTGCTCCTCGTGGTGGCCGATGTCGGCAGTGTGGTTGCGCCCATCGGTGAAGGAGAGGGTGGGTGAGGTAGTGGAGATGGGGAGAACGGAAGGAATGAGAGGAAGGCGAGTGAGAGAGAGAGAGAGAGAGAGAGAGAGAGAGAGAGAGAGGCTCTTTGTATCTGATTTTTGGGGTTTTTTTATCTTTAACTGAAAATAGGCCAAAATACCAATCGGCCGATTGAAATTTCACTCGGCCGAGTGGAAAAACAGGGTGTAGCTAAAATACCACTCGGACGAGTGAAATTTCACTCGATGGAGTGGAATATTAGTGGATTTTTTTTAAGAAAAAAAAAACAAAAACAAAAACAATAATGAGAACTTACCTCAGGTTGTCTCCCGAGAAGCGCTGGTTTAAAGTTTGAAGCCGACCTTCCATCACCTTCACGTTCTTGAATTGAGACAGTCAATAGAAATTACCCTCTCGATCGGATGACCGGCGAAATACTTCTTCAAGCGCTGCCCATTCACCTTGAATTCGCCGGTCCTTTCACTCTATACATCAACAGCTCCATGGGGATAAACCTTCTTCATCGTGAAGGGCCCGCTCCATTTCGACTTCAGCTTGCCCGAAAATAGCCTTAACCTCGAGTTGAAGGGTAGGACGAGGTCGCCTTCTTGAAGCTCCTTAGCGTTTTCATAGGCCTCCGACCGCAGTTCTTCAAGCTCCTGGAGTTGCAATTGTCGCTTCTCTCCCGCTAGCTTCATATCCAAATTTAGCCCATTAATCGCCCAAAAGGCTTTGTGCTCCAACTCGTCGGGGAGATGACAAGATTTTCCGTACACCAGCTTGTACAGAGTAGTACCAATCGGAGTCTTGAAAGCGGTCCTATAAGCCCACAAAGCATAATCCACCATAGTCGCCCAATCCTTACAAGACCGGGACACATTTTTCTCCAATATACTCTTGATCTCCCGGTTGGAGACTTCTACTTGCCCACTAGTTTGAGGATGGTACGGGGTCGCAATCCGGTGATGAACCCCATACTTCTTCAGCAGAGCCTCAAAATTTCTCTCTATAAAGTGGGAACCACCATCACTAATCGGAAACCGAGGAACTCCAAACCTCGAAAAGATCACATTCTTGATGAAATTTGTGACTACCTTAGCATCATTGGTGGGGGTTTCCACAGCTTCAAACCATTTCGACCCATAATCCACTGCCACAAGTATATACTTGTATGGCCCAATGAAATCGATTCCCCACACATCAAACAACTCAACCTCTAAAATGCTATTCAGCGGCATCTCATTTCTCCTCGAGATATTCCCTGTCCTTTGACACTCATCACAAGAAAAAACAAACTCTCTAACATCTTTGAACATAGTAGGCCAATAGAAACAAGATTGAAATACCTTGGCCACAGTCTTGGAGGTGCTAGCATTACCTCAAACTGGTAGAGAATGATAATGTTTGATTACACTAAGGACTTCTTCCCTCCGGATGCATCTCCTGAAAAGCCCATCGGAGCACCTTTTAAAGAGGTATGGCTCGCTCCAATAATAATGCACGACATCCTTCAAGAATTTCTTCCTTTGCTGAAATGACAGATCACCGACCAACTCGTTACATACTATGTAATTCACAAAATCAGCACACCATGGTACCTCAGAAGTGGTGCTCAAGATCTCAACGGCGAAATCAAACAGATGCTCATCTGGAAGAGACTCATTGATGGGAAGCTCAGATGAAGTGTGCTCTAGTTGCTCCAGAGGTAACCTGGACAAGTGGTCAGCAACAAGGTTCTCCACGCCCTTTTTGTCCTTAATCTCCAAATCGAACTCTTGGAGAAGAAGGATCCACCTAATCATACACAGCTTTGCATCTTTTTTTTGCAGCAAGTATCGGATCGCAGCATGATCCGTATACACAATTACTTTAGCACCCACTAGATAAGACCGAAACTTCTCAAAAGCAAAGACTATAGCAAGCAATTCTTTCTCTGTTGTGGCATAATTTTCTGAGCTTCGTCCAAAGTCCTACTATCATAGTAGATGGCATGGAGCTTGTTATCCTTCTTTTGACCCAGTACGGCCCCAACTGCGTAGTCGCTGGCATCACACATTATCTCGAATGAGAGATCCCAATCAGGAGACTGCATAATAGGAGTTGAGATCAATGCCCCATTCAACCTGCAAAAGGACTCATTACACTCTGGAGAAAAATCAAAAGCAACATCTTTCATTAGCAAGTTAGAAAGAGGTTTAGCAATTTTGGAGAAATCCTTTATGAACCTCCTTTAAAAGCCAGCATGGCCTAGAAAACTCATAACGCCCTTAACCGAGGTAGGAGGTGGTAATTTCTCAATCAAATCGATCTTAGCTCGATCCACCTCAATACCACGTTTAGAAACTAAATGACCAAGGACAATACCTTCCCTTACCATAAAATGACATTTCTCCCAATTCAACACAAGGTTCATTTCTTTGCAACGCTGCAAGACTCAAGACAAGTTAGACAAGCAAGCATCAAAAGAGGTAACATACACAAAAAAGTCATCCATGAACACTTGCATAATGTCCTCAATGAAATCAGAAAATAGGGCCATCATGCAATGCTGAAAAGTAGCAAGGGCATTACATAAACCGAAAGGCATTCTCCTATATGCAAAGGTGCAAGTGAAAGTAGTCTTTTCCTGATCATCCAGATGGATAGGAATCTGAAAGAATCCGCTATATCCATCCAAATAACAGTAATAAGAGTGCTTAGCTAGCCTCTCAAGCATCTGATCTATGAAGGGAAATGGGAAATGATCTTTTCGGATGGAGGCATTCAACTTCCTATAATCGATCTATACACATTCTCCAACCTGTAACAGTCCTAGTAGGGATCAATTCATTCCTATAATTCTTGACAACAATCATCCCTCCTTTCTTAGGAACCACATGAACGGGACTAACCCATTTGCTATCAGAAATAGGAAAAATAATATCAGCATCTAACAGTTTAAACACTTTCTTTTTCACAACTTTTTTCATGTTAGGGTTAAACCTTCTTTGATGCTCTCGGGTGGGTTTATGATCATCCTCCATCAAAATTCTATGCATGCACATGAAGGGGCTAATCCCTTTCAAATCATCAATGGTGTAGCCTAAAGCCTTCTTATGCAATCTAAGCTCATGCAACAACTTTTCAGTTTTATCCAGACTTAGGCTAGCACTCACAATCACGGGAAGTATAAGGAAGTGGCTTAGGACCCAAGAATTCATACCTCAAAGTATAAGGAAGTGGCTTCAACTCCAGCTTAGGTGCACCTCCCAAGTCTTCAACATCTCTTTGCAAAACCTCAAAAACCGCTTCGGGGTCTTCTACAACAGCATCCAAATCCTAAACTACTTCAGCAAGCTGTTGTCATTACCAGCATCAGTCACACTCTCCATAAGACCTAGCTCTAGAGGGTCTTGCTCAATCACCTCTGTCATGACATCTTGAGCTCCTTCATCTATTACATCTATCCTGCGACATTCATCCTCAAAAACATGTGCTTTCAAATATTTAGGGAGGTTAAACACAATTTTCTCATTCCCTATTTAAAGGAAAAAGTCCATTTCTGGACATCAATCACAGCATCTGCAGTGGCCAAAAAGGGCATTCCAAGAATAACAGGACATCGAATGTCGGCGTCCATATCTAAAACAACAAAATCGACAGGTACAAAGAACTTACCCACCTTTATAGGAACATCCTCCAAGATACCAGTGGGGTGGGCTATGGACCTGTTCGCCATAATAAGGTGCATCCTAGCAGGTCTAAGCTCTCTTAAGTCTAGATTTTTACAAATAGAGAGAGGAAGCAAGCTTGTACTAACTCCCAAATCACATAGAGCTTTATAATCAGGACCATGACCAAAGGAAATAGGGACAACGAAACTACCTGGGTCCTCTAGCTTAGGTGGCAGCTTGTTTTGGATCAAGGCACTACACTCCTCATTAAGAAACACCGTCCGACACTCATCTAGTTTCCTCTTGTTAGAAAGGATCTCCTTAAAAAACATCACAAAAGAGGGCATTTGGGACAAAGCATCGGTGAAGGGGATGTTGATGTAGAGCTTCTTCAACACCTCCAAGAACTTCCCGTATTGCTTCTCGATCTGAGCTTGAGCTTTCCTTTGTGGAAATAGAATCGGTGGCTTGTAAGGAGGAGGTGGGACATATGGTGGCTCTATCACCGATTCAGCAGCTTTCTCCCCTTCCTTAGCACTCTCTTGAGCTCCAGCTGGCTCGGAAGGACTCGGATCCTCCAATTGCTTACCACTCCTTAGAGACACATCAGAAATATGTCCCTTGGGGTTATCTTCCGTTTTTCCTGGAAACTGATCAGCAGGCCTAGCGGTGTTGTTGGCCTGCTGAGCTACTTGAGTCTCAAGCATTTTTTGCCCCCTAGTGAGATTCTGCACTTCTCCGGCTAGACTCTTAACGGTTCCCATAAGCTGCTCCATCATTATCTCCATCTTGTCTTTCTGTGGTGGGGCTTTTGGTGGGAAACTAGGAGGCGGTCCTTCTGCAGCTTGCTTGTTGGCATATAAGAAACCGGGGTGGTCCCTTGCTCGAGGGTTGTAGTTGTTAAAGTTTCGGTTATACCCTTGACCCCTATTGTAATTGTTGCCCATGTAGCCAACTTCTTCCTCTGGAATTTCATCACCTTGAGAGGCGTAGATCTGGCAAGCCGAAATAGTGTGATCTTGGGATCCACAGAACTGGCATGGCACTAGTATAAAGCCCGAAACACTCACCTCTTTGGTGGAAAAGGACTTCTCTATAATTGAGGCTAGACGTTTAATTTCAGCAGCCAATGAGTCATATCTAGCATCCTTATAGGTTGCAGCATCCACCTCATAGATCCCTGCACCCCTTTTGACAGTAGAGAGCGACCTGGGTTGCGAGTATTTCCCACATCTCTTAGTCGTCTTCTCGATGAATGCCCAAGCATCTTCAGCTTCGAGTTCCAAAAATTCTCCTCTAGATGAGGAGTCAATAAGGACTTGTTGTAGGAGGAAATCGAGTTTAAAATATTATAAAATAAAACAAACCAGATCTTGCCCACGCAAATAATTACAAGACTTCCTACCGATGTAGGAACAGAAAGTCAGGATCGATCCACGAGGAAGCGTGTCAACGGATCTCAGGTAGTGGATGTTCACGTCGGATTTCGACCTCAGAAGATTCACTCGATATTGATCAGTAGGCAGCTGATATCGACCAAATCCAGTCGATTTTGGGTTCTGCAGACGTCTAGAAAATTTCGACCTCTTCACTCGATATCGACCAAAAAGTGATCGATATAGACCAGTCAGGTCGATATAGGCCAGTTACAGCAGAAACACAAACAAGCAGCGATCTTGCTGGATCGAGTATTAGAAGTCGATATCGACCAGTATTGGTCGAAATCGAGTAGATGGTAGAAATGTAACGGAAAATAAAGTTCGCAGATTTTGAAATAAACAATGTAAAAGAAAACTTTCAAAACCGGGGTTTGCAACAACGATAACCAAACATGCATAAGGCAAGATAAAAGGAAATAATCATGCAATCACATTAAAGGATCAAGCTTTCGCCTTTTCCAACAATTAAACAACTCTTTCAAGAAACCCTAGTTGTATGTACCAATTTTATGTTTATAATCCAAGTTGATAACCTGAATCTCTATTAAATAGGCAATAAACGCATATAAAAGGTAGTGGATGATCAAAACATAATAAAAGTCGAATCTTTACCTCAAACATGCATGGCTATCGTCGGGCTCGCCCCGACCCTAGAAGTAGGTGGACTACTCGCTCTTCATCATAGCAAAATACATCAATAATAAAAGGGAAATAACTACTTGCATTAAAATAAACCAAAGCTTACAACCGATCGAAGCCAAATTGCTCTCACTCTCCAACTCCTCTTGGCCTCCACTCTCTCTCTCTACTTGTGTTCTCTCTTACTTGGAATAAATAAAACTAGCCCTATCAGCTTTATTTATAGGCCTTAATCCTTGCTAATCAAGGTAAGGAAATCTATCATCTATCTAAATATATAATTTCTACTTGGAAATAAATAAATCTAATTTGGTAAAACAAGATAAATCCTTATAGGGTAATTAAATATTCCACCCTTAAGATAGATAGAAAGATAAAAAAAAAAGATAAAATATCTAAAGTCTTCATGTGCAAGGAATTTACTCTTCGAATATCTTCTCACTCGAAATCAGGATAGGACTCGGAATCGACCCGTACTCGTCACTGGAAGTTGGTCGATATCGACCAAAGTAGGTCGATATCGAGTCATCTTCTCAGCTTCAGCTTTCGCTCACTCTATTTCGGCTCTGGCAGGGATATCGACTTGCTTGTGGTCGATATCGACCAATATAGGTCGAAATCGACCTGTCTTTGTGTCCTCTTTCAATGTAGAGTCGATCCGGAAATTTCGACTGGAATTAGGTCGATATCGACCAAACTCTTCAGATCTCAGTATTCTGCTCCGTCTTGAAACGCACTTTCCCGAGTCCTCGTTTGTCCGATTGACGCATATTAATATGCGTTGGAAAGCTCTTTTCGAGGGCTACAACTCTCATGAACACATTAAACCTTGATTCAGAATGATGAATGGCGAAAGTGGCCTTTCTTCCAGCTATGCCATCCTTAGCTTCTTCATGAGTTTCCTATAAGCTCCAAAGTGCGTCCGATTTCTACGAAATTAAGTATAGACTCCATAATTTGGAAAATAAGCATAAACTACATAGATTATGTACTATTCTAACCCATAATATATAAAATGATAGAAAAAGGAGCTGAAATAGATATAAAAACATGGCATAAAACATGGAAATAAGGAATCTAGTGTTGTCACTGACAGCCTTGTAGAAAATCTCCAGCAGATGCAGCTTTGATATCCCATGGTGGGGACACTCAAACAAAAGATCCTTGAATCTCTCCCACGATTCATGGATGTTCTCCCCATCTCCAACCACGAAAGAATTTATCTTCTGCCTCATCTCGGTAGTCTTGGCTGGCGGAAAGAACTGATTCAGGAATTCAGATGACAGTTCCTCCTAAGTGGTGACTGTGCCAGCAGGGATTGAGTTGTACCAGTGTCTGGCTTTCCCTTCAAGTGAGAAGGAGAATGATCGCAATAATAACTCTTTAGGAGTGACACCCTGAACTCTCACTGTATCCATCAATTCCTTGAAGATGGATATGTGCTAATGAGGACTCTCAACAGGAAGCCCATTGAACATATTCTGCCTTATCATATTCAAAAGTGCAGGCTTTAGCTCAAAATTAGCTGGTGTTAAAGCAGGAAGAACAACACCTGGTTGTGATAGGAACTGAGCTGGATCCATCCGCTCTCCTAGGGTTGCCGGTCCTTGCGGTTGGCCGATCTGTAATTGGTGATTAGCTAGCTGTTGTCGCAGTTCAGCATTTTCTTGATCTCTTTGAGCCATTTTCCACTCTAGTTCTGCCAATCTGGTCATTGCGTCAACCATCATATCAACTCTAGCAACTTGTTTTTCAGCTCTTCTTTTGTGGAATGTGCGTTCAGGTTCGGGATCAAAAGGCAGTAGATTACTAGAGCCTTTCTTTTTTCGCATTCAAAGCACAGCTTAAGGCCAAAAACAAAAACAAAAACAAAAACAAATCAAAGAAACAAAAAGAACTTAGAGAACTAGCCGTCAAAAGGACGATCGATACTAGCACCAGTCCCCGGCAACGGCGCCAAAAACTTGATAGGCCAAAACCTACACCCACAAGTGTTTGGGGTTCGATTGTAGTGTATCGAGTGTTGTATTCACGAGGACCAGTGGAATATCGATTTCAATTCTGAACCAGTTCAACAAAGTCCGAAAATAACAAATAGTTTTGGGATAATTTGTGCATGGCACGTAACAAAATACCGAACAGTTGTTGAGAAATATATATTGGAAAGCGTTCTAGGGAAAAGGATTTACCAACAATGCATCATCAATAGGCAAAATGCGTTTTCTCACTCGAACGATTCTGAAATCGAATGTGGAGGTAGGTCGTCATAGGGTAATCGCGAATCCCTTTTCGGGTCTAACGTGAATGTACCAAAATCGCTTAGCAATTCTCCTTTCGGATTCAAACAACCAATTTAGGCCCTTTAAGCTCGTAGAGTTTTAGGCAATAAGAGCACTAATGTCGCCTTTCGGCTTCAAATAATCTCAAAATTGTCTAAAACATCTATGACGACCAATGAATCCTCAAGAAGTTCAGTTTCACTTTCGATCAACTAAACCTCTAGTTTTAATCCTATGGTTCTGATGGATCCTTGTCATCTTTCGGTCTCAAATCACCATCTATATTCCAATTTAGGATTTTCGTCTCCCAATTTCAAACCCTAAATTAGCTCTAATCAACTCACATCAATCAGAATAAGCACGATAGGATTAAATCGCAATCAATTTCAGAATCAATCGAGTGATATGAAGAACAAGCCTATTTCCGCATTGCCGGGGCGATCCCGACCCTAGAACAAGAGATCTAGCCACTCATGGAGAAACTCATGCTCAAATCCATCAAATTAGGAAAGACAAACATGAATAACTGAAGTAGAAAATGGAAATTTACCGAAATCTGATGAATAGATCAAGGATTCTCCAACAATCTCTAATCTCCAAAAACTTCCCTCTTCGGTCTCCCTTCTCAGATCCCCCCTAAACTAACCTAAAACCCGCCTCAAAAGTCTAGAGAAAAGAAATCCGAAAAAAAAGAAATCCAAGCGGAATAAAATTCCGCAATTAAAGTGACAGCAAAACCACTCAGCCGAGTGGAAAAACAGTCCACTCGGCTCTAAAAATCCACACCACTCGGCCGAGTGGTTTTGTCTTCCTTGTATATTCTCCCTTTCCGAGCCCGGTTCGAATCCATTGGGACATTTTCCCGATCCGGCACCTCCTAACTTGTCCTTGATGACTCTCTAGCGCACCGGAAGGCCTCGAAACGTCCCTCTCGTCCTTAGCTCCATAATCGGCACCGAAACTGCTCCAAAATACCTAAAATCACAAAAACGAGCAGTAGACACCGATTCCACCAAACTAAACCAAAACGGGCCAAAAATATATATAATACTTAACTCAAAGGCCTTAAACCCGATGCAAACATGCCCTATAATCATCGCTAAATAGATGCTATCAGCCGTCACCCCTAGGGTTGCTCGAAAAGTGAATCGGCCCGAAAACCGACCCGAAAATATTTCGGTTCACAAAAAATGTAATTTCGATTTCGGGCCGAAAACTGGAAATGAACCGAAAAAATCGGTTTCGGCCCGAATGAACCGTAAGAAACGTACAGTGACTTGAAATGTGTTTTATATGTATACATATATATATTACGTACTGTGTATATACCTATAATGTGTATATAGAATATTATAGTGTTATAGATGTATATAGAGAATACAATAGAGATAGATGTATATACATAATATATATTAATATTTAATATACATATATCGATATATATATATATATTAATATATACTCTATATATTATACTCTAGCGTGTAATTTATATTTTAAAAAAAAAGATTCAACCCAAATTGTAAGAGGTCGGTTGTTTCGGTTTTTTTGGGCCACGGACCGAAAAAACCGAAAACCTAATATTCGGTTTTGGTTCGGGCTTCGGTTCGACCTCCAAAAAAAATCGGGCCGTCGGTTTCGGCCCGAACCGTTTGACTCGGTTCGGTTCGGGCCGGTTGAGCCACCCTAGTCACCCCTTCCCTCGCTGCGTAACTTCTCTTGAAGTCTCCTTATCCTGTTGCTAGGCCTCACTTGTTGCTTTGGGCCCAAGCATTTTTCTTGGGCCCGAACCAAGCCCGAAGAGAATTATAAAAAAAACATTGCTTATGTGGAATTTATATATATATATAGAGGAAGTGATTCTAGAGTGCACACCCCTTATGGTGTGCATTTTGCACAAATATTATTCGGTGAAATGTGAAACATTCTACCGAAAACTGTTATGTTTTTTTTCCCGTTCAGTTCAGATGAAAACGTCCCAATTCCACCGAATAATTTATAACATTCTACCGAATAATGTTTAGTTTTTTTATTTATCCATTTCAAATAAAAGAAACCTCAATTCCCTAAACAATAGTTACAATTTATATGGAATGCCTCAAATTTCACCAAATAATATTTCACATTCCCCTAAACAATACTCACATTTCACCGAATAATGCTTCAAATTTCACTGAATAATGTTTCACATTTCACCGAATAATATTTTGTGTACAATGCACATCCTAAGCCCTGTGCACAAGTTTCTCTCTCTCTCTCTCTCTCTCTCTCTCTCTCTCTCTCTCTCTCTCTATATATATATATATATATATATATATATATATATATATATATATATATATATATATGGATTGAAATCCCGCAAGGGTATTAAACTTCGCTCGTATATGGGTGTGTAATAAATCTTGTTAGGGCTGACTAAATCATATTATGATTTTTGGGTGCTCTTTAGTCAGATAGTGTGCGGCTCTGCGGTGGCGTGACTTGGCGATCTTTTCCATGGATTTGGTTTCTGGTTGTCAGAGTCGGGATAGGTTGGGGTCGTGGCAGTGTGTATCGTGACGTCTCCACTACTCGGGTTGACTGCTTCCCTGGAGTTTCGTCCTCATTGCCCACAGGATGATCGGATCCTGATGTATCGCTGACCTACTGTTCTGCTTCAGGGTGGGGCTTGGCTTCGTTTGTCATCTTCGGCCACGTCCTGTTTGGTTTTGGTCTGCTTGGTTTCGTTTTTTTTGTAGAGTGTGTTTGCCTGAGTTAGCACCGTTTTTTATTTTGTTGTATGTTCGTATTTTAGAAGGTTCTCCCGTCTGCCGGCTTAGTCAGCCCTCGAGTTACAAATATATCTGAACTCGAATTCTTACCTAATAAAAAAAGTATTACTTCGCAAAAGACATCAGCTTTATTAGTCGTTTTGTTGTGTTTCAATACATTTTAAATTGCTTTTTATTTTATTAAATGATGTCTCATTCCATGTTTGTATCCATTAATAGGCTACTTCTCAAATAATCAAAATCGGTTCAAATACATGATGAAATATCAAAAATATATTCAAATCCAATTCTTATTACACTCAAACAAAATCAAGTTCTCAACTTATCATACATTATTTCATCAAGTTTCCTCATCTATCTAGCATTATTAACCACCTCAAACAAAATCAGCTAGTGGGAAAAATAAGAACATTACATGGTAGTCCCACTTAGCGGCAATGAGACCCATGAACTCAGCAACAAGCAACTCAACAAATAACATTTCATGACCAATCACCCTGTGAAAGAAATAGTAACTAGAAGACGTGTTCACTTACTGAAATACAACCTTCTTGCATGAAAGTAAAGATTTGAATCAAATAATGGAAAACAGATGTGTTATTACTCCTATAATAGGAATAAAGACTAAACCAATCAATGAGTTATGTAGTGCATACTTGCAGTACTGTACATGTTAAATATGTAATATTTAAAAT
Source organism: Persicaria tinctoria (assembly GCA_037127255.1). Classification (NCBI taxonomy): domain Eukaryota; kingdom Viridiplantae; phylum Streptophyta; class Magnoliopsida; order Caryophyllales; family Polygonaceae; genus Persicaria; species Persicaria tinctoria. The sequence continues at coordinate 57,881,163 of JBANSL010000013.1, forward strand.
AAATGAATGAACAAGTCCAAAAATTCTCTGATCAAACAAGGTCAATTCCACCTACATATATACCATAACACTAGACACGATCAAAGGTACCCTTCCATTTGAGAAATACCATTTAAGTACCATGACATTCGAATCACATCAATCAAAAGACAAACAATCCCATTTGATTTAGTTTCAGTCCACACCATTTAAAGTATAACGTGTTTATATAGGCCTAATTCATTGCTTAGACAATTTGAGATTTGTAATATTTTTAAAATATATTAGGTTTGAATTATTATTCTTTTAGATTCTTACGATCGGTGATTGAACTTACGATCAGGTCAAAAGAACCCTAATAGCAGTGTCTTTCATACAGACTTAACAATTTTCATTTTAGTGAACAAAATTCAGAGGAAGCTCAATTTCATTTTCAGAAATGGAACCTTGGTTATGTGTAATTATGCTAAAAGTAGGTACATGATCTGATGTTTTCCTAGCAAATAAGCTAAAACAGAAGAACAAAAACAGCAATGTTACCTCAAACCCTCAACCACATCATCTCAAATACACTCGAATGAGAACCATACATCCAAATTGATGTGCATAAATAGCGGATTCAAAGAACTATTTTAACTAGATATTCTAGGCGTCACTTAAAACGGAACCTCGGGCATGATATAAAATTGCATGATACAAATGGAAACATTACCTTAACGTGTTTGAAATTCTCCTCCATTGCCTTGACTCGCTTTAGCTCGTCTTCTTGTTTTCTCTTTTCTAACTGTTTTCAATTTAAGGGTCAGGAAAGACATACTAAAATATTGCACAAGAATCAAAATATGCAGAAAGTCAGCCAACCTGAAGTTTCTGTTGTCTATGTTGACACTTCTAGTAGTGACAGTTGAGGACTTCAAACATCTTTTCTCTCAAATATGGATTTCTAATGTATTCAGGGCTTTCAATAAACATGACGATATAATTCATGATCTTGTGGCTAGTCCATCGGCATTGTAAAATATTTTCTACACTTTCAAGATTTAAACAGTAACTACTGGACATAGCTTACAAATTAGTGACTTAATGATTTCAAGTTGTAGCCAACAAAATAAAGAAAGCAGCAATTTCAGATCCGATCAATGGTACATTCCCTAGAATTGGTTTTAAAAAAGCTTAGCACCTTAATGTGCTCACATCCACATACTAACCTTGGGTATGAAAACACTACTAGTCGTATTCTGCGTAAGGACTTCAATAAGAAGGGAGTATAGAGTAGAAGAAAATATTGAGGAATCATTAGGAGGATCCATTTTCTTTCTATTAGCATAAGCCTCGACAACAGTCATCTACGAATAAAACAGGAATGGTCTTCACAGGCATAGACAATGCAAATTTGCATATGTAAACAGAAATAAGATACATAATCTCATATGTTCAAAGGTAGATGCATAGAAAATTGAAACCTGCATGGATCTACCTTCAGGCATAGCAACTAACATCAAAATTATAGGCATGGCCACAAAAATACCTTTAGCAATTGCATAAGAGGCAAGTTAAAATGTTTCTTTAGCTACCAGGAAAAAGGCTACACTAAGAAGGAATGCCCTACCTAGTCAAAAGGACTATTAGAACGACGAGAGCACCTGGCAGCCCAACTACCCTAATAAAAGTTGTAAGTCCATTCAAATGAACCTGTTATAGACACAATCACCAATGGTGTGAAGTGAACCAACGAGCAAGACATCAGTCTTACTCTCTCGTCATGCTTGAATATATCATCAACTCTAAGTGAATGGCCAGCTACCATAATTCCATCATCATGAACCTAATGAATAAGCACCATCTCTCATATAAGCAAAATTGAAAGGAGATACTAAAGGTTGCCGGCTGACAAAATTGTATCCAGTATATGTGTTTCCAGCTACTCACGACTTCGGAACCTTACCAATTGAAGCTAGGAACAACGAAGCAGATTTGCCCCAATTTGTGCTAGGTTACCCTAACACAGGCGATCCCTGACAAGCTGATGGAGAAGGACAAGCGTCCAGGGAACGGACGACGGGCAATCCATCTTACTCCGACTCCGGTCCAAGCTGCAGGAGGCCAAGTTTCACCGTAAAAAATGACGATTTTGGGAACCATACAAAAAAACTCGCCTCCGGTCAAGGACAAGCAGACCTCAGGCTCTCAAGTTGACGCTAATCCCCTAACTGGTCCTGTCAGCGACTCTTCCAATCTCACTGCAACTCAGACGAACAAGGTAGACACTCTTCCACAACCAGATGCTCCTCTTCCTTCCTACTTTACACCGTTTCAATACGGTCAGGTATCTCCCTCTTCCCCCCTTCCCTCGGATCAAGCCGGGTTTTCTAGGGTACACTTTGATTTGCAAAAGATCCCAATGAAGGGACAAACTATGTGTGATATGGTCAAGAAGATCCCAATGGAGGGACAAACTTTGATTTCCCAAACACTCTCCTCTGATAGTTCTTCCTTGAATGACAACTTGCAAAAGACCTCAAAGAAGGGGCAACAACTTGATAGCTCTATCTCTGTTAGTGATGGCCCAAGCACTACCCTACCCTTGATTGAACCTGCAAATGGTACCACAACTGTAACCAACCCCTCTCACCCTATGACTAAGGTCTCCAATGTTGTGCTAATTGAGGTGAATACTGGGAATGTAAATCCAGAGGCTGCTCCTACTGCTGAGGCTGTGATTTCCAACCCCCTCCCTCCTTCTCACAACCAGGAAACTGTGATAATTGATAGCTCAACCACCAACCATGAACCCACCCCTGCTGAAGCATATAGAACCTCCCCTGGCCCTATCTCCTGACAGGCCAACAAAACCAGTACCCCAAACCCAAATCAGCTGCAAGGAGCATGGGCTACTAGATCACAAATGAATGAGACCAGCAAGAGAACTAGAGGCTACAGACTCTCATATCAAAGTTCTGGAGAAGGAGATGCAGTTAAAGCAAGGAAAGATGAAATTCTGAGTTTAGAGGAAGCTTGGGGCTTTGCCTTAGTTGGATATGTTGTAGGCAGGTTTCCTGGGTTTGATGCCATTGCTAGTCTAAAAAGAAACTGGCCAAAACATGAATACAATGCACAAGGGGATTGGCTCATGTTTAAATTCTCAAATGAAGATGATAGAGACTCAGTTTTGATGAAAGGTCCCTACACCGGTCCAGGTTACACCCTACTTCTCAATTGTGTACCTGAGAGGTTTACCTTTGACAAGGCCCTTTTCTCTAGCCTCCCTGTTTGGATCAGAATTCATAAGCTCCCTACAGAGTTCTGGACTCCGATCATGCTTGAAAAAATTGCATCAAAAGTTGGGGACCCAATTATGACAGATGGATATACAGAAGATAGATCAAAGCAGCTTTATGCCAGAGTATTAATTGATATGGATTGTTCAAAGGAACTGAGGAACATGGTCCATATAGAGTTTGATGATGCTCCTGACCACACATGCTTTATAGAATATGAAAATTTGCCTCCAAGATGCAACAGATGTACTACCTATGGGCATGAGACAAGCAAATGCCCTACAGCTAGAGGCACAACCATGGAAAGTAGAGGTAAAGCTAATGTTAGTCCTCAAAAAATATATAGGGAAAAAACTAAGTCTTTAGATGCAGGTGGCTCCTCTTCTCTCCCTAGCACCTCCCCTGCCTCTAATGCCAACCCACCCAACCCAAATTCTTCCAACCCCCCCTCCCCCTCCCCAAAGCACCACTCTTACCACTGACCCCTTGCCCCCTTCTATTACTGGTAACCCTGCTATCAACTCTTCCCTTTCCACAATTGCCCCTTCTAGCACAAATCCCCTACTGGATTCCCACAACTCCCCCCCTCCCTTGCTACCCACTCCAAATCCTAAACACAGTATACATAGCCCCCACAAATACAGATCCTCCTCCAGGTATACACAAAAAACCTCTCCCTCTGGATTCAAATCTACCATGACCAATGTTAGATCCTCCCTTTTCTCCTCTATAGAAAGGATCAATCAAGCCTACCAGAGAAAGAAAAACTCCTCACCCCCTGCAAGAACTGAAGAAAACCTACAAGATATACAGGAAACTTATATAGAAGTTTCAAAAGGAGTAGAAGCAGAAATGAGGGAAGATGATTTACAGAAAGAAAAAGAAAGAAGAATGAGAAAGAAAAATGTGACATTTGCCAGTAATAATTCTTTCCATGTCTTAGAGGAAATGCCTGAGGAAATAAGCTCTGAACTACAAGGGTCAGAGATAGCAGCTATAACTGATGGGGATACAAATACTAGCAACCAACCAGATTGCAGTATAGCAAAACAGAAAACTAAATTGAAGAAACAGGAAAAAGGACAGGCCACTGTTGAAGTCAGAAGAAGTGGGAGATTGAACAAGCAAGGGCAGAGATCTACAAGGGATCAAGAGAAACAGGAAACTAATACTGATGACATTGAGGAGGATGAGGAGATGGATACTGAAGAAAGAGAAAAGAAGGAGACTGTGGTAGCTCTTAACTACTGGCCAGTTCATAATATAGAAGGTCGACAAGCCACAGAAAAAGGACCTAGCACCCTTCTGAAAAGGAATAAATGATAGTAGCTTCATGGAATGTAAGGGGGTTCAACAACACCCCCAAGCATAAAGCTGTTATTAAGTTCCTAAGAGAGAGAAATATTTGCTTCTTAGGTATTGTTGAAACAAAACTTGACCTCCCCAAACTTCAGTCTATCATGAAAAAAAGTTTTCCCCAGTGGAGCTTCACTCATAATTTTGACCAAGACAATGCCGGAAGAATTGTTATCCTATGGGATTCTCAGAGAGTTGTTTTCAATCCCAGGAGAATTACTGATCAACTCATTTGTGGGAACCTTCAATGCAAAATCACTGGAAAGAGTTTTGAAATGGCTCAAGTATATGGGCTACATACCATTGTCAAGAGGAGAAGCCTGTGGAGAAGCCTGGCTGATGAAATAGAGCACTCTAATTCACCTTGGTTGGTACAAGGTGATTTTAATGCAATTATGAGATCCTGTGAAAGGAAGAATGGTGCTACTGTGACTGCCTATGAAACCTCTGATTTGTGGGAACTATGTGCCCAGTTGGATCTTCATGATTCTATCAGTGATGGCTTAGATCACACTTGGTTCAAAGGTACAAAATCCACAAAAATAGACCGTGTGATGGTTAATGGATGCTGGGATACCCTAAGCCTCTACTGCAAAGCTACCTTCATCATTCCAAAGTCCTTCTGTGACCATTGCCAAGTTCTAGTGGAAGTATTAGAACAGCAGAGAAGCAGGAAACCTCCCTTCAAATTCTTCAACATGTGGTGCCAAAGTGATAACTTCCAACAAACTGTCCAGGATAACTGGATGCATCACAGACATGGTTCTCATCAATACCTCCTATCCAAGAAGCTTCAAAATTTTAAAAAACCACTCCAGGCCTTGAACAAAGACCAGTTCTCAAACATAAGCACTAGAGCCAAAAATGCAGAGATGGATTATGAAAAAGCTTTTATGGAGTTTAGAAATGATACTGGATCTCAAATTTTAGCCCATGCCATGGAAACTGCCAAGAAGAATGCCACTAGACTAAATGAGGCTGAGTTCAAATTCCTGTCACAGCTTGCGAAAACCAAACACACCTTTGACAGTGACAAATGCAATGCCTACTTTCATGGTGTCATGAAGAAAAACATGAAAAGAAATCATGTTAGCTCTTTGATAAAAGAGAATGGGATGGAAACCATGTCTCAGGCAGAGGTTGCTGATGAATTTGTGAACTTCTACACTAGATTGCTTGGAACTGAGAAACAAACTTCAGCTGTTGATGCTAGACTTGTGAGAGATGGTGGTGCTATATTAAAGCTGGACAGTCACCCTCAACTTACTAGAGCTGTTACCCCTGAAGAAATCAAAACTGCTCTATGGAATATTGGTGATGACAAATCTCCTGGGCCAAATGGTTACACTTCTAAATTTTTCAAAGATACTTGGTCTACAACTGGCTCCCAATTAACCAATGCTGTCCAGGAATTCTTCTATTCTGGCCAACTCATCAAACTAGCCAACCATACTTCCATAGCCTTGATTGCCAAAACAGCAATCCCTAAAACAGTAGGTGATTTTAGGCCTATCTCATGCTGCAACATTTCCTACAAGACTATCACAAAAATCTTAGCATCCAGACTCTCCCCCTTACTGAAAACCATCATTTCACCATCTCAAATTGGGTTCATCGAAGGTAGAGTTATGAATGAAAATATTTTGCTTCTTCAGGAACTGATAAGAAGATACACGAGAAAAAAGAATAAGCCCTAGGTGCATCTTGAATTTATATTTAAAGAAAGCCTATGACACAATCTCATGGAGCTTCATAAAACAAATGCTATATCACCTGAACTTTCGTCCTCTGTTTACTCACTGGATTCTTGAATGCATTTGTTCTCCTTCCTATTCCATTAGTATTAATGGTTCTTTGCAGGGGTTTTTTCATGGAAAAAGAGGGTTAAGACAAGGTGACCCTATATCACCTCTAATCTTTGTCCTATCTGTTGATTACCTTTCCAGAATTCTAAGATGTAGGACTAGAGTACCTGGATTTAAATTTCATCCAAAATGTGAATATTTACAAATATCCCATCTTGCATATGCTGATGACATATTATTAATGTCTAGAGGGGATAAGAACTCAATGACTATTCTACTGGATGCTCTTAAACATTTTTCTGAGGTTTCAGGCTTAGAGATCAGCCCCACCAAATCCTCCTATTTCATAGCAGGGGCTAAAGAATAAGATAAGGAATTCCTTGCAGCAAGATCAGGATTCTCTCAAGGAACATTCCCCTTCAGATACCTTGGCATTCCCATCTCTTCTGGGAAACGTACTGTCTCATAGTTTTCTCCCTTCCTTGAAAAAATCCTAGCAAACATCAGTTACTGGAATTCAAAAACTCTCTCATATGCTGGGAAGGTTGAACTTATCAGGTCTGTTTTACAAGGTATAAGTGCATTTTGGTTTTCTATCCTCCCTTCCCCCTTCACTCTTATTAACAAAATAAATAGTCTCTGTGCTGAATTCCTGTGGAAATCACATAGAATCAAATGGAAGGATGTTTGCTTACCAAAAGAGGAGGGGGGTTTAGGTCTGAAAGATTTAAAAAACTGGAATAATGCTTTTATATCTAGAATGTTATGGGATATTGAAAGGAAAAAAGATAGTCTTTGGATTAGGTGGGTTCACCATCACTATCTTCAACAAGAAAATACATGGAACTGGGAAGTGCATGACAAAAACGATTCTCCCTTGATTAAATTTTTTTTGTCTATCAGGAATGCGATTCTAACCTCTGCAGGTACTGCACAAGAGGCCACTATTCTTCTCAACAGTTGGGCACAGGGTGGAAATTTCAATATCTAATCAGCTTATGATCATTTCAGAAGAAGAGCTCTCAAACCTCCTTGGGCCACTGTGGTTTGGGACAGTGCAATTGTGCCTAAACATGCTTTCATTTTATGGCTTGCAGCAAAGGAAAGACTAGCCACAAAGGACTTGCTCAAATTCGGGGAAGTGGACCAAAACTGTCACTTTTGTAACCAATATCAGGAATCCCATCTACACTTATTTTTTGCTTGTAATTTTTCTCGAAATGTTTGGTCACAGGTGAGGGCTTGGCTTGGACTGTGGAGAGGAATGAGCACCCTGAGAAGTGGTCTCAAATGGCTTAAGAAAGAAGCAAAAGGAAAGGGATGGAGCTCTAAAGCTAAAAGATCAGCACTGGCAGCCACTGTGTACTTCATTTGGAAATCAAGAAATGAGAAAGCATTTGAGACCTCAAGCAAAAGTGTAGAGGAGATTGTGCACATGGTTAAGCTACATGTCTACAAAGCCCTTTCACATGATTTTGGCATGCAATTCAGACCAGCTTCAACTCTACAAGGCGGGCTAATTCAGGCTACAAGATAAACCAACTAGCTACTGTTTTTGGTGGGATTATTGAACTCTAGGAAGGTTGTTCCCTATAATGTAATTTTGCTCCTAATTCATACCTTCCATAGCCTAGATATCCAAAGGCTTACATGCCCGGATGTGCACTACATTTTCATATCTTCCATTCAGGCTTAGCCTATTGTTTTGGTGTGCTAGTTTGTGAGTTTGTAAATCCCTTGATGGCCTAGCCGAAGGGGGATTTATGCTCTCACAATTCTAGGGGGTAGGCCCGACTTCTTATAGCTTTGGCTTGAAGAGACATGGGGTTACCCCGAGCCCTAGGCTCAACACACCCATAGATTGGAACAACTTAATTGTTCCATGATTTTGGTAGCCTCGGTATAGTGACCTACATCACCAAACCACACTTTTGTACTATGTAATTATTTCTTTTCTTGCAATATATTAACCTTAAAAAAAAAAGACAAAAGTATGATGGGTAACCAAACTAAGGAAGGGAAAATAGGAAAAATACATCACATGTACACACAATATAACAACATAGAGACATAGACCATCTCACTGCACACTTATTTAAAGAATTATTTTACTTATTTGTTCTCTTACATGATCTTGTGCTCCAGTCAATATGGTGTTTCAAATTCTAACATTTAGAAACTGTAATGGTCTAATCGAGACATGCTTACAATGCATAACCATGAGAACTTAGGATATTTGTGCCACTCTAAGGGACAAAGGTTATTATGAATTGGAATGCAGGTATATATGGTTTAAAAATCTCAAAACAAGTTAGTTGCATACACCTTCATCTAGAGACAGAAAGCAATAATGAGATAAGGAATTAAAATTCTAAGAAGCAAAAAAATCAAATTGTTACCTCCAAAACCTCTACTACTGTATCCAGATAATTATGATAGAGCTAATAAAAGTACCTATCATACAATAAAATCAAATGATCGACTCAAAATGATTTTTTAATTTCGATCAAACTTGTATCCTTCCAAGAATAAGAACAACATATTCTCCTTATGTATGCATAAAAAAAAAGATAAAGTATCACCAAACATCAGTATTGAATTAAAACGGAAAATGCGTACCTTTCTAATGTGTTCTTGTCTTTTCCTTTGTTTGGAAAGGTTGTATCAGCAGAAGAATGGCATTCAAACTTCACAGGCTCATCACACATTGACAATATAAAAGATGACAACGAATTAGAGGCTGCAATGTTCAAAGATACCCCAAAAAAGGGACCGCAAATCTCTAGAGGGAGCCATACATAAAGCAAGTTTAACCTTCGAGAGTTCAAAAACCCTAACATTCGAGAGTTCAGAAACCTAGAGGGAGCCATAGAGAAAGCGAGCCTAACATTCGAGAGTTAAAAAACCCTAACCTTCGAGAATGCAGACTTCACAAGCTCATCACACATTGGCATCGACTTCCATCCCCTGGTCGATGACTAGTTCTGAAACCCTAACCTTCGAGAGAGCAAGCAACAGAGAGCGGAGATGGAAAAGGAGCCATAGAGAAAGCTACTAGATCTGAAATTGGAAGGGAAATGGGTCGTGGTTCATTTACAATGAGAGGGAGGAGGCAGTGCAGAGGCGGCGAGGATGGAGGCGAAGGATCTATACTCGCATCTCATATCTCGAGAGAGAGAGAGAGAGAGAGAGAGAGAGAGTCAGGGTGACATGACCGTCGGAGAACGAATTGAGGAGCAAGAATGGGAGATACCGGAGAAGAAGATAAAGGAAGCCAAAGATGGCAAGGAAGAAGGGAGACAGAGTAGGGATCTGGCCGCCGGAGCTATTAGAGATCCCGACCTTCCATCGATGGTCATGGTGAGAGTGAAGGTTAGAGGGAGATTGAGTCTGAGCGAATGAACGACAGAAAGAGGTTAATCGGGAATTTATTTTTTCAAGGGCTGGGATTTTTTTTGAAGTTGAAAATCGAAATTTCAAAAATTTTGGCTAAGTGTTTGGGATCTGGCAATATCTTTACCGCTTTTATTTCGGTAGAATTTCAACTAAGGGTATTCCGTGCCTTGTGGATATTTTTAAAAAATGATTTTTAACGTTGTCCAAAAAGTTAAACTGATGTATATTATATTATTATATCAATGACATCGAATTTTTTTAACCTGATGTAATAAATCTATTTAACAATATGCGTATATCTGACTGATGTAAATAATGTGATGTATATTAACAGAATTCTAGTAGTGCTTGATGTCCCATCTCGCCAAACTAACATCTCAACGAGCAGGGTCGATCTACCTTTATCTCCTGAGGTGACCGAATTTTCTTTCTCTCGTTAAATTTTCGATAAAATATCATTCTTCTACCAAACTCCAAATATAATGATACAACACAACAACCATATAATAATCTCCATAATATGACTTCAATTTCTCAACATACTCCCCGGATGGGTAATAAGGTAAAGAAATAGGCATTATTTATATCATGTGGAGGAAATATGAAATAAGGCATAATATGGCTTGTATGATGCATAATAGCATAGGTAAGGCTAGGATATAGGGTAAGAATGTATGGAAAATAAAGTCCTTCGTCCTCTTATCATGCATATGTCAAAAGCAATTTCAAAATTTACCTCCTTTCATGGTTTTCAAGAAAATATGCATTTCATTGTGACTTCCCTTTACTAGGAAATTTCATGCTATATCTCTAATGAATCCAATTTTGCATCCTCGAGTTCTATTAAAGCTTCCATGACACTAATAAAAAAAATTTAATGGGGGTGATAAAAATAAACTTTGGATAATCACACGAGGCATATAGATAAATAGACAAATCCAAAGTCACCATGTATGAGTGATTTGATAAAAATGACATAGATATGCACAAAGTAAGTCCCCCCCCCCACTCCATACTTCAAGATTACAATGTCCTAACTGTATAAAAATAAGGGCAAAGAAAGAAACTTACTAGACAGACGTGCAGATGCTTGAAACAAGTGCTGATGATTTTTGCTTGGTGGGTCGATATCTAGTGGACCAGCCGATATCGAGAGGGTTTCTTTACCAAATAAATTTATAGTCAAGACCCTGCTATAGGATAGTGGAGTCAAGTTCGTCCTTGGGAGAGAAGTCAGCGGTTCTAGGTTTAGTTGGTTTCGGGGTTCGAGAATTGCGGGAAGAGGTGTAAGGTTGTTGTCGACGTCGGCTAAGAGTTGGTCGATGTCGAGGGATGGAGAGAGAATGGTGGTTTGATGTTGAGTGGCTGCGCAAAAACTTGAAAATAAAAAATATAGAATAATAAAACAGCAAACTTACAAGGTTAGGGATCACCGCAACAATAAACATATGTGTAAATTATAAATCATATAAAGATGCATGCTTTATATCAAATAACTTTCGTTATTACCAAATAGGAATATAGAGGCTCTCGCATAAACCCTAAGTGTTACTATCCCTTTTTCATAATTAATCCAAATTTATAATAAAATCACTTTCACTTCAATATCATAAATAAGGATCACCTACTACTTTCGTAGAAGAATTATGCATATAGGATAAAAGATTATAAAGACATACAAATTCATAAATTCAACATACAAATTCATAAATTCATAAATTAAACCACATATCTATTGTTGGGATCACCTTAACCCTACAAGAAAGAAATTAGAAAGAAACCATAATAAAAGAAACTAACTTTAATATAAAATAAAATTATAAACTCACAACCATACAGTCGTCTCTTTCCTCCTCTCTCTCTCTCCTCTCTCCTTGCGCCCGAAGACGACTTTGCTTGAATTCCTAAAAACTCGTCCGCTAAGGATTTATTTATAGGCTACAATCCTTGCTATCCAAGGAAAGAAAAATTCTATCTCTATCTAAATCTATCTATCTATTTTCTAAGATAAAACATTGATCAATAAATTAGGTAATTTAGGGAATTACTAATGTTGATAAAATATCTTCCAAGTGGATAAAAGATACTTTCTTGCAATGCAAGTAATCCAGCTCGGAATTCGGACTCAGATTGGCTCGAAATCGACTTCTGTTGGTCACTCGATATCGACCATGTTCAGTCGATGTCGACTCGTCTTCTCAGCTTCACTCGATCTCGACCTCTGAAGTAGATGTTGACCATTCCTGTACTTGATATCGACCCAATCTAGGTCGATATCGACCTCCTTCCTCTGCTGATTGATTTCGGGCTCAGCATTCCTACTCGATATCGACCATGGGTGGTCGATATTGACCTCCATGTGTCTGGTCGAAATTCTGTCATTGCTTTCAGCATTATACTCCGTTTTGAAATGCACTTTCTTGAGTCCTCGTTCGTCCGATTGACGCATATGAATATGCGTTGGAAAACTCTTTTCGATAGATACAACTCTCATGAAGACACCAAAACTTGATTCAGAATGATGAATGGTGAAAAGTGGGCTTTTCTCCAGCTGCACCATCTTGTGCTCTTCCTTAGCTTCTCCAATGTCTTCGTGACTTTCCTTTAAGCTTCAAAGTGCGTCCGATTTCTGCGAAATTAAATAGAAACTTGTGTAGACCTTCATAATTTGAAAATAAACATAAACTACACAAATCTCATGCTTTCCCAATATAAAAGTATAAAATATGGACAGAAATTGAAGTAAAAGTAGATGCAAAATATGGTGAAATGAGCGCATATCAACCCCCCATACTTAAGCTTTTGTCCTCAAGTAATAATTTTAATGATTATACAGGGGAAGAAATAAAAACTCTTAACATTATAGATTCATTCTTATATAACCTTGTAATCAAGTTGCCGTCGACCTCAAAGCGTTCAACCTACATACAACCCGCAAAACACAAGTTGTAGGATCACTCTTCTTTCAAAGATTCACCTTCTGCTGCACAATATGTAAATAAACATCTAAATGTTACAAATACAATCTACATACAAATTTAAATTTTATAACAATATATAAATTAAGTTATGTACTTAGTATCTTACCACTATATCCATTCAACCAATTTTGAGTGGTCACTAGTGCTTCCACATTATTTGGTAGAAGAGAGCTCCTCCACTTGTTTAGAATTCTTCCTCCCATGCTAAAAGAGGAGTCTGAAGAAACGGAAGTTATTGGAATGGCCAATACATCTCTAGCCATAGAAGAAAGTATGGGAAAGCGGGAAGAATTCTCTTTCCAATAATTTAGCACATCTATCTTCGTTGTAACCGGTAAAGTGCCCTCACTCAAATAAATATCAACTTCTGAAGTGTTAACTTGATCAAGAGTAGCAAATTCCTATTTTATGAAAACACAAATTTGTAATATAAGTAAGGTTATACAAAGTAGCAAATTTTAAATATAAGTAAGATTATACATACCTCATGTCCATCAAGACTCTCATTCTGAGTTGAATTGTCATTTCGCATGTTAGTTGTGGCACCTCCATAAGCAATATAAAGTTCATCAAATTGAAGCTCCACTTCCTTGGTCATTCTTTTTCCCTCAACATTTCCATGTGGTTTACTTAAAGCAAAGAGCACAAACCTCAACTTGAATCTTGGGTCAAACATAATTGCAAACTTTAGAATAGGCACATAATCAGACCAATACTTGTCGAACTTTGCTAGCAAATTTAAAATCTCAAGACTTTAAATACATCGAATATTCGAATCCATCGAAGATGAAGTATTTATAAGTTTTATTTATAATTTTGGTTTTTTAAAACGTGTTTCTTTTTATAGGTATAACTTATAAGTTATAACTTATAAGTATAAATGTAATACTTCTATTGGTTTTCATAACTAAGTGTTAATAATTCTATTAATTTTCATAAAGCTAACTCTTAAGGGGTTTTTTCACCTAAAAAGTTATATTAGACTATTAGTGTTAATAATTCTATTAATTCTAGTAGTTTTCGGTTTTTATAAATGGACTTCTTTTTATAAATATAAGTATAATAATTCTATTTTTTGCGTAAAGAATTATTTATATCCAAATGAATAATTTTGTAGTTGTTATTTTATTTTTATCTATATTATTATATTTTGATAGAATTAATTATTTATATCTAGATTTATTAAAAACTAATAACAATAATGCAAAAAAACTAATGGGCCAAAAGCTAAAAATGAAATGGGCATTGAAAATGATATGGGTCAATGATATAGTCAAACCACAAATAAGTCCATTTGCAACTTGCTAGTTAAAATAAGGTTAAAACCTAAATGTACAATTAATTTGATTTAATTATAGCACCGATCAATTGGTTTAAATGTTTAAAAAAGGACAATGTTGCGGAATATCGAATTTCTGATTATGACTTTTTTGGAAATCGGTCGACAACCGATGAGTCAATAACAATGAGTGTATTCAACCGAGTCAAAATTACATATTCAAGTATTCAACCGAGTCAAAATCATTTATTTTAAGTAAATTACATATTTAAGAATATTTAAGTATTCAACCGAGTTAAAATCATTTATTTTAAGTAAATTACATATTTAAGTATTCAACCAAGTCAAAATCAACCTAATTATCCAAATTCCAAACGGGTCGAATATGATTCGATCGAAAACTCAAACCAACTACACCGCTATACCGGTGTAGTTTAAGGAGCTTATTATGAGACTGACCCGCCTACTGGGTCAGTGTATAGAGCAGAGATGGAAGCAATATGAGCAAGGTGTGCAACCTTATCTGCCACGCAATTGTCGTTACGAAGAATGTGTGAAAACGAGACTTCGTAAAATCCCGAAAGTAGAGTGCTAACATCAGACATAATAAGCTCAATTTCCCATGGACATTTGGTTTTAGCCTGTAAATAATTGATGATGGTCAGTGAATCTCCTTCAATTATAATTTTGGGTATTTTCATCTCGAGAGCCCTCTGAACGCCCGCTCTCAAAGCCAAGGCTTCGGACATCAAAGGGGATTGACATCCAATCAGTTTACTTCCCATTGCTACTGAATTCCATGTGTTGTCTCGAATGATGTAACCTATCGAGCTTTGTCGTTGGCCGGAGGCGGAACCATCAGAATTTAATTTCAATTGCCCAGATGGCGGTTTTTTCCATTTTTCCTTCTTCCTAATACTCGCATTTTCTTTAGGAGTTTTTGCTTGCTGTTGTACTTTGTTGTTATCCTCTTCGCTGTGTTTTTCTGCTTTACTCCATTTTTTAATATATGAGTCGACAAGTTTTTCAAATCCTCTTGTATTTGGCACTTTTTGTTGTTGGAAAATTAGTTTATTACGAACAATCCAAATAGTCCACCAATGAAATACCAGTTTCTGTTTTTGTTGTGTATCTAGTAGTCTGTCTAATTTTTTCATTAATGGCTCGATATGTCTCGATAATCTGATATTGTCTGAGATTTCTATTTTCACTTTTGGTGATAAACTTGAACAACAGAGAGAGTATCTGCATTCAAACAATAGGTGAGTAGTGTCTACATGGTGATTGCACAAGGCACAATAAGGTGGCATTGCAATTCCTCTTCTGGCAAGATGGACGACTATTGGGAGTCCATTATTGTCATTCTTAATTTTAGGTGGAACGTTTAAGTTCCAAATCCATGCATTATTGTCATTATTAAGCTCTGTTGTTCTTGAATTAAGTTTATACTCACTAGTCGTCGTAAACCATCCTTTTTCTGTCCGGCCACCAGTACATTAATTCTATCTTGTAGTTGATTTATTGGGAGGGGAATTTCAACTATCTGTTGCGCTATATCATTTGGCATTACCGTTCTAAGTTTTTCTAAATTCCATGCCCCATTTCGAATGTATTGGTCAACAGTTTCTTCCCAGTTGACTTTTGTCGGGTCGAGACAAGCATTGTAAATGTTCTTAACTGGAGCCCACTTGTCTTGCCAGAACTTGATTTTTTTCCCGTCACCGACTGACCATGCTAGACCTTCATTAAATGGCTGAATGAGTTTTCTCAGTTGTGTCCATTGCCATGAGGCATTTCCCTTCTTCTCAAATTTAAGTATTGGCGTTGACTTTAGATACTTGTGGTTGATGATTTTGACCCAACAATTATCTGGTTCAACAATTATTTAGTGAATCGGCTCTCCACTTCGATAATTGATTAGTTGTTTTACCAATGATTTCTTCAAAAGTGTTTTTATTTGCTCTACCATCAACAATCAGACACCCCAGATATTTATCCAGTTTAACGTGTTTTGATATACTTAAACATCCTTCAATAGTTGATATTCGCGACGCAGGTACCCCTGGAGAACCTTGAAATGCAGATATGGTGTAGTTTACTTTCTGTCCTGACAGACAGTAATCATCAACAGTTTTCCTTACTTTTTCGCATGCTACCATGTTGCCTTTTGTGAAAATGATGATATCATCTACAAACGCCAGAAACGGGATTCTTGGTCCAGATGGACCAAACCTGAAACCAATGTTAGATTGGTTATTGGACTCTGCTGTTAGTTTTTTGGCAAGCACTTCTGCACCAAGAATGAACAAAAACGGGGACATGGGGTCGCCTTGTCTCAATCCTCTAGAAGGTTTAAAGACCTCTGTAGGTCCATAATTAACCAGTATAGAGAATGAAACGGTCATTACACATTCCATGATTAGGTTTATAACATAGTCACTAAACCCAAATTTTCTTAATACTGCCTCTGTGAATGTCCAATCAACTCTATCATATGCTTTCTCCATATCTAGTTTAATAGCTAACCAGCCTTCTGACCCTTTTCTTGATTTAAATGAATGAAAGATCTCATGTGCTATCAATATATTGTCTTGGATTGCTCTGTCAGATACAAATGCACCTTGAAATGGGTGAATTAACTTACCAATCACCTTCTTGAGTCTCTGTTAAAATTCTTGATATTATTTTATATATTGTTGAACACAAACTAATAGGCCTATAGTCTGAAGTCTTCGATGGATTGTCACATTTTGGCAGGAGAGTGATGAATGTATGATTAATCTGTCGGAGTATTTTGCCTGAATGAAAAAAAAGCTTTGACAGCTTTGATGACATCATGACCGACAATGTCCCAGAAGGAATTATAAAACTCTGTTGTCATTCCATCTGGTCCCGGGGATTTGTTGAGACCTAAAGACCAGACCATGTTTTTTTATTTCACTATTAGATGGTTGTTGAGTTAGCATCCTATTTTCTGCTTCCGTTATAGCATGTGGTATTAGCTCTAGGTATTTATTGAGAAGTGACATGTTAATTTGTTCTTTGGAGAATCTTTTCTCGAAGTCATTTTTAATTTCCTCTCTAATATTTTCTTCCCCTATAATCTGTGTTCTAGAACTTGTCGTGATATTTCTTATAACTTTCCTATTTCGTCTCCCATAAGCTACTCTATGAAAGTAAGCTGTGTTGGAATCAGCGAGCTTGAGATGTTTTGATTTTGCTATCTGCCACCAATATTCTTTTTGGAATTTTAATAGTTGCTCTTTTTTCCCGATCAGTTGTTTTTCGACTAAATAATCCTTACACGTTCTGGATATAATATTTGATTGGATATTAATCAGTTCTTTTTCCACAATTTGTATTTGATGAAAGACATTCCCAATGGAATTTTTGTTCCACACTTTAGCTTTGCCTTTCAGAAATTTTGTTTTGTACATTAATCTATACATAGCTGAGCCTATACACCTAACTCTCCATGCTTGTTTGACAACGTTCCTGAAGTCCTTTCTTTGTAACCACACGTTTTCGAACTTAAACGGTGGAGGCGTGTATTCTCTCCCAGAAGTTAGGCAAACAAAGATGGGACAATGATCAGACTCTGTAAAGGCTCCGTTAAATGTTGCTAGATCAGGGAAGGTTTCGAGAAACTCGTGTTGAACGAATACTCGATCTAGTTTCTCCCATATATTATCCTCCCCTTCCTTTTTTTTCCTCCAAGTAAATTTGTTGCCCCATGATGGGATCTCAAGTAGAGAGCATTGATTTTTCAATTCATTTATTCTAAGATATCTCGTTTGACTATTCACTACTCCCCCAAGTTTTTCATTGCTACTACTAATTTCATTCATATCTCCAATTACTAAGCATGGCAACGGTTCACTCGTGATAATATTCGAGAATTCATTCCAAAAGATATCTTTGTCAGACTCGTGGGGGAGTGCATAGACAAAAAATATTATTCATGTGAAGTTTTTATCTAAGCAAGAGTATTTAACCCGAATTACTCTTGGTAGTACTACATCTACCTCAATTGATTCATTTTGAAGAGCGTTCTCAATCCAAAAGAGTCCTATTCCTCCCGTTCTATCATCCCTTATAGACCAGATAGCATTATTGTATCCACTCGATTTCCAATTCTTTTCCTGAGGAATTTTGTTTGTTCTAATCTCTGCTATTGACATTAGCGATATGTGCTCATTTATTCGCATGGCTTTAAAGTCTGTCCATATATTCAACTTTCCTATATCTCTAATATTCCAGAAACACGCTTTCATTATTTGATTACCCGTTCCCTCAGAAGCGAAGGGTGCAGTGCTTCTGACAGAGATAGATTATTCACTTTTATGTGCGTTGTTAGAGGTTTATTTTCTACAAGTTCTATTCTCATTTTCTTGTATTTACCATGGCTTTGTTCTGTAATTGAATAAATCTTGTGTGTCATGGCCTTTCCTGATGTTTCTCTTTTAAATTTAGTCCAAACGAATTTTCCTACAAGTCTGTTCACTTTTGAGCTGTAGGTGGTGATAATTGATCGACAATACCACATGACACCATAAGGAAGGAAATTATACAATTTACACCAACCAACCCATTCGTGAATCACCATTAATACAACTAATAGTTCCTTCTTACAAATATTTGCATATCCAATGTCAAAGACATCCTTAATTGTCTTTATATCCCAAATGCTCATAACGTTACTTCCTAACAAAGGGTGCTTAGACATACATTTCTTCCTAAACCAATTCACCAAATCCATAGTCTTAGTAGCATAGTTATCAGTCCATACATATCTCAACAAAAGGCTTACTGGAATAATAAAGTCAACAATAGGCAATTGGTAGTCAAGCCCCCTAAATAACCAACAGATGGCCACATGAGGGGCATTTCTCCACCAAAGTATGGTAGTTGATAGACTTTTCACCCAAAATGGTAAGTTTATATGGTAGCCATGATCAACCGATGGGCAATTAGAGCAGGCAACCACACAAAACTCCTTGACAGTAGATAAGCAATTATAATAAGGAGTGTTCATTGATTTGCACACACAAAGGGCACTTGCTAAACATCTTACTCTTAGAATATACTCATAAATAATAATCTCTTTATAGCTATAAGCAAATAAGTAATCATTATACCTATGATTTTCCCTGTCGACTGTTTTCCTCTTGCACCTTTTCTCAGCATGTGTCGACTGCTTTCTCTTTTCACCACCATGGTAGTGTTCCAACTTCATATGCTGAACATTGTCCATTGATTTCTTTGAGCCCTTTCGAGAGGTAGTCTTAGGGATCTTTGATGCACCATACATCCTTAGCCATTTAATATTACACATATATGCTACACTATTACTAAAAAGGAATAGAAGAAAATTACACATGCTACCATATCTAGTTTTGCCAAAGGATAAATTCTTCCAACAGGCCGCTTTCCTATAACATTTTTTCGCCATACCCTTCAGCAAGGATAGAACAACACAAGATTTTCCTGGGCTGTTCATACACCACCTGGGTTCACATTTGGAGAGCTTTTGCTTCCTTGCCAGGCTTAACTGATAGAACACCAAGAGAGGCAAATCAGGAGCGACAAGGGGTGTACTCGGAGGGAAATTATCCCATTTTGGCTTGGCTTTATGATCCAAGGATGCATTATAACCCTTTGTGAAATGCAAAACAACCACAACAAAAACCATTGTTGCTAGACCCTTAATAACATCATCAGGGTTTGTAAACAGTAGCAATAACACACAGAAAGTTTTCTGCCACATCTTTATCCACATTGATATCAAGACCAATGGCCACTCATAAAACAATAATAGGCCGCTTTGAAAAATGATTGTATGCCAAATTAAACAGAACTTTGATTTCACTTTGAAGTTTCTTTTCAGTTTCATTTCTGTACTAATGATTCCTTTACCAAACTTCCTTTCACAATTTTTTCTTACTTCAGCATCACTGGAGAACGAGGACTCCTCAGCCTCTTTGTTATCAATCAAGTATTGTTTTCCCTTCCAGGAGGTATCCACAATAACCCATCGCAAAACGAACCAGTTAAATATAATATTGGAAGGCAAAGGCACATCTGATGTAAATTTCCACATATACCTGACCCAATTCCGGAAAACCTTGGCCATAAATGGCATGCTAAGGAGTGACTTCCCATTGCTAAATCTAGATTTCTTCTTCTTTTTTCCATCAACGGAGTAGGGATACCCCTCAGGGAGTTTATAGCCCTCCGGATGTGTCAAACCCTTACGGGGGATACTCAATTGGGAGACAGGGCATCTGTTCCCGTTGATTTTTTTTTTGTCAGTCTCAAATGGAGCCATTAGAAACACAGATAAGCAGATATGATTAGTCAAGTAATATATTATCAATGGGGAGTAAAGGAAAGAGAGAGGAGAGGAGGAGAAGAAGAACCGATCCTCACCTCCGCTCCAACAAGAAGGGTAAGGAAAGTAGAGAGAAAGTGTGCGAACCACCACATAGAAGGGATCAGGCCGCCGGGAAGGAAACAAGATGCAGAGAGGAAGCACATCCACCCCGAGAAGGCAGTTAAGAAGAGCGCCGATACCCATCAGAGATATCGCATAAGGCCAGGCCGTACACCACGGATTTGGCCATGGCGGAGGCCGATTTGACTGTGGCACAACCCTTGTCTTCAAATACGCCGTCAGAGATGCAAATCTGGTTCCCAATCCTAAGAAATTAGCATACAGGATTGGCGAAGAGGCAAACTCCAAAAACACAGCAACAAATTGTTTGATCGAACGCTTGCCAACACATGATCCACGAAGGAATCTGGAAACAAGATCTCGCTCGTGCTAGGGCCATCATCGACCCCGGACCACAGGTATAGGTTTTCAGAGGGGGGTTGATGAGGATTCGATTTCTCGAAACCTAGATTACTTTGTTTTGGTTTGTACAAGGGGATTGTTTCATACTTTTGGTTTTCCTTTGTAGAAGACTTCTTCAAAAGAGGCCACTCTTTGGGTTTTTTCCAGGCGCGTGGAGCGCATTCTCCACAAAGGGCCGGAGTCATTTTTTTGCTTATGTAGTTGTGCTTGTGGTCTAATAATTATAATTGTATTAATTTTTGTTAATAAAAAAGCAAAATATCAAATATAGTTGTGAAGAAAATGCATATGGGTCACTTTTATTTCAAAGGGGATGTTAGATGCAATGAAAATAATGTAAGGAAAACAAAAGAAAAGGGGAAAAGTTGTTACTAAGAAAGGTAGGAAGTGAAAAAAAATATAAAAGAGAACAATTATCATTGGTTTTTTTTTTGGGAGTATGTAAATAGTAGGATGACATTGATAAGACAATGGTAATCTCTTATTATCCCGCGAGATGATGATACATAACTTATTGATAGGGAGTGTGTTCATATTACAAATACAATTAGCCTTAGCTATGAAGTCGATACTCTAATTTGCTTCTCTATAGTATAGTAGTGTGTGACTTGAAAGCTTGGGAAGTGACTTCTTAGCATCATTATCTCTTCAATCGCCCTGAGGATTTCTCATGGTACTTTGTCAATATCCTCAATAACATTGATTACATAGAGACTATCCCTTTCGATGATGATATGTTTAATACCTTGCCCTAATGCTACTTTTAAGCCAATATAGAAAGCCTTAGCTTCCGTTTGTAGTATTGATCCAGTCTCGACTGTATGCTAAAAAATATCAATAACTTGACCATTATAGTCCCGACCTAATAATACCTCTAATGCCACATGCACCAGAGGTTTTGATTGAGCCATCTACATTTAGTTTGTAGATGCCTCTAGGTGGACGTTTCCACTTATGAGGTTAATTTTGTTTTACTTGTTTAGTTTTAGGTTCTTTGTTTTGTGCTTGAATCCATATATCTTGCTCCATGGTTATTTGTTTAATAATTTGCGTAATTGGTTTTATTCTGGCTTGCTCCATATGAAGCATAAATTTGCAATGTGTGGTTTTTCTTTAGCCATCTTAAGATCTTCCGGAATATTTTTGTGATTGTGTTGGTATCGGAATATACTTGTTCATTATTAACTCATATTGTCGTAAATTATTTGGCAGTTGAACAAAGAGTGTCGAGAGTCCTCCTCCACCATATTGTATAGACAACATTGGGAGGGTACCTTGTTTACATATTTGTTAAGTCTTGCTTTTGTGGGTAGACCATCAATAGCAATCTTCCATATAAAATTCTTTATTCTGGGTGGAATCCTAAGATTCCAAATCCAAGAGTAGTTCTAATATAGGGTGAGATATGGTTTATTAGTTTGTCTGTGGATTTGGTTGTGAAGAGACCATTTTTGTTTGGTTTCCATATATATTAATTAATCATATGTATTCCACTACTCCAGAATTCTTATGTTTGAGATCCGCTGGACGATATCGGTTGGGAATAATTGTTGTAGTATGCTAGTATTCCATTGTTAGTTTTTGTTCATTTAAGAGATCGGAAACGCATAGGTTGGGTTCATTTCTTGAAAATCATTCAGAGTAATGTCAAGCCAGGGGTCTTTATAGGCGTTTATAGATTTGCCATCTCCAATGACCCAATGCATGCCTTGTTGTAACTGGTCCCGAAGATTTAGAAGTCTTCCAAATTGTCATGGGATTTTATGCTGGTATCTTTTTGATATTTTTTTCATTCTGTAAGTATTTTTCTTCCATTGCTCTTAAGACTTGAATATGAATTTGTTGAGCCAATGATCTAGCCATGGTTGGAGCAATATTAATTGATACATGAAGGGAACTTTTGCTATAGTTGATTGGTTAAAATACCTAAAATTAAGGAAAGAATGAAATAAAATCTTTTTGTTTTAAGATAGTATATATATATATATATATATATATATATAGACATAGATTAATATTTTTTTAGAAACATAAAGCACAATTATTAAACACAAAATATATATGACATAGATTAATGTCGGTTAATTATTATTATTATTATTATTACTATTACTATTACTATTATTGTTATTATGAAATATATTAAAAAAAATATTAATAACCAATAACTATAACGACATTAATTTTTGTTGATAAAAAACCAAAATATTAAATATAGTTGTGAATAAAATGTTTATGGGTCACTTTTTTTTCAAAAAGGGATTTATGTTTAGGTGAAAATTGAAAAATAATGGAAGGGAAAAAAATAAAAGGGAAAAATTGTTATTTAGAAAGGAAGAAAGTGAAAAAAATAAAAGAGAAAAATTATGATTGGTTAAAATACCTAAAATTAAGGTAGGAATGACATGTCAACAAAATTTTTCTATTTTAAGATATTATATAGAAATAGATATAGATTATATAGATAGATTATGTTAATATCTTTATAAAATTTTGTGTTAAAAAACCATTTATGATGAAAATGATGTATTTTAGGATAACATAATATAATTATGTATTTTTAATTAAAATTGATAAACATATAGGAATATTATTATATACTCCCTCCGATTTTTAATATAAGGCATTTAACTTTTATGCACATAGTTTAAGGAGCTAAAAACTATATAAAATATTAAAAATTTTAATTAAATTTTTGTACATTATATGTAGTAATACTTATTATTAATAAGTATAATAATGTAAAAAAATTAATTAAAAAAATCAATATTTTATATAGTTTTCTGCTCCTTAAACTATGTGCATAAAAGTCAAATACCTTATATTAAAAATCGGAGGGAGTATTATCTAGTAGAAATATAGTTTTTTTTTATTTTTTAAAAATATATATTTAGTTTAAAAATGGGAAAAAAATGATACATAACCTAATATCCGTATGTTATAGTGGGCTATCTTATACGGGTCTCCGGCTCCGCTCCAAAGATAAATAAATAGCAGCCGGGGTTTCATTGCCCATATGAGCTTTAATCTACCTCTCTCTCACTTACTCTCCACCCTCAATACTCCCTATTTAATTTCGACCCCTTCTCTCCCACTCTTTCTCTCTCACAAAATCCACAAGCAACAGCCGATAAAATGTCGAGGCATGGAGAACACAACTATTCAAATCGACAACATACCAAGAGTGGGGAATCAGACGGCCCAGATCGTTCCCCGGATAATTCCCCTAATGATCACCTCAGTACCGCCTCTTCCTCTTGCTTACGCATCCACCTCAAGGTACCTCCATCTGCAATCATCCTCTTTCTACGTACTGTACCTTCCTAGAATCATACCTTGGTAGATCTTTCTTCTTCTATTCCCCTGCAGATCGACTACGGCCGATAAAATGTTTAATTTTATTCTTTTTTTCCAACCAAAAAAAAATAAAAATAAAAATGATGTCTGCTTATACTCGTACTATTTAATGATCAAGAACACAAAAAGATACAGACAGCTATATCATGGGGCCATGCTCCCCCTACTCCATTAACTGCTTCTTTAATTTCAACTCGTTTTTTAGTGACTGCCACTTGAATTTAGCAGTCAGCTCTAGCGCGCTCTAGCTAATGAGTAGTGTCAATTGTTTACCGGTTTTGACAAGTAAACGATGTCGTTGTCCTCTTCATTAATTCTAAACCTTATTCAATGGAGTTCGCAGCTGCTTCAAATCGAATCGAATATTCACACACACATATATATAATAAATTCAATTGAATATATTAAATTGAATTTGCAGTTCATCGACGTGTGCTACCGAATACACGTGGACAGCAGAAGCAAACGACAGGGGGGGCAGTCGGGGAGGACGATACTACAGAGCGTCTCGGGGATGGCATCGCCAGGGGAAATCCTGGCCGTTCTAGGGCCGTCGGGGAGCGGCAAATCAACGCTCCTCAACGCGCTCGCAGGACGCCTTCATGGACACGCCCTCACCGGATCCGTTCTCGCAAACGGCAAGAAGCTGACGAGGTCCGTTATGAGGAGGACGGGGTTCGTGGCGCAGGACGACGTGCTTTACCCTCACCTCACCGTGCGGGAGACGCTCGTCTTCTGCGCACTCCTCCGGCTGCCGAACACAGTCACGAGGACGGAGAAGGTGGTGGCTGCGGAGGCGGTGATGTCGCAGCTGGGATTGTCTAAGTGCGGCAACACCATAATAGGGAACGCCTTCATCAGAGGTGTCTCCGGTGGGGAAAGGAAGCGGGTCAGCATAGCTCACGAAATGCTGGTTAGCATTTATTTTTCCCCACCATTTAGTATTATTTTCTTATCTTTCCAGTTCCACCCAAAAATAAATCTATATCTATTTATCTATATTAAATTCTTATCTTTATCCCTGACTACCTTTTACTTTATAAAATAAAGATGTGACTATTATTTTATGTCCCTCTCCTTTTTTCTTGGTGTGTATCAATTGATGTCTTTTTCCATGTTACAAAATATCGTTTCAATGTGGAAAATAATTTGTTGGTGCTGCGTTGTGGGGATCCCGGTGGAACAGATAATTTTTTGGAATGTTTGGAAGGTAATTTTTTAAAGAAAGGAGTACTTGGTTTTAAAAATTATATATCTTTTACAAATTACATATTTTTTTATAAAAAAAAATATTAATTTTTTAAATTATTTTTTAGAATAATTTCTCACTTTTTACTTTTTGATATTTTCCAATTAAAAAAATGTAGTCAAGTGTTACTAATTTACCCTGGTAAAGATGATATATAAGTATAACTAAGTAATAAGTATGAGTTCGATTTCGTAACAAACAAAAAAACATAGTATGAAAAAAAAAAGAGAAAATAATAACCATTAGAAATACAATGAATGGTACGGAGCATATAAGATTTTGAACGTGTATTTTTCGCATAGTGGGGTACATTTTGATTTGTGCAGTACTGCTGGTCTAATTCCTCTAAAAAATCAATGCATTCATGTTTATTTTCCCGTGGATCCTACTTTGACTATTATTTATATTGAAAAGGTTTATTTTTTAAGAAAAACTAGTCCTCCAATAAAAACAATTTATTTATTATTCATGTATATTTTTTAATAATGATAAAAAAATATATAAAAATATTATATTTTTAATTAAATATTTTTAACAATTTCATACTTATTAATATATTTTTATATTCTAAAGAATTGTATAAATAGTAAATGAAATGTTTCGCCAAACAGAGGATATGTATTTTCCTTGATGAATACAGAGCAATTTATAGGGTAAATTACATAAAATCATTCATTAAATATCGATTTTTTCACTTAAATAATTTGATATTACAAAAAACCACTAGTTAAATACAATTTGTTAACAAATCACCACATAAGTAAAAGCATCTATCTAAACATCAATAAAAATGACTAACTTACCCCCAATTTTTTTTTAAAATTTCTTTTCATAACCATTAAACGCCTCAGACTTGTAATTAGTAAAAATAAAAAATAAAATTATACCACCATTATAATTCATACACCAATAAGACATTGAATTTGCAATTTTTTAGTAAATATGCATCTAGTATATATAAATTCACATTTTCAATCCCTAAAAAAAAAATTTGGCCATTTACAATATTTTTTTCAAAAAATCTTGACAAAATTTTATCATGTGTGGTGATTTGTTAACAAAGTATATTTATTGGGTGGTTTTGTGTAATTTCTAATTTAACGGGTGTTTAACTAAAAACTTGATATTTAGTGGGTGGTGTTTTTTGTACTTTACCCTATTTTATACTAATTAGTTTAATGTAATTAAATATTTAATTGACATTTCCGTTGTAAAATTAGCTTATCTATCGCTCTTTTTGTGGTTAAACCTTGTCCAATCAACAATCACTTTCTTTTTCGTTTCTTTGGAATAATAACTAATCAATAGTCTATTTTTATTTCCAAATATTCAAGTATGTTTATATCTAAGGTTAGGCAAATCAATATAATATATATATTCAAAATCATTTAGGTATCTTTGGCCTTATCCGTTAAGATACACTCCTGCTACGTAAAAATATTAACTGTGAGATTAGAAAAATAGAAAGTGACATAATGTTTTTTTGGACATAAAAAGAATGTTCCTATGAGAAGACATGAGAGTTAAAAGGTGAAGTATGTTTTTGCTAGAATAAGAAATAGTTAACCCTGTGTCATTGTCTGGCCACAAACATCTGATCAAAGCCATTATACAACTGCCGAAATGACAAATTGTTAAGGTCATTAGTAACATGGTGCAAAACACCACCATAAACTACCTAATTAATTTTGGTTGAACAAGTTGGTAACTCCATTGGCTTGTGGAGTTAACAGAAGAAACTACGTGTGTTGTATGAGACGATTAATCATCGTAGATAGATAGATAAATTGGATTGGGGTCCAAGTCAAATTATCTATAATAAGTTTCATCCATATACGATTTTATATATAGGATGATTATTATATATAGTTTTATCTATAATAGGTTTTAGAAAAGATAGGTTATATCTAACTTTATCTATAAGAGGTTCTACCTATATGGATTTCTCTATTATAAATAGAGGGATTTCTCTATTATAAATAGAGGGCGCTCGTTTATCCATATCAAACCACCACAATAATAAGAAATCATATATAGCTACCGATAGAAAGGTTTTTCTCTATAAGAGGTTCTATGTGGTTCTTTCCAGAACACGAAAAATCATTTGTGTTATATTATTCTTTCATCCTCTTTCTCTTTAACACTATTCACTTGCGGGAAATTCACAATAATTGGTATCAGAGCGTCAACGATAGCATCCGATGCAAAATTACAGGTTCCCTATTTTGATGGCACTAAAAATTTCGATCTTTGGAAATGGTGAGTGAAGGATCTCTTAACAAGGTAGGGGATGTTGAAGTGGTCGAAAGAGACAAAACTTGTTTCCTTAAAAGATCATGAATGAGAGAAAATACAAGATAAGGCATCATCGGGTATACGACTTTGTCAGGTAGATAAAGTGATATACCCCGTGATTGACATTGAGTCTTTGAAGAATATTCGGGTTCAATCGAAAAAGAGGTATATGTCAAAGTGTTTGTTCAACAAGTTGTATCTGCTGAAAAGATTGTCAAGATGGAAGATGGTGGAGGGTACGTGAGGCATGCCACTAAGAGGAAGTTCAATGAGCGCTACATGGACTTGATCGACATAACTTGATGAGATTCAAGAGAGGAGCCCTATGGAATGGAGAACAAGAAGACCTAGGGCAGACAAGATCATCGATATTTTTCTGTTCGTTGTTATAGATAGATTATATTACAAAAAGAAAGATAGCATTAAGAAATTCTACGAGAAGTAGGAGCGACCACAAGATTTTTGAGAGAAGGGTACGTGAAGTTCTAGCTAACTTATCTCGGAGAATACTTTTTCAAGTATATAACATTAAGAATTTTTTTATGAAAATATTGAAAGAAAGATATAAGTTGTTTGTTAACCATGAAGGTCCATGATATTTTTAAATAAATAAATAAATACAAGGAAGAATATTTGATTTAAAATATTAAAAGAAAAACTATAAAATTTGACTTAAATATATCATTTTTAATTAAAAAAAAAGTCATCTAAATAAAGGTTATATTGCAAAAAAAAAAAAAAAAAAAAGTAAGCATTAAAGTTTGAACTCGTGATTTCTTATATTGATTACTCACTATTTACCACAAGTTACTAGACATAATTATATGGTACGGTGCAGGTAAATCCAAGCCTGTTGATATTGGATGAACCGACGTCGGGGTTAGACTCAACGGCGGCGTGGAGGCTAACGGAGACACTGGCAGAAGTGGCCAAGAAGGGAGGGAAAACGGTGGTGGCGTCAATGCATCAGCCATCGAGCAGGGTGTACCAGATTTTCGATGGGGTGTTGTTGCTGAGCGAAGGGAGGTCGCTCTACTTTGGAAAGGCAAGCCATGCCATGAGCTACTTCCTCTCCCTTGGCTTTTCCCCATCTTTCCCCATGAATCCAGCTGATTTCCTCCTTGATCTCGCTAACGGTACCCCCATCTCTCTCATCTTTTTTTTCTATATAGCACGAAAGTAATTCGCTTAATCTAGATATACCTAGACAAAAATAGACCTATCAAATTGGTAGACAGACTAATTATCATGTACAACAGAAGCAAATACAGACATAAATGACAGAATTGAAATGACAAAGAAAATAAATTAATATAACATTCATGCATGGCAAACAACCGGTTCAAAAAAAAAAAAGAAATAGGATGACAGACTACTCAGCAACAACCAAATTTGTGTTATTCATTGTTGACTTTAATTTGTGTTATTCATTGTTGTTCGCTTAAAAGCATTTCTAAGTTTCTAACCATTTCTCTAAAATATAAAATACTAAAAGAAAGAGATAAATCACAATGTTTCTTACTCTAACAAATTTTCTATTTTACAAACTTATGCATTTATTATATATTCTACATACTCTATTTAAAACAAATGTAGTTTTTTTTTGTTATAACTCTTGTTCAAGTTATAAATCAAATTGTAACAACTACTTAATTGAACATGCACACAATCACACTAAGCAAATAGGGTAGCAAATTCAATTTCTTTTGCCTCCACCAACTATTTTCAAACGACCAACAACAAATTTGAGACTGGAGCAATTTTTTTAATTTAATAGATTAGATATAGATTTATATTTAATAGTTAGATATAAATTTAAAAACTGAATGTTTTGAATTAAACCAATTGCATTGATTAGAAAATGTAGAATATATTGAGGAAAAAATCTATTATAGTGTGATTGATTAAAAATTTAGTATATTAAAATATTTTGAATTGAACCAATTGATTAGAAAATGTGAAATATCTTAAAAATAATTATACATTAGTGAAAAGAAGATGATAAAGGAAGGGCTAACACATAGACAAAAAGTGTTATGCTTTAAAATTTATATAGATATAGATATATAATCTATTTTACTATTAAAAATATTCAAAAGATTCAAATATTCTTGCCCCAAATTAAAACCCCACCACCCAACCTCTTTTTTTTTTTTTTTTGAAGCAAGATAAAGATTCGATTCCCTAGACAAGCCTAAGGAAATCGAGAGACCGGACAAGCCGGTAGATGTACTGACTATTATGTACAACTGAAGCAAATAACATAAGCAAAAGGCAGAAAAAAAATTACAGAATAAAAATGAAAGAAATAAAATTACAAAGAAAAGGTACAAGCCATTTTACACTGAAAATCACCACCCAACCTCTCTCTCATCAGCGTCCTGCTACCATCTTTGTAAATTTCTTTTAATATGTCTTGAATATGTAATGAGCTTATTATGATCCGTTTTGGGTTTATGATCCGTTTTGGGTTTAGACCACACACTTCAACCCCGTCCATCTTAGGCCTAAGTTTGTACTAAGCACAAGCCCATCTCCCAAAAGGCCCATCGCATGCCCACCAGGTGGGTTGTTGTCAAAGGGGATCGAACCCCTGACCTTTGGCATATCGCATGCCCACCAGGTGGGTTGTTGTCAAGGGGGATCGAACCCCTGACCTTTGGCATATCATCCCATCTTAGGAAGATACGTCAACCATTTGTGCACAGATGGGCCTGTGTTGGGCATGGGCTTGGGCCTGTGCTGGGCAGGATTGGAGTGTGTGGTTCACAGACCTAGTGCGAGGCCTGAGATGGGTAGGTCTGAGATGGGCCAAACTCGCATCATATTATTCCGCTAGAATATGATCACACACACCATCTTGATGTGTGATTTCTTGACTTAGGAGCGTCCTATTACATACGTCCTATGAGAGAGTTGTTTACAACATATAGTTGTGCAGATGGGGGTAATGTTTCTATGAGAAATGATTTTATCTGCAAGATTGTTAGGATCGGCTCAGTTAGGCTTCAGACACATGATGAGAAGTTTCACACATTGGAGGAAGTCAGACATGTGCCACTTAGGATGAAGAATTTGATATTCTTAAATATGTTAGACAACAAGGGTTTCAGTTTCAAAGGTAAAGGTGGAAGTTTACGTATTCTTAAAGGTTCTGATGTGATCTTGAAGAGAGTCAAGTATGGAACTTTGTATGCCTTACAAGATAAGATAAGATTTTCAAACGACGAAGTTGAGAGTGCGGACTACATCTATGTTGCCCCAACTCCCTATATTATAAAAATATTATATTTGTAAATTAATATTATTTTTTCAAAACAAATTGTTTAACTTATATATAGTTATTATAACATATTTGAAAGAAAAAAAATCTTTAAAAAATTACCTTATAATTTTTTTGGGTAATTTTTTTGATAAATTATATTGTAAAATAACATATAACAGGGGATGCCACCCTAATCATCCCTCCGGATGATGTTACAGAATTCCCTATTAAAAGGGCGATTAGAAATAGTACAAATGTCAGTAGACTTAGCTATGAAATCTGCAACTACATTTGCTTCTCGGAAACAATGTCTGAACTCGATTGATTCAAACTTCGACTTCATTCTTCTGATGAATTCCACCCGTCGTAGTATGTCCCATCTAGTTTTGGAGCTATCTTTAAGACTTCTGATGACTTCTAAGCAGTCTCCTTCAATTACGATTCTTCTTAGACCTTTAGCTAGAGCTAATTCGACACCTGCGCAAAAAGCAGCATCTTCTGTTTGAATGGTTGAACCACTAGTAATCTGCTGTTGGAAAATATCCAAAACACGTCCTGCACTATCCCTAAGGATCCCTCCCACCTGGCAAAAGCCAGTGGGCTTGGTCGAGCCATCTACGCTGGTTTTGTAAGTGGCCCTAGGCGACTTCTGCCAGCCAATATTTCTCCTGTTTCTCGTCCAGTTGGGGCAATTCTCTGTATCCTATTTTGTGGACATCTACCAATATCTATATTGAATAAGCGATCTATAGGCTATCTGAGAGGACGACTCCGGATTCTTGTTATTGAAAATCATATTATTTCTGGTTTCCCAAGTATTCTGCCCAAGTATTTCTTTTTAATTATTACAATATGTAGGCAACATTGGTGAAAAGCACTACATCTAGAAATCAATAAAGACTAAAGCTTTGTTAAAAATTACTTACCCCCCTCTACGGGGTAAGATAATTTGTTAATATTTTGTCAAATATGTTATAATATCTATGTATAAACTGAATATAATTTTTAAAATTTTTCTAATATTAATTTTAAAGTATAGATATAGTTTTGAAATAGAGTGTTGAGGTAGAAGATTTGGGGGCAAAAATCATTCAATATAGGAACGAAAAATACTACTCCCTCCGTATCGCAATACTTGTTATTTTAGACTAGTAAAGGTGTATAAAAAAACTTGTTGTTTTAGCTATAATTATTATCTTTATAGGTAATGATTGCTCTTTTTATAGGTAATAATTGTTGCTTTTAGGTGTTTTAACCTATAAAAGTAAAGTAAATATAGATTTTGTTAATAAGCGTGCATAGAGCTAAAACAACAAGTATTGCGATATGAAGAAAGTACTATCGATGATTTAGAGAGGTGGGTGATACATACAGGATTGGAAAAGGAACACAATCATTTCTGTTTCATTTCATTCAGGAAAAAAATGTAACTTGGTCAAAATAAAATCTAGATCAATACTCCCTCGGTTCACAAATATAAGTCGTTTGAATTTTGGACACGTTTTTAAGGAGGTAAAAACTATATAAAATATTAACTTTTTTATTATTTTTGAAAAAGAATATTATACTTATTAATATTAAGTATAATATTATTTAAAATTTTTAATAAAAAGTTAATATTTTATATAGTTTTTAGATCCTTAAAAAACGTGATAGAAAGTCAAACGACTTATATTTATGAATAGAGGGAGTAGTTTAATATATATACATGCCATTCAAAACCAGATTTGTGGTAGATGCAATGCCAAGGGCCAGAGGTGAGGAGTTTTGCAGATTTTACCTTTGCGAAAACTGAGAATAAGGACATGTTTGATACAAACGTATTGGAGCTTTTTACAGAGTTGTTACAAAGCTTTTTGATGTTTTGAAAAAATAATTTTACAAAATTCTATGTAATTTGTTATGTAAATAAGAATTTACTCTTTTAATCTATCTATAAAGGCTAAAATTTCATCCAAAGTTTCATCCAAATCTTAATTTTAAGCTAGATTATAATTTTAAATTAGATTAATCTCTGATACGTCAAACAATCCCCAAGTAAACGTGACTAGCAAATACAGCCCCCTTTAATGCCTAGCAATTAATAAAGCCCGAAACATAGGAAATTATTTGATATGTTGAACTAAATAGATAAAATGAAAATTCTTACATAAAACACCACCCGTATAATAATCACCAAAATTACAACTCACATACTATATTAATAAGAATTTGCAATGATCAAAATAAACCTCATACAAACAAAATTTGAGAAAAGGTCACCAAATACCAACCTTTATAGCATATGGTTACAAATTGATGAGACATACACACACTACTAGGGGTGTACGTGTTGGCTTGTGTGCTAGGGCATGTGTGCCCGTACACACAACTCTTAGTCATCGGTTCGAGTCTGACTTTGATATGGTATCAGAGAGGTTAGCGGTTAGCCTAACGGTCCGTCTTTCGATCCTGATCTGGGTTACCAGTGTTCTAAGTGATGGTCATTCCTAGTTGCACTTGCGGGGGCATGTTGAGATGTGAATGAGACCAAAAATTGTCCCACATCGCAAAGTTGAACATATCAAGCCTAGTATATGAGTCGGTCCTTCTATTGCCAATTGGTTTTAGAATGTAACATCACTCGGCTTCTGTGCTAGGCTACTAGCGCATGTGCGCCCGTGCACACGACCCCCATTCATCGGTCCGAGTCGGACTTTGATATGGTATCAGAGCGGTTAGCCTAACGGCCCGTCTTTCGATCCTGGTCTAGGTTACCCAGTTGTCTAGGTCTCAACTAGCTAGATTGTCATTCCTAGTTGGACTTGCGGGGGCGTGCTGAGATGTGAATGAGACCAAAAGTGTCCCATATCAGAAAGTTGAACATAACAAGCCTTAGTATATGAGTGGGTGGGCTACTCTTTCTATTGTTAATTGGTTTTAGAATGGAACCCCACTGGGCTTGTGTGCTAGGCTACTAGTGCATGTCCGCCCGTGCACACGACCCCTAGGCATCGGTCTTAGTTGGACTTTGATGTGGTATTAAAGCGGTTAGCCTAACGGCCCGTATTTTGATCCTGGTCTGGGTTACCAGTGGTCCAAGTGTCAACTAGATGGTCATTCATAGTTGCACTTGCGGGGGCGTGTTGAGATGTGAATGAGACCAAAAAGTCTCCCACATCGCAAAGTTGAACATATCAAGCCTCATATATGAGTCGATGAGCTACTCCTTCTATTGCTAATTGGTTTTAGAATGGAACCCCACTAGGCTTGTGTGCTAGGCTACTAGCGCATGTGCGCCCGTGCACATGACCCCCAGTCATCGGTCTGAGTCGGACTTTGATACTCTGGGAGAGGATGGGAAGGGTGGGAGAGATGGTGAATTTTTTTTGGGGAATCGTGTCGGTGTGTTTGGGGCGGGATGGCGGGGATGGGAGAGATGGAGGTTGAGGGTATGGAGGAGGTGGGAAAGCACCATTTTTTCGCACCTTGGATTTGAGGGTGAAGGGGATGGGGAAATTTTTCCACCCCTTATGGACGTTTATTGCCCTCGCAAGACCCGATCGCCCATTGGCCTGATTTTCGAGGGCTTTAGCCGGAAGCACAGAAGCAGGAGACCATGATGGTTGCCCCTTCCTCACCTTCTCCGATCAACCTCAATCTCCAACGCCGACGGAGACGATGACAGTTGTCGTGCCTTGATGCTGCAGTGCCAGATTCAACCGTCAATGGGGAAGGTAAAGATGGGAGAGATGAACAGAGGGAGTAGCGATCACCGCTTCCAAAATCCGGATCAGAATTAAAGAAGGAGTTATACCTAGAGTCTCATCAATGGAGTCTCCCCCTTCCTCAATTTTCACAATTGAAGATTATACCCATCAATGGAGTCTAACAAAAAATATTGATTCGATTTCGTTTCTAAACCCCCATTTCCTCCCCAATTCGACTTCGTCCTCCCCAATTCCTCCTTCGACTCCATCGCTGTCGGCGGAGAGTCCTCGTTCTTGATGGAGACAATGTAGGAGGAGTGGGCGGCGGCGAAGACGTTGCGGACGATGACGACACAATAGAGGATGGCAAGGATATTATATACTGAATTCAGAATTTACAGATTTGCGAATCCTCATTGAACAGGTGAAAATGGAGGAGGACAATGCACAATAGAGAAAGAGGATATTTTTTTTTTAATTTTTGCTATGTGAATGAAATTGTGAAAGAATGTCGAGAGTATATAAGTCTTTTTACTATATTATACTCCCTTCGATTGGAAATATAAGGCATTGGGATTTTGTGCACGTAGTTTAAGGAGCTTAAAACTATATAAAATATTAATATTTTTTATTAATTTTTTTTACATTACAATACTTATTAGTAATAAGTATTATAATTTAAAAAAAATTAATAAAAAACATTAATATTTTATATAGTTTTAAGCTCCTTAAACTACGTGCACAAAATCTCAATGCCTTATATTAAAAATCGGAGGGAGTATAAAAATCCTATCTTCTTTCAACCAAACACGCATGAGATTATTTTCCACAAATAATCTCCACCACGTTCACCTCCAAAAAGTATCTTCATCCCCAAAAAGTATCTTCATCTCCAAAAAGTATCTCCACCCCCTAAAAAAAACTTCCACAAACACGCCCTAAGTACTACCCTAGCACTAATAAGTGTTTCAACTTAAGTGCTTCAACATTCAAAGTAATCGCTCCCTCCGTTTCACATTACATGGACATTTAGATGATAATTTTTGTTTCAAAATAGATGGTCTTTTATGTTTTTTTTAGGTAAGGGATTGCAATGATTTGTGTGTTGTTGGTTATTTTAAAAATTTTGAGTGGTTAAAATGTGTAGGCGTGGGTATTAAAAATAATAAAATTTTTGAAAAAATTAGTGGAATGATGATGTTTTTTTTAAAAAGTGAAATGTTTTATTAAAATTTTTGCAAATCTCTAAAAGACCATGTATTGTGGAACGGATGGAGTAATAGATTAGAAATGCTTGCTACCCTAGGTGATCGAGTCAGCTAGATAGACCGGAGAGAGCGAGACACTAAGACGATACGACCCTCAGTGGTGGAGCCATGATTTCGGTCAAAGAGGTGCTAAAAAGGTTTTGTGAAATATCTTTTTTTGTATACTTATTAAGAAGATTTTAAAAAATATATATTGAAAAAACACCAAAATTGTGATTTTTTAATGAATATTTTGTACTTAAATAGTTGAGAGTAACCAAAAAAATAGAAGAGAAACCAAAAAATATAGAAAAAAATCACGAAGAATTATTTTTAAAACAATATTGAAAGAGAAGGTTAAATTTATAATTTAAACATAAATATGATATTTTTTTAAATAAAAATAGTTGATAGAAACAAAAAATATAGAGAGAAATAAAGAAGAATTAATGATGTAGCAAAACAAAAAAAAGTGAAGGTGAGATTTGATCTTAAGACATTTTGATTCTCGTTATTAGTTCATTCTTTCCTTCCTTTACCACTCGAGTTAGATACTACTATTATTTCAAATATCATTTAAAGGTGTTATATTACCTTAAAAAACTAAATATATGCAAAAAAAATAAAATATATTTTTATATATTGTTTTCGGACAGCACCCCTAGCTTCACCATTGGTGACCCTCCTTCGTTTCAACTATCTTTCAAAGTTCCAACGGAAAAAGAGGAACGGCAGAAGGTAGTGAGTGGCGAAGGCGGTGGAGATGGGGATTTCAGTTTGGGAAATTCAAGTGTCTGGCGAAATATAGTATGGTTGAATGGCCACTTTATATTTACCAAAATCAAGAAATATAGTATGGACCAACAATCTAGTAATTCTATGAAACCCTAGAAATTGAGATTCAATGTAATGAATAATGGATATATAGAATCTAAGCCACTTCTTTTATGTTGTTAATAATAATTGAATCCTAAAAAGGCAAAAAGCATTGGTCATTAGCGTGCCGCTTAATATAGTGATCTTGGGTCTAATCTTTAATTAGTTAATCAAATAGTGGGCAACGAACAAGTTTATGCAATTTTTAATCTAGTATTTTAGTGGAATAATTATTCTATTATTTGTTTAACACGAAGATTAGTGCCCTTTTGAGTAGGCACTTTATATATGTTTCTATCGGGTATATGTATATCTATATATTTTTGATGCCTTACTTTGTGTAAGGCTATTGTAGAATGATTAAACTCTTTTATAAATCACTTACTTTAATCTATAGCCCATATTTGAAAATTGCTTTATATAATAACTGTCTCTTTAAAAACATTGATTTATTAAAATTCCACATTAAGAAATATTCTATATACAAAAAACATACTCCGTAAATCTTAATTAAAAAGAACAATTGAAAAACAGACTAAAATAGGAGTAAATAATTTAGGAAGAATACGGAGTATTTGTTGATTGAACCACATAATGATAATACTCCAATAATTGCCCGTAAATTGGTCTGGAATTGAATTCCCAGATCCATGATGATAATTGTGGATTTTATTTCCAGCGAATAATGGGGGAATGACGAAATCAATTGCGTGAGAAAGCATATGCCTCGAGATGGGATATGTCTCCCACAAAACACAAAATGGACACCTATCTCCATCACTTTTTTTTTGCATTTTAAGTTCCTGCTTTATTAAAATCATATTGAATCCACATATTACACTTTTAATCAATCAAAATTGACTACTTTGCAATTTACATCTTGATAATTTGGTGAAGTTTGGGTATATTCCATTATAAAAGGAGTTGAAATATGCACATGACTAGGAAAAGAGAATTGTGATAAAAGGTGGCTTTGGGGGGCTTATGATTTATGAAGCAAATTTGGTGACCTCTTAGTTTACTGCATAGGGCGGCGTCCGTCGTTACGCCAACTTCAGCGATTGCACATCCTAGCTACTTTATTTATTTTTGTAAAAAAATAAATGTGTCTCCTCGTATATATGAGAATTTGTTAATATAAATCATTCTTTAAAAATATGATAAAAATAATAAATTTAAATTATAATATGAGAATTAATAATTTGGAATCATAAAATAAAAATTAATCTGAATATAAATAATTCATTCAACCAAAAAAAAAAATTCATGCATAATTCAATAAAATAACAATTATCAAATAATTAATTTTTATATAAATAATTGTTTTCACCAAAAAATAATCTCGATACAAATAAAATAACACCTATCAATCACTTCATTTGTCTATCAATAATCACTTTATTTGTCTATCCATACATGAAAAATCCACACATGTATATATAACAACCCAAAAAAAATCGAGCAATAAGTCATAATGGATCCAGATTTTTTACATCCATAAATAAAGAGTGAATTAGTACATTATTCAAAAAAATCAAGATAACTACACTAATCAACATATTAACTCACCTTACAAAAAAAAATCAACATATTAACTCTTTGTGTAGGATCTCGATCTCGATCCCGATCCCGATCCTATTAGGATTCCACAATCCTGACCAATCCTGTTACTAGGGGTGTTATTCGAGTCAAACGAGTCAAGCTTGGCATGTTCAAGCTTGTTCGTTTGTTAAACGAGCTCGAGCCGAGCCAAGTCTAATTTTTAAACGAGCTTTTTATTTTGTTCATGTTCGACTTGTTTAGGAAATGAACAAGCTCGAACCGAGCTTTTTTCGAGCTTTAAGTAGTTCTACTTGGATATAACATGTTAACTTATAGGAAATTTTAGAAATTCCATAGAATTCGAGCTATTCGAGCTTTATTCGAACGAGCCGAGCTTCAACCGAGCTTAAAATTTTGTTCAAGCTCGGCTTGTTTAAATAAGTGAGCGAGGTTGAGTCGAGTTTTTTCGAGCCGAGCTCGAGCTGTTCAGTTTATATAACAACCCTACCTGTTATGATCCTGTTGCATACAATTTTGTATGTGTGATCCGGATCGATTGACTCACTTAGGATCGTGGGATCGTACGATTCTACGATCTAGATCACAATTTTAACAACATTGATTACATAATAATATTTTTTTGATAACTGTTGAGAGATGTGAATGAGACCAAGAGAGCCTCATATTTAAAGTTGAGCATAACAAACCTTTAATATATATGTCAGTGTGCTACTCCTTTTATTATCAATTAATTGGTTTTAGGATGAAACATCACTCGACTTATATGCTAGACTAATAGCACACGATGAGTCCCAACAGACTTTAGCATGATATCACAACGGTAAAGCCAAACAAATCGACTCTCAATCTTGGACTAGTTAATGAGAGAATGAGATATTAGATCTGTTGTCCACGTGTCAATTAACTAGAGGCAAAAATGAGCCTAATATTAGGCTCTTACAGGTGTGTTGATAGATATGATATGAATGAAACCACATTATAAGGTCCCTAGCTTGCAATATTAATGTATATGATTTAATATTAACGTGACAAGCTTTCGCCAAACACATATGACAACAATTTCACAAGTAAATAGAAGTTTTTGACTGAAACCGCCCGGCTAATACTAGTTTTTCAGGCCAATAACATTATAAGGTCACTTGCAATGTCCGTCGACTTGAGAAGTTAGTGTCAGGAAGCTAGTTTTAACCCAAAACCATTTTTAGTTTGAGAAGCCTGGGTCAACGAGCTGGTTTCAGCTTAAAAACCTCTACTTGATAAAAAAATTGCCCGTGCAAATATGGAGAATTTTAAGAAAAGAATATAAATATACTAACTCTTTTCAGAAATAGATATCGTTTCGTTTGACTTTTTATCACGTTTTTAATGAATTAAAAACAATATAAAATATTAATTTTTTAATAATTTTTTAAATATAATATAAATACTTATTAATAATAGGTATCATATCATTCAAAAATTTTGTTTAAAAAATTAATATTTTATATAGTTTTTAGCTCATTAAAAAAAGTGTCAAAAAGTCAAATGACATCTATTTCTGAAATGTGGTAGTATTAATTATATGAAAAGAAATTAAATTTGAGAGGGAATAAGTATATTGATATTTTATAAATGATGCAGGTGTGTTCGTCCAGCATGACTGTTCGACAACCGAGAGGGAGAAGTCAAGCATCCGGCAGAGGCTGATCTCCTCCTACAACCAATATCTCGCCCCACGAGTAACCGCCCTCTGCTCGGAAACCACCGATCCCGCTGCCCAGATTGACATAATGGTGGTCGGAAAACGAGGCAGTTCCGGTAATGGTATGGGA
Organism: Persicaria tinctoria; assembly: GCA_037127255.1. Taxonomy (NCBI): domain Eukaryota; kingdom Viridiplantae; phylum Streptophyta; class Magnoliopsida; order Caryophyllales; family Polygonaceae; genus Persicaria; species Persicaria tinctoria. The sequence continues at coordinate 57,921,445 of JBANSL010000013.1, forward strand.
TCGTCAATATCCACCTGGTTGAGCCACTTCTCCATCCTCTTCCACCGCAGCCTGAAGGAGCGTCGCTATGAGTCCTTCAACTCCCTTCGTGTCCTCCAAGTCGTCGCAGCTGCCCTCCTCTCCGGCACCATGTGGTGGCATTCCGACCCCCTCGACGTCCAGGACCGTCTGGGTCTCCTCTTTTTCATGTCCATCTTCTGGGGCGTCTTCCCATCGTTCAATTCCGTGTTTGCTTTCCCACAAGACCGCGCAATCCTGCTCAAAGAGCGAGCATCCGGGATCTACACACTCTCTCCTTATTTCCTGGCAAGAGTGGTAGGTGATCTCCCAATGGAGTTGATCCTACCAACACTCTTCCTCTCTATAACATACTGGATGAGTGGCCTCAAGCCGGAACTCGAAGCCTTCATTCTAACCCTCGGAGTAGTTCTAGGGTACGTGCTTGTTGCCGGAGGCCTAGGGTTAGCCCTAGGAGCCATAATCATGGACGCGAAGCGAGCCTCCACCATCGTCACCATAACCATGCTTGCATTTGTGTTGACTGGAGGGTATTATGTGCACAAGCTACCAGGATGCTTTTCATGGATCAAGTACGTATCGATCACCTTCTATTGCTACCGACTTTTGATACAAGTGCAGTATGGTGAAGGTGATGCCATTTGGACTCAACTCAATTGCTCCCATGGCGGACCACATCAGAACTACGGGTCATGTAAATTTGTGCAGGAGGATATCTTGGGACAAATTAACCCCTTATCATGTGTCGCCATCTTAGGGATTATGTTCGTTGGATTTAGGCTGATTTCTTATCTTGCATTAAGGCGACTAAGGTATTGAACAACCCAAGGCTAACTCTTTCTTTGCGTTTGATTGGAAGAAGGAGATCCAAAAGGATCGTTATGATCGAGCAATGTGTACTTGGACGTTTTTTTTTTTTGGTTACTAATTATCTATGCAATTGTTTCCTAATATATACTGTTCAACATGGTAAGACCAAGTGTATGTATGGATAGTGGCACCCACATAATTTCGTTGTGGAGGGGAAGGGGAAATATATAATTTGACTTGAATATGTCATTTTTACTTCAAAAATTGATAGAAATCTATCTATTTATTTTTCTTTCTGGATATCTATTATGCCAAATGATAACTTCTCCTTAATTATATTATTATTTTTACCCAATTGAAATTTTTTATGCGTAATAATCAATAGGAGTATAATATAGAAATGTATAATTACGATAAGATTTTACCAAGTTTTTATGTAGGTCTAATTTTTCCTAGTAGTTTTACCTAATTAATTTTTTTCCATGTGAATCAATATAATATAGTAATATATAATTAAGATAAGATTTTACCATGTTTTTCGGGCCACTAATCAACATAGGTAATACAGTCACATATCTCCCCAAAAATCAACGTTTAATATGACCTACATAAAATCAATTTTAATTCAATTAATAGAATTAATTATTAATAAATTTATCAATTTATTATCTATTATATTCAAAATAAATTTTAATGTGATTTTGTTAGGTAATAAAGATAAATTGGATGTACGACTGCATGGCGGTGCCTTTGAACATCCAGAAATAAGAAAATATTTGACAATAAAATCACCGTGACAATCCAAAATATGAAAAAGATGACAAGGCAAACAATCATGAATTGGGAAACAATGAAATATTTGGATAAACCAAACATTAATTCTTCCAAAAAAAACAAAGAACAAGAACCCAAAAGAAATGACACCTCCGATGGAAAAAATCACCTGAAGAAACATTTAAAATAAATTTCAACGGTAGTAATAACTACTTTGGTACTTCTGGTGCAGGTTTCATCGTTTGCAACCACATTTGCGACAACTTACACTCGTGTCGCCGCTCATGCCTGAAGCAATGGGACGTCTATTGGGCATACAAATGACAAAGTAGTTGGGTTTGTCTAGTACCCACATTGAAGGTGATAGTCTATAACTATGAACAACGCAATCAAGGGATGCTCGCCATGCCCTTGGAAAATTGAGATGGTCATGACGAACATTCTCTTGCTGCTCCGGTCCTTTGAGCATGTTTTCCTCTGACATTGCTTTCTGGTGATTTAACAAATGTGCTGACGAGCAGCGAATCGGTCATTGATTCTCGCCAAAGATAAATAACAAATACTCAACACTAGTATAATGAGGTGTTGATCCCATAGAGAGCGTGTATTTAATACGATTTCCTATTAACTATCCAAAATAAAGAGAGATAATAAAGCAAAGCGAAGCAGTTGATTGATGTTTGAAAGGATGAAAGCAAAGTAATAATGAATGAATAATATGGTCAAAGTGATTTCATCTACTTATCTCGACATTTGGTTTTTATTATTACCCTATTGACTGGTTTATATATGCATAGAATGCATCTTACTTTTGCTTTGGGGGACGAGCAACACTAGGTCCCGGTCTCCTAGCACATAGATCAACATCTCTCCTGCATCGTCGACGTGTCCCCTAGTTGTCAACCCACCTATCCCTTTCGCTAGAAGAGATGATTCTCCTCGGTTGATTTTCTGTTGTAGGAGGAAATCGAGTTTAAAATATAATGAAATAGATCAAACCAGATTTAAGCCCACGCAAATAATTACAAGACCTCCTCCTGATGTAGTAGCGAGAAGTTATGATCGATCCTCGAGGAAGCACGTCAGCGGATCTCAGGTAGCGGCAAATCTCACAGACAGAAAATCAAACAGACAGACATAAACAACAGAGAAAAGCAGAAAAGAAAGCAAAAACAACAAACTTGGTCGATATTGAGTGCTGTTACTCGAAATTGAGTAGGAAAATCGACCACAATGACTAAATATTGACCCTAAACAGAAACAGAACACTAGTGCAGAACCTTGGTCGATATCGACTAAAGCAACTCGATATCGACTAAGAAAAATCGACAGAAGGCAACTCAATATTGACTGCAGAAACTTGAAAACTCGGAACTTTGTGAAATAAATCAATGAACTAAAATACTTCCAAGATCGGGGATTTAACACCACAACGATAACCATGCAAAATAACACATAAAGGCATAAAAGATCGTATTTTTCATCAAATAACTTTCGTTATTAACAAATAGGAATATAGAGGCTTTCGCATAAACCCTAATTGTTACTAACCCTTTTCACATAATTAATCCAAGTTGTATTAAGATCACTTTCGCTTCAATAACACAAACAAGGATCACCTTCAACTTTCGCAAAAGAATCATGCTTTCAGCTAGGATAGAAGACAAATTGCATAAAAAAATCGTACCTTTACCGCATCACCTTACATGGCTACCGTCGGGCTCACCCCGACCCTAGAAGTGGGTGGACTACTCGCTCTTCATCGCAATCGCAGACATCATTGATGGAAAAGAAACAACTTGCATTAAACTCAACCAAAGCTTACAACCGATTGAAGCCAATTCCGCTCTCGCTTCACAACTCCACTCGGCCACAAACTCTCTCTCTCTCTCTCTCTCTCTCTCTCTACTTGTAACTACTTGTGTATCTCTGAAATTGAATGAATAAAACTCAGTCACTAAGGCTTTATTTATAGCCTTCATTCCCCGCTAATCAAGGAAAGAACACTATATCTATATTTAATTCTATCTATCTTATAACATAAAGATAAAATATGGAAATAAATAAATAAATCAACTAGAACTATATATAATTGTGGATAAATCCTCCTTGGACTTGATAGATCTTGATAGAATTTGCTCTCGAAAATATCTCCATCGGATTCGGGATAGAAACTTAACAAGAAGTCGGTTAAGCTCGAAATCCGCCTATGTGGGTCCAGTCGATATTGACTAGCATGACTCGATATCGACCTGGCATTTTCCGTCTTCAGCTTCAGACACTCAATATCGGCTCTCGGGTCAAAATCGAGTTGGGTGTTACTCGATATCGAGTTAGGGTACTCGATATCGCCTTGATCCTTTCTTTGCTCAACTTCTTGACTCGATATGGGGCACTTTATATCGACTTGGTTAAGTCGATATCGACCACTGTTCTTCAGGCTTGTCGATTCTAGCCAACTCTGAGTCGATTTGGAGAATTTCGACCTAAATCTGGTCGATATTGAGTGTGCTTGGTCGATATCGAGTGTGCTTGGTCGATATTGAGTGTACTTGGTCGATATCGACCAGTCTTCTCAGGATCCTGCTCTGTTCTTGAAACAAACTTTCCTGAGTCCTCGTTCGTCGGATTGACGCATATGAGCATGCGTTAGAAAGCTCTTTCCGAGGGCTACAAATATTATGAAGACTTCAAAACTTGATTCGAAATGATGAATGGTGAAAAATGAGCTTTTCTCCAGCTGAACCATCCTTAGCTTCTTCATGACTTTAATTTAAGCTTCAAAGTGCGTCCGATTTCTGCGAAATATAACAAAAACTTGTGTAGACCTCCATAATTGGAAAATAAGTGTAAACTACACAGATTCTGTATTATTTTAACCCAAATGTATGAAATGCATGCAGAAATCGATATAAAAGTAAGTGTAAAACATGACAATTTAGGCTCACAACATTTTATTACAAAATTCAGACTCCCAACCTGTTCATCAGGACGTGTATGCTACTATAAACGTTCGACCCGAAAGAGCGGAGGTAGTTAAAACCTCTATCTAGATGCAACTCAGTAAATGTGATCAATCAAGACAAAGTAACAACATAATAATCATCAATGTTCCAAAAAACGCTTGGCGGGTACTTGACGGTAGGGTAGAGTCAAAGGTCTAGGCGGGGTGTAGGTGGGATCTAGGCGGATTTCATGGCAGAGCTTTGCTGTCTAGGCATGTTTTGACGACCTTGACGACCTTGGCGGTGGGGCGAGTTCAAGGGTTTAGGCGGGGGTCTAGGCGGGTCTTGAAGGGTTTTTTAGAACAATGATAATCGTATAATCGCAAAGAAAACGAGATAATAAGATAGAAAGACCCTGAATTGATAACCAAACCAACGCCTCGACAAGTAGATGAATGGAAGATTAGCCTAGCATGGCCATCTTCATGCAAACCATAAAAAAAAATAGAAAACCTAGGGTTTCCGCTCCACAAAAGAGGCGGAACCCTAAAACAAAGAGAGGATAATGAGTTGTGTTAATTGTGTATTGAATGGCTAAGAAGAGAGCTCTATTTACAGTGCTAAACCCCTAGGATCGGCCCTTCTTAGTGTGCAAGCAAAGCCCAATGGGCCAGATTCGGCCTCGGCAAAAATTGGAAAATCCAAGATCGGTGGGCGCCGACAAGGGATCGAGGGGCGCCGATCTCGTATTGTCCGCGGCGAGCGCCAATAGAGCATCGGCGGGCACCGACCATACTTTTCAGCTCTATCTGGTAACGCACTTTTCGGGGTCCTCGTTTCTCCGATTGACGCATATGAATAGGAGTTGGAAAGCTCTTTTCGAGGAATAGAACTCTCATGAAAATACTAGAACTTGATTTGAAGTGATTGAAAGCCAAAAGGTGAGGTTTCTCGACTTCCTTTGTTTCGGTTCATTCCTTAGCCTTTTGATTTGACTTCTAATCCTTCCTTAACTTGTCCTTTGTTCTTTGGAACTTCTTCCTTAGCTCTTCCAAATCATGCCTTACTATGCACCGACCACATCGCTCGCCTCTTCCGGTTTGAAGCCTTTCCAGATACTCGAGGAGATAGAGACACCTCTGTATTCTCACCCGCAAGGATTCTCTTGAGTGGTTGTCTAGTAGTGACTACCTCCACCCAAATGCTTACTTGTATATAAATAAAAAGATAAATTGTAGGTGACTTCACTACTTTAACTATAGATTAAAACTCATTAAAATTTCACCAAAAAAACTCATTAAATAATATATTAAACAAAAACAATTTATGTAAAAAATAATAATGATATCAGTTATCTAATGATTTTATATCAATTGCCAATTATTTCGATAATTCTGTACTTTACAATATAATTATTTATTAAACTAATTTATTTTAATTGAAATCAAGTAGGTCGGATATTGCTCAAAAAATAAAAATTTTGATGAGAGAAAATTCAGAATTTGATCATTTCAGTTGAAAATTTTCATGATATATGAATTGACTAAATAATCAATTAATATGGAGCAATAAGGTCCCACCTAACATTAATATTTTAATTAAATTCTATCAATTAATTTATATCAAAGATTAATTTCATAAGCACACCAACAATCAATCCTTCACTTCTAACAGAGACAAGTCAAGAACCCAATCAAGCATGCTCGTTTCCCGCTAAGAAAACATTATAAAGAACCATATAATCAAAAATTGCGATTTGGAGGTAGATTGAAGGTATATGTTACATCGCTCCTTCTTATATACCAACTGAGAAAAAAAGAACAATATACAAACCAAGAGCGTAAGAGATCGACAAAATATTGACAAAAAAAAAAGAGCAGAACAAGAGAGTATCGGAAGAAAAGCCAAAAAAATCAAAATCAATATTAAGGATCAATAAAGTTATGCACTAAACTCATACATGTAAAACAAAATTAAAATATACCCCCTATCCTCTTGAACCTATGCATGAAAAAAGAAAAGCTAACAATTTGCGAGATCGATGGAAATCTTTAGGGCTAGCGAAAAATTACCATGAAAACCAAATCAACATGTACCAACCGAACCAACATAATTGGTAACCAGTTATATTGGTTACCAATATAATTGGTTCGGTAACGGTAATTAATGAGAATGGAAAAGTTGGTATTACCATTACCAACCAATTTCAAATTGGTTGGTACGGTAATACCAACCAATTATATCTAGTTTTATTTTTATTTTTTAAATTTATTTTGTAATTATTTTAAATTTTTAACTTTTGTTTTTATTTTTTTAACTTTTTTTTCTTTCAGAAAATGTTTTTAATCAAGGGAAGAATACTAACTCGACCTCAATTAAGACGAAAACCTATAGCGTTAGTCGGAATAATACCTTCCTACTACTATGCTGCTTTTGTTTTAGTGTTTAAACACTTTGTAATAACCATAAAGTTTTATGTTGCTTTCGTCCTCAAATATAGTCGGTTCGGATGAAAACATAAGCATTGGAATAATTTATACGTTTTAATTTAATTGTATTGTATTTGCATGTTTTTTTCCCAACACTCGAAAGTTGGTAAATTACCATTACCAACACGTACCAACCAACTTAATTGGTAACCAATTAAGTTGGTATAACCCATTCGGTGGTTGGTAATGGTAGGGGCTTTGCGATTACCAATTCAAATTGGTTGGTACATGGTAAACGGAAAATTGAATTGGTAATGTACCAATTCGCGATCCACCCCTAAAAATCTTCCCTTTTTTTGAACGCACACATCAGGAACATACAAATCTGATAAAAAATGATACAAGCACAAGGTACTTCGACCTTCTTTGGCCTTTTTGCTACTCTATCTGTGTGGTTTTCTGCTGCCAATCCCTTCCTCTTTATTTGTTAGTGTGTGATTTTGTACTTCTCGGGAAGTTGCTTCTGAAATTTGCTCCTAATGATGAACCGACTAAATAAAGACTCCCGGTTGCACCCAGAATAAACCTCCCTAAATAACCTACTAGGACTACTGAAAAAATGCAACTTGAATAAAACAGATTATGAGAGCACATAACAAAAAGTGTGACAATATCAAGTCAATCACAAAAAACGGTACCAATGATAAAGACAATAAACAAATCATTAAGCAGCTAAAACACCAATCGATCAGAGTGAATTTGGCACAATTTAAGAAATACATTATTTTTGTTGTTCTGTTCTACGACTCAATCATGCTAGAGTCTGACAATCAAATACAACGAAAATGGTTTCTGAATTATAGGTCAATTATAAACAAAGACATTTGGCGAACTAAAAGCAAAGAAATGACAACGAGGAAAACTATGTAACACATTGGAACATGGGTTGTAGTCTTCCTTTTTCGGGGGACAAGGGAGAACTCAAAAACCAAATTCATAGCCCAAAGATCAATGGCTATTCAAGGAATCTTAGTAATAAAGAAATATGAAGTTAACAAACTATCATATAAAGACAAAAATCATCCATAATGAAGATTTATAAATGAAATTGTTGTTGGATTGGAAAAAGAAATCTATGGACAGAGATTGAAATCCTATGCAAAATGGAAAATATTCAAAGCATGGCCCTAATGGAAACAAAAAAAGAAAACGATCCCCTTGTGGGCACGTGGAAAAAGGTGGGTTCCGACTCCGTCTGTTGGGCTCCGATGGTAGGCAGAGCTAGCGGCATTTTCCTTCTTTGGAAAAACTACCAAATAGCGAATGGAAACATCGAAATAATGATAAGAGAAGAACAATTCATCACAATGAAAATAAAAGACAATAGTATTGGAGCTGCGTATTGTGTTTCTTTTGTGTATGCTCCACCTCACGAAGATAAGAAGGTGTAGTTTTTGCCTTTTCTTATTGACCACATCTAGAAAATTGATCTCCTAGTTTTAACAGTGGGAGACTTTAACGAGATCCAATGTCTGAATGAGAAATTAGGTGGATCCCAACCGAACCCAAACAAATATGAAAGACTATTATTTTTCAAGGACCAATGTGACCTACTGGACATACCTACACTAGACAATGAGTTTACATGGAGAAAAAATAGAACAAATATCAACAATATCTACGAGAAACATGACCGCACTCTTTTTCCAGACCAAATCTTTAGATGGTTCCCAAATATATCAACCAAAAACCATGCATTCTCATTCTTTAACCACTGTCCAATTTCAATAAAACTGAGTATTTATGACAACACAAAGAATATGCCTTTCAAATTTGAAACATGTGGCTTCAAAGGAAAGATTACCGAAACATAGTTTTAAAAAGCATGGAGATCACATCATGAAGGATCACATATGTTCCAAGTTACAAAGAAAACTCAATTGTTGAAACGACTTTTGAAGGAATGGAACAAAACAATGTTTGGGAACATTTTCCGACAACTAAGAGATGTTGAAGACAAACAAAAAAAACTTCAACAAAAGAACAACTATACACAACATAACGACAACAATAAATGGTAAATGTGACTTATCAACAAGAAGAATAAACTATTACAGTACCATAAGAACTACTAGAGCCAAAGAGCAAAAACAAAACATCCAAAACTGTCTTATACGAATTCCAAATATCATGACAAGGTAGCAACATGCAGATAGAATAGGAAAATAATTAGAAAAATCACCTCCCGAGAAGGAACAATTATTATAGGTGAGGAGAACCTCAGGAAAGAAATTAAAAAAGATTTCAAAAACAGATTAAAAAAAGAATAAAACAATCAATTATTATCACAATACCTGAACCTGATTACTGTCAAAATAATTGACGAGGATAATGAGAGACTCAATAAGCCTATCACGAACCAGGAAATAAACAATGTGGAGTTCTCAATTAGGAAAGACAGATCCTAGGACTTGATGAAATGACAAATTTTTTTTATCAACATTTCTAGGATATTGTTAGACCATATATTACTAAAGCAATCAAAGGCTTCTTCTCTTCTGGAAGAATTCTTAAACAAATAAACCAAACTTTTATAATTGTAATCCTGAAATGTGAAAACCCAAGAACAACAAATAACTACAGACCCATCAGGCTCTGCTCGACTATATCTAAGTCGATTGCAAAAATTCTGGCAGATAGAATGAAACCAGTTATGAAAACAATCATCCACCCTTTGCAAGGTGCCTTTATTGCGGACAGAGCAATTCGTAACAATGTTCTTGTTGCTCATGAAATCTTTCACTCTTTCAGAAACAAAAAAGGAAAAGATGGATGGATCGTAATAAAACTTGATATGGAAAAAACGTATGACCAAGTTGACTAGGACTTCCTATTGGCGTTTATGGAAAATTTTGGTTTCTGCCACAAATTCTGTGAATGGATCCAAGAATGTACCCAAACGGTTTCATACTCGATCCTAGTGAATGATGAGCCAACCCAAACCTTCCGCCCTCAAAGAGGCTTACAACATGGCGATCCTATTCCTCCCTACCTTTTTATCATAGAGGCAGAGATTCTAGCCAGAAAACTCCAACAATTGAATGACTACCATAGGAACACATTAGGCTTCAAAATGACCAGAGCAGGAACACATATCTCATTTTTATCCTTCGCGGAGGACATCATGATTTTTGCCAAAGCTATCCAGGAAGCCTGCTCCTTAATAAAAACAACTCTAGATGAGTATTGCAAGTCACAAAAAGGGTATCAACCAACCAAAAACAGAGAATCCAAGCCACCCTACGAATTATGAGTCAAACAAGCCTAGAAAAATACCTCGGATTCCGGATTATAAATGAAAGAGTTAACAAGAATACATTTGACAAGATGATTGGAGAGACGAAAAAACCAAATAACAAAATGGAAAGCTAACTCCCTATCTTAATAATGAGGAACAATTCTGATTAAGTCAAACCCAACCGTTAAACCAAACTATATGGTGCAAAGTTTTATGCTTTTAGAGACCATTCACAAAGATATTGACCCGTTGAAGAGATGTTTTTTCTGGAACAAAGACCAAAGCCACAAACCACTTATTGACTGGGGCAGAATATGTAGACCTAAAAATAATGGAGGTCTAGGCCTAAATAAAACAAAATATATGAACAAGCTAATGCACTACAAATGAAACTGTTTTGGAAGATATTAGCGGAACCACATAATTAATTGGTGAAAATAGTCAAAGATAAATATTTAAAAGACTTTGAAATATGATATTATAAAAGAAAAAAGAACATCTTATGGAAATGGGTAAAATTGATGGAAATAAAAGATGGATTATTATGTGCAGGACTAACTTAATTGGGAAATAGGGAACAGAAAAACTATTAGATAATGGAAAGACAACGATGACTTATGTCTCATCAATAAAATTCTACATGACCAAGTAGATGAACAACAAAACAGTTGACCAATATATTACAAAACCTGAATGTGGAGAAATTAAATGATAAACTACTTGAGAAAATCATTAAAAAGATCTTTAATATCCACATCCCAATGAATGATTTTGAGGATGGATTGTACTGGAAACCAAGAAGAAATGAATAGTTCTCAACGGCTAGTGCCCTTAAGCATATTAGGAAAGCACGCAGAAACAACTTAGATACATCCATACATACATACATACATACATATATATAGGGAGTGGTTCCAGAGTGCACACCTCTTATAGTGTACTTTGTGCACAAATCTTGACCTTTAATTTAGAGTTTATGGATGGTTAAGATTAATTGGGAGTTTTTGTTATTTTTTTAAATTAAAAAATGTGGGACCCCCAAAACAATTACTTACCTCCTTAATTGGCGCGTGTGGAGTAGTGACCTATCTCTACTTTTTCTCCACGGCAAGATTGAAATCTTTCTCAATCTCTCTCTCTCTTTATTTTTTTTTAATAAATTGTCATTCCTTTTTTTTTTTAAATTCGCATATGAGTATTTTTTTGGTGTAACTACCTGAATTCGTTTGTTTTTTAAATTTATCAATTTAACCGAATAATATTTCACATCCTACCGAATAATGTTATGTTATATTTTTTTACATCCACTTTATATGAAAATTAATCAATTCCACTGAATAATTTGCCACGTACCACCGAATAATGTTTTATTTAATAATGTTTTTTTTTTCATCTGATCAAATTCATACGGAAATACGAATAATACTTCATATTTCACCGAATAATCTCATAGTTCATGTTTTGCGATAAAAAAAAAAGTCTTTTATAAACGAATAATCACTAGAAATTCATCGAATAGTATCTATATCCCACCGAATAATGTTACGTGCAACGCATGAAATTAACCATCCAATAATCTACCAAAAGCAATGAATAATCTACCAAAAAACAAGCTTGTATTTTCAAATAATCTAGCAAATTGCTAATCAAATCCAACACAAATTGGGCAAATCGATCGGAAGCCCCAAACACACACTCTCACCTTCATATCTAATTAACCCAATTAACCCTAAGAAAGAAGACGCCGCCTGGAGTCGGATTGGATCAGAGCGGGGGCCGGGGAACAAGGGGCGGCGAAGAGGGTTGCTGGTAGCCGGAATCGCCTGCGCGATGGAGAACAGGGCTTTGGTTGTGAGGATGGGACGCCGGAGATCTGGTGGCGAGAGGAAGCGGGTAGAGGCCGGTTGGCTCCACGGGTCGAGATTGATGAAGATGAAGACCATCTGGACTCGCCGGCGGCTACCAAGCGAGGTCGAAAGGATGAGGACGGACCACCGTTCCGTCGTCCACTTCAAATCACCGCCGCCGTTGCAACCGTCTCCGCTCTCGTTGCCGAAATCGCTGCCGCTCTTGCCCTTATCGCCCTAGCGCCGCCGCTTGCTTTCATCATTCGGATCCTCTTGTACAAGAAGATGAGGGATTATGTTTTTATTTCCCAGCAAATCTCCCTCACACGCGCTTAATGAGAGTGTATAACCGGTTTCCATCAATTATGCGCAGGGTCCACATGCTTTTAATTAAAAAAATAGAAAAAATTCTTTTAATCTCAACCATCCATCTACATCCGATCAATGGCTCATAATTGTGCACAAAGTACACCCTAAGGGGTGTGCACAAGTTACCCATTCTCTCTCTCTCTCTCTCTCTCTCTCTCTCTCTCTCTCTCTCTCTCTCTCTCTCTCTCTCTCTCTCTCTCTCTCTCTCTCTCTCTCTCTCTCTCTCTCTCTCTCTCTCTCTCTATATATATATATATATATATATATATATATATATATATATATATATATATATATATATATATATATATGACTAAATTTGGAAACTAGATTGTCCACCCAAAGTAAAAAAAAGTCTTTGGAAAAGCCTTCTTGGCGAAATACCTACGAAAATAAGACTACGAAACAAAGCAATAGACGTAACCCTGGGATGTGTCCTCTACAATCACCCTGAAGAAGATGCAGTACATATATATACCGAATGTTGAACAATCCTTACAATTATAGAGAAAATGGATCACAATATAGAAACCATAATATGAAACACCAATAAGATCAATAAAACATATGGTGACGCGACAGGAGTGATGTCGTTGTTCTTGGTTCCAAATGCAAATAATATATCCTTACTCACACTAAATAAAAGATTAGTATAGCAGATAAGTAGGAGTCGATCCCACAGAGAAGATTGATTTGTTATTCTTATGATGATTTAAAGAAAAAGGCAATAAAGTTGTAGCGAATAAAGCAAATAAATAAATAACAGTAGCAATGGTTGCAAAGTACTAATAATATGGGGGAAACGCTTCACCTGCAATTCGTGACAATGGTTAGGATTCATTATTTTTGGAATGATTTCATTGTTATTCTCAATCAATGTAGAGAAATTGACATCAATGGTTATCCCGACTTGGTTTCAATAGATCGATAACTCACAACGGATCACCAATCACTTACATTCCATGAAATACAACATAGAATAGAATGACTTACAAAATTACATGGAAAATTAGCACTAGTACAAACTTGCTCATTAAGAGCGGTTTTTTATAGGGAAGGACAGCGCTTATTGAGGTGATGTTAATCAAAGCGCTGAGAGCATGTTTAAAAGCGAAAATAAAAAAAGCGCTATGAAAAAGCACAAGGACAGCTCTTTTTTGTGAAAACCGCTTTCAAACTTCTTCTTTTTTTTAAAAAAAATCGCTTAAGAACAGCGCTGAGAATGGGAAGGAAAGCGCTGTTATACAATGAGCATAGCGGTTATGTACAAGAACCGCTCTTATACACGTTTTATTTAAAAAAAATAAAAATTAAATCTCCTCTCACCAGGGCTAAAAATTGAATGCCCACAAACAATCGTAAATCCAATAATCAACACAATAGCATACAATCAACAAACAAAATGATACATTCAAGCGAGTAGAGAAATGAAGAACCCAAGAAATATGATTTGATACACAAAATTGATAAAATTTATCATTAAATAATTGAGACTAGAGATACAAAAATCTTGAATCCAATTTACAACACAATACGTACATTGAATCTGAAGATGAGATTCATGGGCCAAAATTCCAAAGTGCACCTAACATTCGAACCCTTGAGATAGTAGGTGTGTCGGAGACTTTAGAATTGCTCTTGATCATCTGCTCCACCACCAACAAAAAAAAATTAAAGAAAGTTAAAAGTAATAACAACAATGAAATCTCATCGAACTAATTAGGAGTATAAAATAGGATTAAGGTGAAAAGTATACTAAAAAAGTTGTAGAAAATCCAAAATACAAAGGAAAAGAGATACCTAGACAGTTAACTTTCCTATTTTTTCAAAATCTAAACTAACCTTTCAGAATCTGTAGTTGCTTAATATTTACCGGCGATTGAGAGACCCAACATCCCACCGGCGGAGCGTGTCTTCTCGGTTCAGCCGGGCAACATTGCACGGAGACGGAGGGGACCCTCCACATCCCACCGGCGGAACAACATCTTCTCGGTTCGATAGAGCAACATCGTGCACACAGAGGACACTCCACATCCTACCGGCGACATTCTTAGGCAGATTAGAGTGGTGAAAGAGAAAGAGGATCCGATCGAGGGAGATAGAAAGTAGGCGGCGTTTCTATTAGGTTTAACTGAGAGCCACTTTATCAGAACGTGGAGGGAGGCATAAACTAAGCGGTGGTTTATCTTTACACGTACTTTTACTGCTTTAAAATTAAAATAATACAATACTCCAATAGCGCTTTTTGAAGGAAAACGCCATTGGACTATCTTTCGCTTAGCGCTTCTTGTTAAAAACCGCAATGTATCCAACTTGATAGCGGTTCATTTCGAAAAGCGCTATCCTTGTCTCACTATAATAGCGCTTTTAAAAAAGCGCTCATAAAAAAGTGCTATTAATATTGCATTTTGTACTAGTGTAGCAATATTGAATCTCAATGCAATTAGAATGTCAAAAGGGTTAAAGTTCTTAACCTTAATGCCATAGAAATCAATATTCAATCAAAAATCATTAGCATGCACAGTCATTGATGCTTGCAAGGGATCAATTACCTATTGCTTGCTACCATGGATACCAATCTCATGAAAGGAATCGCTAGCAAAGATATAGTTTCTGTTGAGATGATTAGTCATAGAGAGAACATGCATGTGCAAATAATCAATAATAAAGAACAAGGATAATGAAATAACTCATGAATAATAATATGAAATCAAATCCTCACAATTCAACCAACCATGTCTTTGAATCACATGCGAACCTATGTGTTTAACAACTCATAATCAACAAGTATCTCTCTCAATGTTCTTCCATAATTTTTCCTCTCTCAAAACGGTTGAAAACAACAGTCTTATAACCTAAAAGTGACGACTCAAAACCCTAGAGAATAAAATAATGATAAAATAATTAATATAGATCCGAACGAAATCAGGTTTGCTGAGGTGCGTAACCAGCGAGCGCCGGTTTAATAGCGGTGGACACCACTACTTTGGCTTCGCGATTCTTCTTTGTCTTCACCTTTGAACTCCTTAGCTCCTTTGATTATCTTTCCTTGGCCTCTTTTATGCTCCAAAACCAGCTTTCCCAAGTCTCTCAATCCTCCCTTCAAGCTTGGATTATAAAAATGCAGAATAAACACAAAATAGCGTAGATTTCGAACTCGGATACTCAAATGCAAAACAATGTAAATTACACAAAACACATGCATTATGAACACTCTAATGCAACTAAAACTAGCTATAATGCCTATCTAAAATATGCATTATCAACATACAAGGAAATCTCTTTCTATATATTCTCACAACTTAATTCAAACCAAAAAGTTACTCTCTCCCCATCCCTTTGGGGTGTTTGGACAATAAGAAACAAAATTCTCTTTAACGACCATGCTCTCTTTGAGCTATATGAATGCGTACATATATTACATTAAACAACAACGAGAAAATTGGAGAAAAGCTCAACTACAGGAACTAGAAGACGAAAACCCGACCAAAGGAACCCATGGCTATCGGACCACCTAACGTAAACCGAAAAAAGATTAAATGGGAAAAATCTAAAGAAGAATTTGGGAAAAATAATTTTGATGGTGCTAGCATTCCATCAAGCCAAGCAGTTTGCGGATTTGTCATTCATAATTCTCTTGAATGACCATTGACGTGTGGCGCTTTTGGTCGCGGACAAGTCCCGACCTTGCATGCGGAGTCTTGTGGCCTTGTCCACGATCTATCAAAAGCCCTGAAAGGAGGATACTCGCGTCTTGAGGTGGAGGGTGACTGTCTTATGACAATTGCTGTTCTTAAGGGAGGGAAGACTTATCCTTGGGAGATCGAGATGATCATGTCTAACATCCTCGCCTTCAGTCGTGCCTTTGACGCCATTTCTTTCTTTTCCATCTACAGGGAGGGAAATCGAGTTACAGACCACCTTTCCCATCTAGGTCTTCAGAAGAGCTTCTTAGGTTGGATATGTAGCTCAGAGATCGACGACCTCATTTGAAAGGAGACTATTGGGTGGTGGAACAACAACGTCCAATTTTGCATTATAATATGGATGTATAATGTCCAATCGGACGATTTAGTTCAGTACTATTTCCACTAAGTAATACAACATAATATGTGGAATAAGATAATATGGATGCTTTTATTTTATAACGTCTAACATAATAGTGCAACTGTTGCTAAACATTGTGTCAAGACTGCTAAACATGGTGCAGGGGACGACCTTCCTGAACCCGCAATGCTCTAAATCTATCAAATTAATCATGGAAAGAAGTATCACATCTGTTGACGCTCGGGTGATGGTATGTCGTCCATTCATGCGTTGACGGAGGTAAAGGAGAGTCGGGATATAACCATATCTGCAATAAGTATAGTAGAATGTAAATTTTTGTAATTTATGGATGAGATACAATTCAAGTGAGAGTAAAACGTATCAAACTCACTGCGGCAAAATGTGATCTTGGTTTTTGATGCATTTCAACCCTAGTGTGACTTCATGAGGGGCGTTATTTGGCTGTTCGGTGTACATAGGGAGGCACGTAAAGGGACTGTGCCAAGATAAGACAACAAGGGGCAGTTGGTAGACGATCAAAAACACAAGACCCATGATCGGCAGATCGATCCAATATCTTCGGTCACTTCCCACTATGGCCAATTAAGTCTGCAGACTATAGGTCAATAAACCCTCACAACGAATATCCTCCCATGTAACAACCAGTGTAAAGTTGAGGATTCCGTTCCAAATGGTTACATAATAACCCTTTTATACCTATGAACTGTGCCTCCCCTAGCGGTAACATCAGTTGTGCCAAAGCTCGATATCCATAGTGACCATCTCCTATGGTGTTCACAACTGATGTAATAATGTGCATGAATATAAAAGAGTCCACATTGTCGCGGACCTAGTTGAAACCCCAGTATTAGGCACCTTCAAGAGGTTGGTAGGTATGGGTCTTCCCCTACAAAATTCTCCCAAACTTCCTCATATTGCTAATGATTCGTTCTACAAAGGTTCTTCCTCTCTCTAGGTCTCCCATTTGAATTTAAGCTACCAAGTGTGTGTGTGTGTGTGTGTGTGTGTGTGTGTGTGTGTGTGTGTGTGTGTGTGTGTGTGTGTGATGTCGTCTGGTGAGATTGGAACTCCATCAACAATGCAACGCTAAACATCATGCACACAGGGTACCCCATAGCAAACTCTCCAAAATTGGTCGGTGCACTATTCAAATACTTTTCCATCGACAATGTTCATCTAATGATCGTAGAGCTAGATAATCAAAACACTTCTTCGAAACTACGTGCTTGACCTATTCGAATAATGGAACGTTGTGTGTGTCAGTTGACCATTTGAAACAATCTATCTCGAAGGCCGTCTGGAGGTCATACATCTCACATTCATTAACTCAGTGAATAGCATCCACCACGGCGCAAAAGTCACCGGTGGATGAGTGCAATGCTTCCATCAACACTTTGTGTTTTCTTTCAACCCTACACATATTGCATTATCTGACAGCGATGAACGAATTTGGAAATTTAAGAATGAGATACATGTGTAAATACGGAAAGGATATTTGTACCTATTTGTTGTCCTCGTTCCAAAGTTGAGAACGTGGTCGGTGTAACATCTGACAAGGCTTGTCTTGTGAATGAGCCACACTGATTCTAGAACGTGGTCAGTGTAGCATCTAGCAAGGCTTGTCTAGTGAATAACCCCGGGCGCGGGCTGCCATTTGTTGTGAAGCTACCATCGGTGCCACTCGAAAGACTCCTACGTAGAAGATTAAAATAAACCCCAAAAGTTATTTTTGAATATCAGAGCGTGTTGTAAATTATTGGTGAACTTCGAAGCAACCTCTTCACACTTGCGAGTTACATATAACCGGCAATGTAGGTGTTACACATGTGGGAAGACCACCCCAAGTGCAGCGAGAAGGCCTAGCTATAGATATCTCATGATCGAATGGGTACTTTACCTTGAAGAATAATACGGAGGTTGTTAAGAACCCAAGCGTACGTGTCTTCATTCTCACGATCCATAAAGTTGTAGATGATTGACGCGGGGGGGGGGGGGGGGGGGGGAATCGCTCATTGATTTTTGCCAAACGAATACCCAAACTCAAACACTAGTACAGTGGATAACTACATGTGTCAATCTCACAGAGAGCGTGCGTTTCACTTGCTAATAGTTTAGACAACAATGAAGAAAAGAGCAAAGTAGATGACATGTAGCTTATTATCCTTCCTTTTTCCTAGCACAGAGCCCACCGCATAGTCACTAGTATCGCACATAATCTTAAATGGGAGGGTTCCAATCGGGGGATTGCATAGGAGATGAGACAAGGGTCTCTCTTAACCTGTTAAAAGCTTCAAGGCATTCTATAGAAAACTCAGACACTACATCTTTCATTAGTAGGTTAGTCAGAGGTTTGACAATCTTAGAAAAGTCTTGAATAAATCTCCTATAAAAGACTGCATGTCCTAGAAAGCTCCTGGTGTTTTTTATAGAGGAAGGAGGTAATTTCTCTATGAGTTCTATCTTAGCTTTATCAACCTCAATTCATCTCTTAGAAACTAGGTGCCCCGAAACTTGTCCTTCTTTGACCATAAAACGACACTTCTCCCAATTAGGAAAAATTGCAAAAAATATCCCAACATTTAAGGATTGCTGCGCTCAATAGCATGAATTATCGAAAAAGCAGAAAATAGCTTTAAGTATTTACTTGGTTGCAGAAAATAACCTGAAGCTACATTAAAATTCAAATATACTAAATTTTATATAAAAAAACAATATATATAATGCATGTTTAATTGCTTTTGTGTGCTAGTTTTCATCAAAAGATCGCCCTAAATCGCTTATTAGATCAACTAGTAAGATTCCCGCGTCATGACACGTTTTTTAAAAATTAATATATTATGCATAAAATTATTATAAAATATTAAGATAAAAATCATTACAAATTTTACAATAAATATATGTTACAATTATATCATAAAATTATTTTTTAAAAATAGTATGTAAAGTATAATACATAAATATAGAAATTTTAAATTACTCAGTAATAATAATTCAATATCATTTTAACATTGTTTAAATGTGATGTGTCATAAATAATCAGTAGTTATATTCAATACTTTTAATGAAGCCCAATAGTTAGTAATGAATTTGAGTTAAGCCCAATAGTTATATTAGAATGAATTCAATGTTTTGAATTAAGCCCAATAGATAGTAAGACTAAAGAAAATAGGAGAATTAAAAGAAAAAGACGAAAAAAGAATAATTAAGTAAATAAAAAAAAATGGCAAAAAAAAAGATTGGTCAAGACTCCTAAAACACCTCTAAAATTGACACTTCATCCTAAACTCTTCTAAATTAAGAGTTTATATAGATATAGATAGTTAGTAATGAATTTGAGTTAAGCCCAATAGTTATATTAGAATGAATTCAATGTTTTGAATTAAGCACAATAGGTAGTAAGACTAAAGAAAAAAGGATAATTAAAAGAAAAAGACGAAAAAAGAAGAATTAAGAAAATAAAAAAAAATGGCAAAAAAAAAAGATTGGTCAAGACTCCTAAAATACCTCTAAAATTAACACATCATCCTAAACTCTTCTAAATTAAGAGCTTATATAGATAGTTAGTAATGAATTTGAGTTAAGCCCAATAGTTATATTAGAATGAATTCAATGTTTTGAATTAAGCCCAATAGATAGTAAGACGAAAGAAAAAATGAGAATTAAAAGAAAAAGAAGAATTAAGAAAATAAAAAAAATGGCAAAAAAAAGATTGGTCAAGACTCGTAAAATACCTCTAAAATTGACACATCATCCCAAACTCTTCTAAATTAAGAGTTTATATAGATAGATAGTAAGACTAAAGAAAAAAGGAGAATTAAAAGAAAAAGACGAAAAAAGAAGAATTAAGAAAATAAAAAAAATGGCAAAAAAAATATTGGTCAAGACTCCTAAAATACCTCTAAAATTGACACATCATCCCAAACTCTTCTAAATTAAGAGTTTATATAGATATAGATAGTTAGTAATGAATTTGAGTTAAATTCAATAGTTATATTTAGAATGAATTCAATGTTTTGAATTAAACCCAATAGATAGTAAGACTAAAGAAAAAAAAAGGAGAATTAAAAGAAAAAGACGAAAAAAGAAGAATTAAGAAAATAAAAAAAAATGGCAAAAAAAAAAAGATTGGTTAAGACTCCTAAAATACCTCTAAAATTGACACATCATCCCAAACTCTTATAAGTTAAGAGTTTATATAGATAGATAGTAAGACTAAAGAAAAAAGGAGAATTAAAAGAAAAAGACGAAAAAAGAAGAATTAAGAAAATAAAAAAAATGGCAAAAAAAAAAAATTGATCAAGACTCCTAAAATACCTCTAAAATTGACACATCATCCCAAACTCTTCTAAATTAAGAGTTTATATAGATTATGAGTACAAGCTTAAGTATTTATTGACTTTTAATGACATGTAAATAAACTAAATTTTATAAAAAAATATTGAGTGATTAATTTTATAAAAAAATTAAGAGTTTATATAGATTATGAGTACAAGCTTAAGTATTTATTGACTTTTATTGACTAAATTTTATAAAAAAATATTGAGTGATAAATTTAAGTTATATTTATATGGTTTGTGACAGTTTTTATAATTAATTAAGTTATAAGTTTAGATAACAACAATTAAGTGTAATATTTTTTTAAATAAAAAGTAATGATATTTTTAAATAAAAATTGTTTTGGAGAGATTTTGTAATTAATTTGAATTTGAAGTTAATTATTTGAATTTGAATGTAGCCTGAGGCTATTTTTTGCAACCAAGTAAATACTTGAGGCTATTTTCTGCATTTTTTATAGTTTAGGGTAATAAGCGCAACAAACCCTAAATATTAGGCTATTTTTTTGCAATTTCCCTCCCAATTAAGCACTAAATTGATTTTCTCGCATCTCTTAAGTACCCTACCTAGGTTGGCAAGACATATATATCAAAGCAAGAACCATAAATGGAAAAATCATCCATATAAAAACCTCTACTATATTCTCAATCATGTCAGAAACGATAGCCATCATACATCTCTAAAAAGTGGTTGGGGCATTGCAAAACCCAAATGACATCCTCCTATAGGCAAAAGTTCCACAGGGAGATGTAAAAGTGGTCTTCTCCTGATCGTCTTGGTGAATAGGTATTGATATCGGCATTTTTAGTCTTGTTTTGCATTATATTTTCAGTTCATTTGTGTCCTTTTAACCGTTTTTTTGTTGGGAAAGAGTGCAGTTTGTGTTGATTTTTGTATTATTCAAGATATGGACGTCTAGACAAGCTTTGGTGATGTTTTATAGGTTTTGGAGCTGATTTTGAGGAGTTTGGACGCAAATTGGAGCTTAACGGAAGCCATGAATGCATTGAATAAGCTAAGAAAGAGCAAAAGGGGATAAGCATGGAGAAAATCCCTATTTTAGAAATTCATCACTTCAAATCAAGTTCTGGCGCCTTCATGACACTTTTAGTCATCGAAAAGAGATTTTCAACACATTCATATGTGTCAATCGGACGAACGAGGACTCCTAAATGTGCGTTTCAAAACGGACCTGGAAAAGCTGGAAGGGTGTCAGTATCGACTCCCAAGGTGTCGATATCGATCCCGTCACTATAATAGAGTTGAAGACAACCCCTAGAAGAAATTAAGATGTCGATATTGATACCCCACCTGTCGATATCGATACCCAATAATGACGGACAGAAGGTGTGAAGATTTTGTAAGTGTAAATTGCATATCGATATCGATACCCCTGGTGTCAATATCAACACACATGTTTGAGAAGAGAAAATCGAAGACTTAATCACCATTCATGTTGATACCTCCCCCTGTCGATATCGACCCCCGATGTCGATAGGGTTTTTCGTGCACGGTTTGCGGGCCCTTTTGGGCTGTTTTTAATGGAGTATAATTTTATCCCAATACTTTTAGATACTCTTAGATTTTAGATAGATATTAGATATTAGATAGAATCCTTTTCTTGGAGGATAAGTCATAGTTTTATTATAAATAAAATCTTTGGGGCTGGGTTTAGAGAGGGAGATGCACGCACACAGCGCGTACATCGCGCAACAGAAGCAGTTGAGAGTTTATGATTTTTGTGTTTAGCGTTTGGGCAAAAGCTTGGACATGTTTGTTGCGACTTAACGCTGAATTTCTAGGTCATTATTAGTTCTACTTTCAGTTTATGTTTCTTCCTCGTTAAATCATGTCTTTGTTTTCCTACTCTACGTGTGAGTAGTCCTCTCTTCTTTTAGGGCTGGAGTGAGCCCAATACGCATTTGTGTGAGTTGATGAATTTATGAGATTATGTGATATTTTTTATTGTCTTCTACTTATATGCTTAACATTTGATGAAAGTCTTAGGAATTCTTTATTGCAATTAACTTGGGAAAGGAAGTTGTGAACTTAGATAGTAATTAGAGTTTTCTAACGCGAGTTACAAGATCCTAGTAAAGAAAAGGTAGAAACAAGCAGATTTTTTATACGAAAGTTTATTGATTTACTTGTTTATTGATAAAAGTATGATCTTTTATGAGATTAATTTATTTGCACATGTGTTTGTTATTGTGGTGATTCCTAGCGTTGTAAGTTTTTCTTTTATTGATATTTGCTTCAAGATTGCGATTCCCAACCCCCAAAACCAATTGCTTTTCCCTTCTCTTCCATTTCTTCTTACTATTCTTTTCCCGAAGAACTAACTAAACAAGAAATGCTGACTCTCTCACAACAAAAGCTTGATTGGGAGGAAGAACTATCAAGGGAAAGAGACAGGCTAAGGGAACAAATACGAATTCTTGAACATATACGGGAAATTGTCAGGCTAAAGGAATAAATAGGTTTTCTCGAGGCAAACCCGCCTTGTCAGGCAACCCAGGAGGAGAAGTTAGATGTGGGTTGGGCTTGTCGGCCCAAATCTGTTAGTTCGTCTTTCATCTTTGGGTTAACGACCTAATCTTCTTTGTCTTACTTTCCTATCTGAGCATACAATATCTAACCTAAGGTTTATATTACATTGTTTTGTGACTTGCCTTCCTATGACCTATTATATACATATTTTGATTAAGTAGCATAACTAATTACTATTGATACATGCCGAGTTACCTCGATAAGTCTTTCCATTGCAAAGGCGATCTTCCGGTATAAATGAACGTGATTGAATCGATTGAATGGACAAACCCAAGTTGAGATAACTCACAACTTGAATTTTTTCACACAATAGACTCAAGATCCGGTTCGTATGAACTTTGACATGACTCACAAAGAAGGTTTAGAGGGGCATTTTTTGTGTGGAAAGACCGGAGTTCCAGAGCTTCGATATTATGCACGAAAACTCAATAACTAAAAGGTGGATAGAGCAAATAGTAGCTAAGATGGTTTGCAACTCTTACATTTCTAGATAGGAAGAGGTATTTATCCATAACACATCAAAATAATTTCTAGTTGTGTAGAAAAAAAATCGGATAATCCAGGAAAACCAAATCTTGCTACCATCAAGTAAAAACAATATATATATATATGTGTGTATGTATATGTATATATATATATATTTCTTCGCCGAATATAGCCCCAAATCTGTCGTATTTGATCACTTCAACGATCTATTTGCACTCAATGTTCTAAAAGGCGCTAGGTGGTGGGTGGTCACCTAGCGGCTAGCGCCTAGGTGGCTAGACGGGTGCCTAGGCGCCGCCTAGACGGACATAGAACAAACGTGATTATTTATTTATATTTTAACGCATATCAATAATTCATATAATGTAATAATAATCTATAATATCACTTATACACTCAAATTTGTGGTGCTTAACTGACACTAAAGTAAATAAACGCAAAAATATGTGTCCGACTAGCGACTCTAAGCCTCTTAAAATCCAAAACCATATATTTGACTCAAAAGCAAATACATCCCGACTTATAGGATAAAAAACACTAAGTCGACTAATCACATATCTAGAAGCTAAAATTGAATAATTGTCGGACTAGGCGGGATTAGACGGAGTCTAGGTGGAACTAGGCGGGCTCTAGGCAGGACAAGGCAGTGTCTAGGTGGAAATCCGCCTAAAGGCCCGCCTAGGCATAAAAATTCGTAGTTGGCCTCCTGCCTAGGCGGTGCCTAGACGCGATTTTTAGAAGACTGTTTCCACTTGAAAAAACAAAAACCAAAGCTAAAAAGTGTCCAGCACATAATATGATAGCCAGTAAGCAACTATGCCACATACTATAACTATAATAATCTTATAAAGTGCGTTCTAAGTTCAAGTGCCACAGAATGTATGTACAAGTTCAGCTTCCAGTTCTTCTGCAAAAGCACCTGCCTTTTATTGTAGTCAATTCGGTTCTGTTTATCTCTTAATGCTTCGCTGAAGTAAGTGCATCTTATTCGACATTGATGATTTGGGTCTTCTCAACTTTACGGGCCTCGTCGATCTCTTCAAAGTAGTCCTCCCGTGCATTATCTGCCAACATGAGGCAGATGAGCCAGAACAGGCAGGAGCTAAGGGCGACGAAGGCACCTCCGCCTATGACCCCTGTCTTTGCAGTGGGGCATTTGTACTCGAGGTTGCTGTGCACATTGTTAATGTGGTGGAGTTGCTCTACAAAAGTTGGCCATAAGATGAGTGATGCAGCCAGACCAACAGTTAGCCTGTTTATAGACAAATATTTAGCCAAGCACATGAGTAGAAAAGTCTAATGATAAGGTAAAATTAAGGTCAGACGATAAAACAACTCAACCATGGAGTAACCTTGGGCTGTACAAGACAAAACTATAATCAAATATCTCTAAGCAAGAAGCAGATACTTTCTTGTTACGGTTACAATTTTCTGTATGTTTTGGAATATTACAGCTATGTGCCTACCATGGAACAGTTTCCATCTTAATGGCACAAAACATGATGATTAAAATCTAGGTAATTTCCAACAATAAAAACATGTCGGACGAAGTAAAACAACAACAGAAACCTGTTAATTAATTACAAATTTATGCATCGCGGAATGAAGACAAAACCGGATCATACAGCTACATATTGAACAATTTCATAAATTGACATAAAGGGAAAATATTGCAGCATAACAGCTATCAAAGTTCATATATATCTAGTCGATATCATATCAAATATATTCGTCATGATGAACGACCCCATGGATACCCTTGCTTTGGAACAAAACAATTCGGTCAATACACGAGTACTATATTCCACAGTCAGCAGATACAATATAGCCTCTAGGGACTGACTCTTGTAACAAAACTAAGTTCAATAAGTAGCACCAAGAAGTGAAAACACAATGGCTATTGGCTGGCCCCGGCTATAAAAAAAACAAACAACAAGCACAAGAAAGCGGAATAATGCTTTAACAACATTAAATGGTTGAATGCTTACCACGCAATGCCAAAGAATATGGACATAGTCTTGGTCCCAAATAGAGCAGAGTATGGAATGGCTCTCTTCTTGTAGGGGTAGGATAAAGACACATACCCAGCAATAGTAGAGAGTAAGAGAAATCCAAAAGAGATGTATCCCAGATATAGCATAGGATCCGAGGAATATTTGCAGATTACGACATCTTTTCCCTGGATTACTGTTCCAGATGCAGGCTACAAGTGACATAAAACAGAATGCAAGGAAGTAAAGTGTGAAGCAGACGAGCCGCGGAACTAATCAAGAAAGAGTAAAGCTCAGTCACAACACAAACACATATGCAAAGCTAACTTAGTCAATTGCCTACATAGGAAGGGGAAATCCAGAATTAATAAACATTCCAATTTCCAAAGATATCTCCATTGTCATGAATCAGTTGAATTAAACAATTATGTGAACCCCAATTTTTGCTTTGGTTTTTTTTTCAAGGTCAAAGGTCAAAGTGCAATAATACATACTCCGTTTACTTTTATAGTCACCTTTGCTTCATGAATCGTGATATAACAATCTAATCAACTGTTACATAACTCTAATTCACATTAAACAAGATTGGAATTTCTATCAGAGAAACCCTAATTCAGGAATAGCCGAAATTTAGGAACTTGAACAAAACATAATTGGTTTAGAAAAGAGGATACCTTCTTGTTTTCAGCAATAACACCACAGACGAAGGACACAATTCCAAAGAAGGAGGTAAGGAGAGCCATCCCTTTCATTGTAAACTCCATGTTTGCTGCAGCCCAACAGCTGAACAAATTTAAGTTTATGCACAGGCCAATCGAAACAAAAAAAAATGGCACAGAAGTTTTAAAAGTTAAACATCAAAACAAAAAGAATTTTTAAAAAGGGGATAAAATCTGAGAAATCCAAATTGTTACACCAACCAGTCAACGCTACAAGTAAATTGAAAAAAAAAAAAGAAGTAAAAGAGGGATCTTCAATGGAGTTCAATATTATTCAGCTCGTCACGAAGAGGATAAGTACCTCTCTCAATCAGTCTGAGGCCCTGAGTCGCTCTCCCTGCAAAGATGGAGATTGAACAAAAAGCGGAGATAAATCAGATGTGAAAATTCCAGCAGCAAATTGAAACCAACTTATGTGAATAATATGTGATCTTGTGAAGGAGTTGGAATCTAACCTCAACCTCGGCTGGTGTGGGTTTGTGTTCTTGGCCTGATTCCTGATTCAGATTCATTACATTATCCGTATTTATATTAATACTTCGTATATTATACAGTATATTCCTTTTTCTTGGCTCTAATTAATACAGTAGCTTTCACCCACTGGGAGTTACCGTATACGCACTTGTATTTGGAATGAGAGATGAGAAACCATTTTGGAATGGCTAACTGGAAATGATAATGTCCAAAGATCCCCAGTTCTAAATCGAGATATGACCGTTAGGGTGTGTTTGGATTTCAAATGCATTATGTTTATAATGTAAAATGGTAGGGTGTGTTTGGATCCCAAATGCATTATGTTTATAATGTAAAATGATAAGACAGTGTTTAGTTAACACAATTGTTAAGACGTTTAAATTATGATATTTTTGGATTCCACGATGTATTATAATGCAATTATTTTATCTCGATTTATGTAATTATTTGGTTAAATTACAGTTTTACCTCAATTTTTACGAGATTTTTATTTTTACAACCAACCACACCCTTAATGCTAATTAAAAAGGTCACGTGACCTCAAATTTGAGCCACTGGTTTTTTTCCCCTTCTCATAATAAGATCATGTGCGAGTTGCAACTATGAGTTTTTATTATCTTATAAGTCTTAAAAGATAAACTCATAATTGCAAGACAAACCTTTAAGGAAAGAGTTTGAAAAGAGGTTGAGATCTCCTAATCCATAATTATGGTCCATCATATAGTCCGTATCGCTTGATTGGATGTATCGAATTATTTTGTTAATTTTCTTAATGAATGGGGTGGTTTTATAATGGTTTACAAACCAATAAAAGAAGAGAAAATGGTACTAAATATACCATTTCTCTTGGCCCATTGCAAAAATAACTCTCCCCCGGTCCAATTTGCAGAAATGTCAAAAAGGCTCAATAATTTACAAAAGTAACCGGTTGTGGGAACCCGTTACTGCGGGCAGTGGCGGATCGAGGATTTTCAGTAGGGGGGGCTTAAAAACACTTGTGGCAAGTTACGAGTCGAGATCAATGTAAATATCAAGAATCAAACTCTAGAGCCATTTTTGTTCCTTGCACGTAAATAGACATATGTTGAATTAGGTTGTTGGTTTGTTAATGGTTACAAATTAAGTAACAAGATACTCATCTTAGGGTGTTGGACTTCTGAGTAATTTCAATTGAATTACAGCTAAGGTTATTTTTAGGTTAAGTCAAATTACTTTGTATTTAGAATATTTTTACAATTGAGTTTTATATATCAAGTAACATTCCTATTAATTCTAAATTCTTGAATCTAAGGTGAAGAAGTTGAGGGTCAATTAACGGATATTGATTTCTTCTAAAGCTTCTTGAAATTAATTTGTTACGATTCGGAGGGATAAAGCTTTTCAGAACTTGCTCACAATTTAAACTCCCAGCGTTTGGGATTTTGTAAAGAGGTTGTTTTGGTTTGTTTGGGAAATTTTCAATCTACATTTTTACTTGTTTCATTGTTTGCGAAACTCATAAATAATCACCCAAATTACAAATTCAATTCACAAATCACAAATTCAATCCACAATTTACAAAGTTGATTCTCAAACCTAATTTTACAAAATTGGTTTCCAAAATCAAAACCCTAAAGTCTCACATCCTACCTATAAGTTGCTTATGTTACTAATTACTCCAATTCCAAATCTTAAAGAAAGCCAACAGATCTTGGGAGAAGCCAAAATCAAACAAGTAACACAAGGAACAAAAAGAATCAAAATAAGTTGAAGAGGAAGAAAACTACCTATCCGATGCGGGAGGCTGCCGAGTGGCTGGGTACAGTGGTGCACTGGGGCCAAGGTTGGCCGGTGGTGGAGTTGGCGGTGGCGGCGGCCAACTCAGGAGGTGCTTTCGCTCGAGGTGCCGGCTTGGGAGGTGAAAGGCTCTATCGGTTGTTTGTGTAAAAAAAAAGACTTTGTGACTGTAATGTGTAAAAATAAAAGGGGATATTTCACAGAGTTTTAAACTCCCACTCTCCGCACCGCTTCCTTACCGATGAGCCAAGTTGTCATTATGTTCCTAGCCTACTTTACTTATATATATTGCAAAAATTACAGATATATTTAATTATACACATACCAATTTTTAGGTTAGGGGGGCTTCAGCCACCCCGAGCCCCTCTTAGATCCACCACTGACTGCAGGTGAACTTTTAGTTGCAATTTGGAAAGAGAAAATGGTAAAAAGAAGACATCACATCACAGACATCTCTCATACTCACCATTTTTGAAACCCGTAGAAATTCAAAAGGCTTGGATGGGAGCACCTGGTGTGACGCCGAAACCGAGAGAGAGAGGCTGATGTGACGACGGAACGAAGAGAGAGAGAGAGAGAGGGGAAACCACCATTCAAGGGAGGGACGACCCGACATTGGAGAGAGACGACAGTTGGTGCCCAATCCGCCATTGAAGAGAGGTTATCCCCCATTCTTTATCTCTAAGCTTTCTCCTTTTATGGCAGTTTGAAGGTTTGAATGCATGTAAATTCGATTTGGGGCCGGTGGGAAGAATTGGGTGAATGGGGTTCGAAATTTGTGAAGGGGAAACCCTAACTGTATGTGTGGTGGGGGGTTTGGGGATAGGGGTGGAGATTTGCCATTGATGCTAAGTTGGGGATGAAATTGAAGGTCCAAATAGGGTAGAAATGGTTAGACAATCCCCATGAAAGAATAAAATTTGGAATTTGATAACTCGTCAATGGCTAGCGGAGTCATTCTTGTGGATAGGGAAAACGATTGAATGACTAGGTATAGGAAATTATGGGTTGGCTTCGAATTGGAGAAGTAGGGGACAACACATACGACTTGGCTTCGATTAGTTACAATGGATAGTGTGTTTGAAAAACTCACGGTTTTAAACAAACCATGATGCTCGATGTAGTCTAGATAAATCTACTTGGGTACTCGTGATTTTAAAAATTTTCTCGCATAAGGGATAATGAAGATGATATATACAAGATTTTAGAGGATTATGGATTAAAGGCTAGCAGCCCCTTTGAGGCAATAGTTTCAAGTCCCATGTGCTAGTTTGTTGTTGGTGTTGTGGTAAAGTGTTGTTTTTGGACCCAATCACACTCGTGATCAACCTTTTGCTGCCTAACTATATACTCATGATTCTTATGATATGAAGTTCTTTGAGTTTCGTTGCTCTTGTATATTGAATAAAAAAACGAAGATCCACAAACCATCTGATGTCTTAAAGAAATCATATTCAGTTGTTGATGGTTTTTCGTGGCATTTGTGTAGTGTGGTCATTTGGATAATGTCAAATTTTCTAGCAGAAACATTAATTTTACTTGCTAGGCATTTGTATACCCTGGCAAGGATTATTGCTGAAATGGGTATTATCTGAATGACAGATTAAGGAAAATGACAAAATCGAAAGGAAAAAAGGTCGCGACGCTGTCGAGCAAGAAGGTATCGCCGCTGTTCTAAAAAAAGGTATGGGCCTCCGCCTAGACCCCGCCTAGACCTTAGAAGGTCCCCTGCCTTTGAGTTTAGCAGCCTAGGCCCTTGAACGTCACCCGCAAGGTCTTGACGGCCTTGCGAGTTTGGCGAGTTAGTGAAAAAAACCATTTTGAGGTTTTAACTCTTAAAAACCCCCCATATGTCGATCTCTCTCTTAGTTCTCAACCTCTATACTCTCTTTTACTCTTGATCCCTCACTCATATAGTCATCTAACTCATGACTTAACACCCGTTGTTAATGCCTAGACTATTAATTAAAGCTTATTTGTTTATATATGTTATGAATTAAACTTTATTATTTTATATACGTATTGAATATGACATAGGATTAAAAATACATCCCAAAATAGTAAATCCGCCTAGACCCCGCCCAATCCGCCTAGACCCTTCACCCTATCTAGCCGCCGAGCATCCGCCAAGCGTTTTTTGGAACATTGGGTATCACATGTTATCACTTTTGAGACAGATTAGGGGCCTTATTTAGTTGTCTTAGTGATGTCAATTGTGTGGGCTCGTGTGATATTTGTGAAGGCGACACTAGCCTTTCCTCCGACAAACTATTTTAGAGGGAGGTCGAACCAGTTCTCCAAGATGGCCATGCTGAAAGGAATGGACGATGACCTAGTTGCGGCTGATTGGCAAATGTTGAAGGACAGTAGGCTAGAGGGCATTGTAAAGATTGGAACCAATGTGCCGTATTGTTCAGCCCTGATCCATTACTTCCTCGAGAGGCAGATGAAGACATTGAAGAAGTGTGAGACATGGTATGAGCTCCAGAGGCGACTCCTCCGGTTCTCCATCAAGGAATTTTGCCTTGTCACCAACCTCAAATGTGCTAGAAGAAATCGGGTCTTTGAGGAGGAGGATCACAAAGACGTTGTTCGAAGCTTCTTTGGAAGGGATAAGGTGAAGGTGTTTGACCTTCCCGTCATTTGGGAGGTCGCAAAGGGCAAAGAGAGGAGTGACATGAAGAGGTTGAAGCTTACCCTCCTCATCATTGTTGAGTGTATCCTGCTGCTAGGGAATGTGGGCAGGGCAGTGAAAGGGTGGGTGGTTGATGAGAGGGTTTCTCGACCAAATAAATTTGTAGTCAAGACCCCGCTATAGGATAGTGGAGTCAGGTTCGTCCTCACGGGAGAAGTCAGCGGTTCTAGGTTTAGTGTGTTTTGGGGTTCAGGGATAGCGGAAAAAAAGGTGAGGAGGTTGTTGTCGATGACGAGGAGAATTGGTCGACTTCGAGGGATGGAGGGAGAAGTAGAGGTTGGTGTCGAGTGGCTGCTTAGGAAACTTTAAAATAATAAAGATAAAATAATAAAAGAGCAAACTTCCAAGGTTAGGGATTACCACAACAATAAATATATGTGTAGATTATAAATCACATAAAGATGCATGCTTTATATCAAAGAATTGACTTTCGCAAATTCCAACAATTTAGGTGATAGAGGCTCTCGCATAAAAACCTAATTTGTTTCTACCTATTCTTAATTAGGATTAGTCGGCTCTCGTAAGCAAAGCCTAATTACTATCCAAATTCATAATTAATTCACTTTCGCTTCATAATTGCAAATAAGGAATTGTCCTCGACTGTCGCAAAGGATTAAGCACCTAGGTAGATGATGATAAAGACATAAAAATTCATGTATTTATAAATCAAACACACGTATCTATGTTGGGATCACCCCAACCCTAGAAGAAGAGAAATTAGAAATAAAACATAATAAAAGAAACTAACTTTAACATTAAAAATATAACAAAAACATACAAAGCCTTCCAATCTTCCCTCATCTTCTACCACTTGGCTCCTCTCTCTCTCCTTTCTCCTTGCACCCGAAGACGACTTGGCTTTATTTCCCTACTTGCGAGAAACCCTCCTGCTGTAGTAGTAGGGTATTCAGGATAGTATCCACGAGGAAGCGTGTCGGCGCTTGCCTTTTCAGTTCTAGAATCCTCTCGAATTCGACGAACAGAAGTCATCGACGTCGAGTAAAGTACTCGATGTCGACTACCTCAGTCGAGTAAACTGCAAAACAGAACAACAGAGAACGAAAACCAAGCAAATCGAGTAGAACAGAGTACTGGACGTCGACCAGACTACTCGACATCGAGTAGATTTTAGTCGAAATCGAGTTGTGCAGAATGTAAAAAACGTGGCCTTTCACAAGACATAAATAGAACAGAAGCAACACGAAAATTGTGGTAAATTGTCCAAAGTACTCGACATTGACCAAAGTGATCGACGTCGACTAATCCTGTCAGCTTTCAGCATTCTGCTCCGTCTTGAAACGCACTTTCCCGAGTCCTCGTTTGTCTGATTGACGCATATGAGTATGCGTTAGAAAGCTCTTTTCAAGGGATACAACTCTCATGAAGATATCATAACTTGATTCCGAATGATGAATGGCGAAAAGTGGGCTTTTCTCCAACTGCACCATCCTTAGCTTCTTCATGACTTTCCTTTAAGCTCCAAAGTGCGTCCGATTTATGCGAAATTAAACAAGAACTAGTCTAGATCTCCATAATTGGAAAATAAGCATAAACTACATAGATTATGTACTATTCTAACCCAAATGCATAAAATGTATACGAAAATCGATATACAAGTGAGTGTACAACATGACAATTTAGGCTCATATCAAACACTCCATACTTAAGCTTTCTTGTCTTCAAGCAATAATTTTAATAGTCATACAGGGGAAGAAATTAAACTCTCAACATCTTAGATCCATTTCTATATGCCCCTGCAATCAATTACCATCCTCGAAAATGTACTAATGCCACAAATCCATGCATGTGCATAAAAGCAATTTCGCACATAAAAGGAGGGTTATGCAAAAACATTCATTCATGACAAAGCATTAATAATCAAGAAGACTTTAATTTAAGCTCTTTGTGAAGAAATGGTAAAAGGTAAAGTGGTGGGCTAGTATTGGGCAATGTGGTGCTAAATCCGGGGAGAATTCTTCAAACTTTGTTTTCTTCCTTTGATGCACTTTCTCCCTTCAATAATTTCCACATCCCTCAACCTCTCATTATTCACTCTTTGCTTTTTTCACTTATATGCTTTTACCTCTCTAACCTCAGCATTGCCTTTTCGCGAGCCACAATTATAGGTCTCATGAACGGACCCGGATACTTAGTGTTTCGAACTCCTCACCTTGGTGTCCCATCCTGCGGAACTATTATCTCGACGCAGGCAGGGTCGATCTACCTTTATCTCTTGAGGTGACCGGATTTTCTTTCACTCATTAAATTTTCCATAAAATTTTCAATTTCCTGCCAAACTCCAATAATGATAACAACACAAATACCATATAATAATCTCCATAATGTACTTTCATTCTCAACATAATCCCCGGATGGAAATATGGTAAAGAATGGGCAATATTTAGATCATGTTGAACAAATATGAAATAAGACATATTATGGCTTTTGTGATGCATAAGCATAGGTAAGGCTAGGATAAAACAATATGAGCATTATATGGAAAATATAAAGTCCTCCATCATCTTATCATGCAACATGTCAAAAACAACTTCAAATTTTACCTCCTTTCATAGTTTTAAATAAAAATATACACTTAATTGTGACTTCCCTTTACTAGGCAATTTCATGCTATATCTCTAATGAATCCAATTTTGCTACGTCGAGTTCAATAAAACTTCCATGACACTAATAAAAAAATTTCAATGGGGGTGATTAAAAATAAACTTTGAAAAATAACATATAAGCATATAGATAAATAATCATATCCTAAGTTACCAGGCATGAGCAATTCGAGCAATAAACATAATATATGCACCAAAGTATGCCTTTCCCCCACCCCATACTTAAACATTACAGTGTCCTCACTGTATAAAAACAAGAGTAAAGAAAGAGACTCGCTAAACAGGTGTGCAGAATGTCGGAATCGAGTGTTGATATAGCTGCACAAGTGGTTGATCTCGAGGAAGAGTAGTCGACGTTGACTAAGTTACTCGACATTGAGTAATTTGAAAGCCTCCAGGGTGATCCTCGTCGATCACAATCATTTTGCTCGATAGGGGTAGTCGACGTCGAGTACTTCTGCACTTTCTTCTTAGTACCTACAAGCTTCGTTAGATAAAATCCACAATAGAAAAACCTAAAAACAATGTTTTAAAACTAAAAACCAAAGGAAATATGTCTAAAAATCCCCAAAAAAACTAATATTTTGTTACAAGCTCTAGACTTTATAGTCGCTAGGCCGACTTCTTCTGTTTAAGCTCAAGGTGACATCTGCAGCGCCCATGTAGACTGGGCCTCGAACAAGACTCCATTCTTATCCATCAGCTGTAGTCATCCGGAATGGATCTTGTACACCGTGAAAGGTCCCATCTTTTTCTCCTTGAATTTGTTGGGAAACCAATGATTCTTAGATTTGTAGACATAAACCTTGTCTCCCACTGCATATTCCTTAGGATCGTCAGATATCAATCTCCCCAAGTCTGGAGTTGATGCCATGCACCTGAGTGTGGATGGAATTGATCGATTGCTTGTTGTCTGAATGATTCCTCCACATCTCCTCAAGAATAACCTGCATGTCATCATTCTTAAATTCCTTCTCAGGGTGACCAGGAGCTCTGTAGGGAGGGGGGTCTCTTGGATACCGAGGCTTTCGATAGTGGCTCCAGTTTTGTTGTTGGTGTTTCCCTGAGTAGTTTCCCCCCGCAAAACGCGTCTCTTCGTGGGTTTCTACTACTAATATCTAATCGGCGTGTGGGCAAGCAATAGTGTTGTGCCTTACAGACCCACATTCCAAACAAGGTTTATCTTTAGAATGGATCAATCTCCTTAGGTAGCACATATAGAGGCATAGATGGGGCATGCCTTTCATACCTTTCGTTGCCAGAGGCCGCAGAAGTCCCACAAGTGTTGTCATAATTTGCCAATGTCTCAAAGGTTTCCCAAGCACGCCGTGGGGTGTACTCGAGATACCTATAATCGGTGTAATTGTTGATCCTATCCTTAGTTGGTGTATCCAGGCAGTTGAAGATGATCTCCTGGATCACGTAGGGTTGTTGTCCATGCATAGGACAGGATTTTAGAAGCCTTTTGTAGCGCTCCCAGACTTGTGCTAATGTTTCCCTGGCTTTTATCTGAAAGTCGTTATCTGCTGTCTGAGCGCAGTTGTTTTGGCAGAAGGGAAGAACTTGTTAAGAAACAAGTTTTGAAGTTCATTCCATGTGTGGATTGATCGTGCAGGCAATCCCTCAAGCCATTGCAATGCTATTTCTGCAAGGGACCAACAAAAAGCCTTTAGTTTTAAATATTCTAGATTATCATTATCTACAATAGCTTTGCATAAATCTAGAAAAGTGGTGACATGTGTTAAAGGGCATTAATTGGTTCTTCCCCTAAATCGACTCCTCCTAATTTCAGTAATAAAAGAAGGACGAATTTCATAATTAACAGGGGAAGGGCGATCGGTGATTCCGGAACTTCCAGAGTAGGATGCAGATACTCCTTTGTGTTGGTTGGGACATGCCCAATCTGCTCCTCAAGTTGACCTCGTGATCTACCCTTGCTTCATCCCTTTGTTGATTCTGTGTATATTCTGCCTCTCGTCGGGCATATTCTGCTTCTCTGGTGGTGAACTCCTCAATTCGTAAGCAGAGTTGCTCAAGCTCCTGCGCTGGTGTGAGCTGGACCTCATTCTCATTATCAGTCGCCGACATTATTGTCCTTAGCCTTTGTTGAAGGTGGAAGAAGCGTTTTGGTTTGAGAATTGGGTCTATAGGTGTGCGATCAGTTCTTCGCATGCACATGAGAAAAAAAAAAAGAAAGAAAAAAAGAGTAAAAAGGAACTAAAAAGGGCGCGATTGATTGCTTCCGCGGCAACGGTGCCAAAATTTGATAGTGGAGGGAAATCAAGTATGAAAATAAATCAAAATATAAAATCAAACCGACTCCCTGTCCCAGCAAATAAAATACAAGAAATCTTCCTGCTGTAGTAATAGGGTATTCAGGATCGTATCCACGAGGAAGCGTGTCAGCGCTCACCTTTTCAGTTCCAGAATCCTCTCGAATTCGACCAGCAGAACTCCTCGACGTCGAGTAAAGTACTCGATGTCGACTACCTCAGTCGAGTAAACTGCAAAACAGAACAACAGAGAACGAAAACTAAGCAAATCGAGTAGAACAGAGTACTCGATGTCGACCAGACTACTCGACGCCGAGTAGATTTCAATCGAAATCGAGTTGTGCAGAATGTAAAAACGTGGTCTTTCGCAAGACATAAATAGAACAGAAGCAACACGAAAATTGTGGTAAATTCAATAATATAAAAGACTTCTAGAATCGGGGTATCAACGCCACAACAATAACCATATAAAATAATGCAAAAGGTATAAAAGATCATGCTTTTCCATCAAATAACTTTCGTTATTAACAAGTAGGAAGATAGAGGCTTTCGCATAAACCCTAATTGTTACTAATCCCTTTCACATAATTAATCCAAGTTGCATTAAGATCACTTTTGCTTCAATAACACAAACAAGGATCACCTTCTGCTGTCGCAAAAGAATCGTGCTCGTAGGGATAGAAGACGAAATCGCACTAAAAGATTGTACCTTTATCGCATTACCTTACATGGCCACCGTCGGACTCACCCCGATCCTAAAAGTTGGGTGACTACTCGATCTTCATCATAAAGACACATATTAATAATAAAAGGAAACTAACTTGCATTAATAAAAATAAACAAAGCTTACAACCGATCGAAGCCAAATCCGCTCTCGCAAAACTCCAACTCCTACTCGGCTCCAAGCTCTCTCGAAAACTCTCTATAAACTATGGTGGAACACAATTGCTTTGTGGCTTGGATGATTCTAAAACTCGGCCCCTAGGGTCTTATTTATAGTATTTCATTACCCGCTATCCAAGGATAGAATACTCTATCTATATCTAAAGTTATGTATCTAAAGACTTAAGATAAAACTTGAAAATAAAACAAATAAATCTCTAAAGGAAAGTAAGACTAAAGTGGATAAATCTTCCTTCTCTTGATAGATCTTCACTTGATTGGATAAAATATCTCGTGCCTTTGCTTGCAAGTAATCCACATGCTCGGATATCCACTCGATCTCGACTCGGATTGATTCTGAATAGTACTCGACTTCGAGTAAAGTACTCGACTTCGAGTAAAGTACTCGACTTCGAGTAAAGTACTCGACTTCGAGTAAAGTACTCGACTTCGAGTAAAGTACTCGACTTCGAGTAAAGTACTCGACTTCGAGTAAAGTACTCGACGTCGAGGACTTTTCTTCTCTTTGGATTGCACTCGAGCTCGGCTACCTTCTGGACTCGACATGGGTACTCGACTTCGAGTAGTTTACTCAAAGTCGACTAGATATGTGCTCTCGAGTGACTGGCTGCTCGATCTCGTGTGATTTTGTTGTCCAAAGTACTCGACATTGACCAAAGTGATCGACGTCGATTAGTCCTGTCAGCTTTCAGCATTCGGCTCCGTCTTGAAACGCACTTTCCCGAGTCCTCGTTTGTCCGATTGACGCATATGAGTATGCGTTAGAAAGCTCTTTTCAAGGGATACAACTCTCATGAAGATATCAGAACTTGATTCTGAATGATGAATGGCGAAAAGTGGGCTTTTCTCAAACTGCACCATCCTTAGCTTCTTCATGACTTTCCTTTAAGCTCCAAAGTGCGTCCGAGCATGCATACTGCCAAAATACTACCTTCGTCAACATACCCAAAAGATGTGGCATCCCATTAGACAATCATATAATTGTCTATCCACGCCACACTTCCTTATGTCCTCTGACGCTTCGGGCGAAGGAACTCCCCACGAGACGAGTACCTACTTGTCTTCGATCTCCCAGGCCTTCTCTTGATAGGTGGAGGTAGTAATCGGATCTGCACTATCCGTTGGGGAGGATCCCAGGTATCCATGGGGGGGACATAGTACACCACTCCATCGTAGCACGCATGCCATGCAGCTATCCTATAGTAGTCATGCACTAGTGAATGACCATCGAGGCTGTTGGAGGGCAAAATTTGATGATTTCATAAATGACTTCATCATATTAACTATACATTAAAGTGTAGCCAATTTTGTTCATTCGAACATAAAATTGGAAAATATGAAATTGGGCTTTCTAAATTAAATTGTAAGTCCAATACATGCTAAAACAACGAGGCTTTCTGATGGACTCAATCCGAACAAGCTCAGCCCAGATGAAAAGGGTAGCTACAATAAATATCTAAAAATAAAGAAGCAAAGCTGAAAATTCCAGCAACTGCAGCAGTAACTCCTAAAGTTAACAAAAAAACTGTACGAGGAGAGAGTGGGGGGAGTGGTAGGTTGGATAACTGCTCCTATTGCTCCTTATAAAAAGCAAAAGAAAGGAAGCTGCTGGGGTCCTCGTTTTCTTCCCAAGATCAAGAGAGTAGCAAACACAAATTCCTTCCTGGTTGGCTCCGACTGGCTTCTTCTTCCCTGGGTGCTATTCAACTGCAAAACAAAAGTCAGCAGTTGTCTTCTCCCTCCAAGGTTCACCTGCAACCAAACACAAGCCAAACAAAATACAATCAGCAAAAGAGAAGGAGTGTAGAGAGAACATCAGTAAAAGAAAGCAAACACCAGGCAAGAAACAGTGTTGTGTGTTATTGTTGTTCAAGACTACTCTTCAGATGAAGGTAGACTCTTCCTCCCTTTCTTTATGTTTGTTTTGTAGGTACAAAAGCAAAACTGGAAGTGAAATGGATCCTAGCGGCTCGAGAGTTTAGTCTCTCGTCGCGATCTTCGATCCTAGCATTAGCGGCTCGAGAGTTTAGTCTCTCGTCGCTACCCCAATCCCGGCGTGGATCGACCCATAGCACCGAAGTGCTGCCAAAATTTCAGCAGGAGCATTAGCGGCTCGAGAGTTTAGTCTCTCGTCGCTACCCCGATCCCGGCGTGGATCGACTCACAGCGCCGAAAGGCTGCCGGATTTTGCCCGGAATTCACAAGCAAATAAATTGCCGAATTCCATCAGCTACAAGTAAAATGAATATTGGGTCGAAGTGCTGCTGAAATTCCGACAGACTTAATTAGCAAATTCATTAAGTCTGCCCTGTTGCTTCTCAAATCCAGACAAACAAAAATGCAGAGGACCCAAAGACATAAAACTAAACTGAGGCACAAATTCTCCCTAATTGCTATCCAATTGCAATTGCTTCAAAAAGCCCCAAAATTTACTAATTGCAGAAGAAAAAAAGAAAGCAGACAGTTGAAATTTTGAGGGCAAAAACTAAGTTCTCAGTTGAAAGAAGAATCAATTAAGGACTTAAAACTCTGGAGAAGAGGTCGAGACATACCCAATGGAAACAAGCGAGATCAGAATTCGCTCCTAGGGATGTCACGGCGTGTGCAGGACTATGCTGAGCCTTGCTTCGCTTCCCAACCTTTCACCCGGTCGGAATCATGAACTTCTGGCCCCTCTTAAACTTCCTCGAGCCTGGGATTTGTCCTACCCAAACCGTAGGTCCCAGAATCGCCCAAATTCACAAACCCTAAAATCCCAATTCGGAAAAATTAATTGAGCTCTAAAGTTGAACTCGATTGAAAGTAGAAATTCAAGATTTGGGGCACAAATCACCAAAGCATTAAGCTAAATGGGTGAATTTGAGGTCGGAAGTGTCGGAGGAGACTGAACGTACCGGGCCGATAGGTGCAGTCTCGTGCCCTCACAACAGCGGCTTTGGAGATGTTGCCGTGTCCGTCGCCTGCTCTTCCGACGATCCAAATCGAAGCTCACAAAGCTACTGGCAGCTCGGCTTCCTGGTGTTCGTCCAACTGCGAGTCGGCGGCGTCCTCTTACTTTCTGATTGACGCTGTGTAACTCCTTAGGGCTGAGTTCAAATAACGTTAAAAAGTGAAAAGAAAGAAACTGGGCTCGGGTTAATTAATAAGGAAATGTGGGCTTGGTTGACGATCGGACTCCGTCAAATTGGAGGGAGCGTGGCCAGTCTTTTAAAAAAATGAAATGGGCTCACTTGTTGATAAAAAACAAAAGTCCAATAGTAATATACATATTTATATATGTATACGGCTTGAAACATTTCAAGTATATATTTAATTACGAAATCTACCCACTAAAATATACGAATTATAGTTGGCACAAATTAAGAATTTGAATTTGATCAAAACATAAAATTAAACTCGTCAAATATTCTTTGCCAATTAATTCTAGTGGGTCAATCTTAAACTGGCTTCAATAAAAACGGAGTCAAAATCTCAAATCGAGTTTCACCAAACATAAACTCGGTCCTCATTCAGAACTATGTATAGACTTGATACTCTTTTACGAGTTACGTAGGAAATTCGGTATAAAATTTTAAATACGCCGAATTCAGTCACCGGTTACAAACCAAATCAAATTTGTCTTTTCGGTAGAACTACGTAAAGACTTGACGCCTTCTATCGGCTACGTAGGTAACCCGATATTAAATTCTAAAAAATATACCGGGTACAGTCGTCAACCTCTAAATTCCCTTTAAATGAATATGAGGTCAAAACCAAACAAATTAAATTGGTTCGTTTTAGAACTACGGGTGATTTGATTCTCTTCTAAGAGATACGTAGGACACTCGATACAAAGCCAAGGCTCGTCGAGTTCAATCGCCAAAAGCAAATTCAAATTGTCCATTCCGACTCGATACAAAGCTCCTGCTCGTTGAGCTCGATCATCACTCTCAAGTGATCTCATGGTCAAATCCAAATACAAAATTTTTTTTTGTTCCGAACTACGACGACTTGATTCCACCAAAAAAGTGGATACGTAGGAAACCCGGTGTAAATCAAATTCTCACCGAGTCCAGTCACACCCAAACTTTCAACCAAATTTCCTCAAATTCACTTTTCGACTCCAAGTCGTCCCAAATAACAAATTTCCATCAAATCTAAAGTGTCTCATCCGACTCGATACAAAGCTTCCGCTCTTCGAGTTCGGTCACGACCAAAAC
Source organism: Persicaria tinctoria (assembly GCA_037127255.1). Classification (NCBI taxonomy): domain Eukaryota; kingdom Viridiplantae; phylum Streptophyta; class Magnoliopsida; order Caryophyllales; family Polygonaceae; genus Persicaria; species Persicaria tinctoria. The sequence continues at coordinate 57,963,025 of JBANSL010000013.1, forward strand.
TTCAAAATCCCAAATACCAAATTCAAATTTGTCATTTTCAAGAACTACATGTGATTTGATCCTTTCCAAAAGGGTACGTTGGAAACTCACAAACGAGTTCAATCACAACCCCCAAATTGACCTTTAAGTCAAAATCTCAAATCAAATCAAACTCCACATCAAAATCACAAATCGTTTTCTATGCAAATGATAGGCGGGTTACTTGAGTTACCCTTCCGAGAAGGTGGGCTCAGGTTACTCGGGTGGAGTGTTGTTCGAGCTAACCTTCGTAGAAGGTGGGTTTGAACTTCATCCTCTGATGCATATAAGAAAACAAAATCAAATCCAAAACAAACAAAACACAAAATCCAAAACACTCTGAACTACGTGAGGCTTGATTCTCATCCAAGAGATACGTAGGCAACCCGCTAAATTTCGGGTGCAGCCCAAATCACCAAAACCATTCCAATCTTGGTATCGGTACGACTTCGAATCAAGAGGATAACCAAAAGGGGTCGAACTCAAATATTAAAAATCAAATAAAATGTGTTGTACGATTATCGCGCATTTTTGTCCAACAGAGGCCTCGAGCCTTTTCTGCGACAACAGCATGACAGCAGGGGTACTGATCTATTTTGAAGTATCGACATGTGCATGGACGTACGATGAGGTTGACAAGCCACTTCGCAGTTCCCTTCATGACCTCGAACTCGTGATCGCTTAGGGGCCTCGAGACCATGCATATGGATGCATGGTAGCTAGACATGATGGCCTTGGCAAAACAATCACTTACGACCTTCCTGGGTATGCCACTTGACTTCCTCCGTGGAACAAACCACTTTTGCACCGTCTCGATGATGCAATCGAATAGCGCTACAACCGGCATATCATGAGGCTCTTTGAAGACGTTGTTGAGGCATTCGGCGTTGTTCGTTGTGTTTGTGTTGTAGCGGTTTGCCAAATATTGAGCCCTTGCCCAATTGCGGAATTCGGCTTCAAGAAGTTACTGCCCGACTGCGGAGCATTGGGATGAGAAGTCAGCGAAGAGTTGGTTGAACTTAGCGTGGGTGTAAGCCTTGGTCGTATCGAAGAACAACTCCTAGAGGGGCCCGCACTTGTGGTGGTGCTTCGCATTTTGGAAGAGGTGCCATGTGCAGAAGCCCTACTTGGCAAAGGTGTAGCTATCACATATGCCCTTGAAGATGCTCACATGTATGTCAGAGACCCACATCAAGTCTGGGGTGTTCGGGACGACTAGAAGCATTTGTTGGAAGAAGAATGCCCAAGAAGCGTCATTATCGCCATCCACTACCGCGAAAGCGATTGGGTGTATTTTGTGATCGACGTCCTGTGCAATAGCTAAGAGCAAGGTCCCCTTGAACTTGCCTTTCGGGAAGGAACTATCGACGGAGATAACCTACAAGCATTTCTCATGTAGACATTATTATTATACGTGCTCCTTTGATGGCTGGGTAAATGTATTGACTAGCTAGGATGACTACTACAATGGCTAGTCAACATACCTTCCGTAAGTGGGGGGTGGCTCGAATCCAGACCCCGAAGCTAACGAATGCGTACTTGAACCTATGGTTCACATCCCACTCAAGCCAGTTGTGGGATCATGGGTTCACCTTCTCCGGCATGTACAAGTACGACGCCATTATCTGGTACGAATCCTCGTCCGTTCCGTATAGGGTGTCCCTCGTTGTCGACTTTGCGCGTTGAGCTTTCCAATAGCTGCAAGTAACTCCAAGCTCGGATTTCGATAAGGCCTAAACTTGGGCTGGAGTTAACGGCTTACGGGCACCAGTGAAACTACATTGCAAAGAATCTACATCAGTTAAGAAACAGGCTAGACTTTTCTAATCACTGACTAGGATATTTACTATAGTGGCTAGTAGATTGACGACCATATCAACCCAACCACCCGCTTCCACCACGACTATTGTGATGTCTCTGTTTGGTGATTTGGTGTGTTGTCCCATATTTGCAACCATTGAGCGACTTCCATGTTGGATTCCGCTTTCGTTCACCGAAGCGTACAAAGGAAGGGGTCATGCCCCATCGCCACCCCTTGAGTTGCAGTACTTGAAAGCATTCCAATCACTTTCATCATCCACTTGAATCGGATAGCATCCCTCCTTTTTCGTATCGAGTATATATTTCAACTCCAACTCGTAGCACCTCAGATCAACCTCGAGCTTGTTCATTATCTTGCTCCTGACGGAACGACATGGTCTCCTCTATGAGCATTGCCTTATGGGAATTTCGACCTTCATACACCCATCCTCTTCCTCCATGCCCCCATCGACCATTGCAAACGAGAGTAAGGAAGTCCACACCTTTCTCCCCTGTGACTAGATCTGTCAAAACACAACCCGACCCGAAAAATTTCCGACCCGAACCCGAAAATTTTGACCCGATTTTTTTTTCCGACCCGAACCCGAAAAACCCGAAATTTTCCGGGTAATCTGGGTTTCGACCCGGTGACCCGATTGACCCGGTAATTTTGACCCGATTTACCCGATTGACCCGGTGACCCGGTTGACTTATAATTATATATAATTAATTTTTTTATATATAATTAAAATTTATCACAAAATTATCAAATAATGACTTTTTTAATTTAAAAAAGAAAAAATTGACAAACCCGAAATCGACCCGAACCCGACCCGAAACCCGATCAAACCCGAGTTCGAGTCAACCCGAAAAACCCGAAACCCGTTTTACCCGAGACCCGTTTTACCCGAAACCCGAAGTGACCCGACCCGAACCTGACCCGAATGACCCGTTTGACAGGTCTACCTGTGACATAAAGAGATTAAGATTTCTTCTCAGTATCGGTTGGAGCTAAGGAAAGGATGGAGAGAATCCATGTTTGTAAATAGAAAACAAAAACCATACTTACCCATTTTCGTTGATGTATATTGTACGCAATTTCCACATGTATCCCTGTGTATGTCTACATATATTCCGTTGATGACTAGGATTTCCCTTTGCCTGGCTAGTAACTGAATTTCTGGGTTTTATTCTTCCAACTTAACGTTAATGGCAACCATGGAGAAGAATCGGTTGTTTTTCACTTTTTGGTCCACCTGTCGAGCTCCCCCCCTCACCTTTTAGAGCATCTTCCCCCATAAGGCATAATGAGTAGGGGAAATAGCCTACCAAAAGAGAATATTCTATAAAATACTCTCTTTTTGCCTATTATGCAGTTTTGTTGCTCCCACCGTAGGTCAATTTTGACAGCCTAAATTTCCTATAAATACTAATATAATTTAGAACTTTCACATCTCATTTCCGTCACTCAATTCTATTTTTAGTACATTAAGCAACATAATATTTATTTTTATTATAATTTTGATGAATCTATAATAAAAAAAATTAATATCATTTTCTAAAAATATTATTTATGCAATGATAATTTAAATATGGCAAATATTTATTCATATCGAATAACTCTTGAATATTTTTACAATACTACAACTTTTATTTTTAACTAAAAATCATAACTATATAATATATAGATTTATAATTATATTATTTATAGATTTACATAAATATTAAACACTTAAAAATAAATGAATAAATAGCATTTGACCTTCTAAAAGAGGAAGTCAAATTTAGCTTTTATTTTGAAAATAGGTTAAAATGGGTTTTGGCCTAGGTGGGAACAAAATTGGGCCAAACCCCATTTTTTAGCTTACTATGGGAGATGCTTTTATACTCCCTCTACAACCCGCTGAACTCCACATTTTGTTTCCATCCAATTTGGCTTGGCGGGAACTTTTCTTTGTGAAAAGTGGACCATCTCTCTTATAGTGCATTAAATACTTGTACCACCCGTCACAATCACCCTCTGCACTCCTTCATTTTTATTTTATTTTTTTTTGCCCAAATCATCACACTCCCTACTATATATTTTCGACACATGTCCCACTCTACTCCCGCCTTTTTCCGGTTGATGCACAGTTGCAACCTGCAATCGGATGGAATTTTTTTGCAAGAATGTCATTTTGTCATGACTTTGCAAATTTTTAGCCCCATGGTCATTTTTGCAAAGTTGGTTTTGTTTTGGTATATTGGTGCAAATTAGCCATAAAAGAAGAGAGACTATAAAGGGGACCATGAATGTGGACTAAAGGATCCTCACCGGTTGGAACGGGTTATCTCTCTCTACCATGGTAACCTCTTCCCTTGTTATTTTTACTTTTTTTTAATACACAAGTGGACCACTACATCTTATTTATGTTTATTTAGTATGTTAATAACTCAAATGTATTAATAATATATATATTATTTCAATATATAAATTATACCATTAATTTTATTTTATTTTTCTTCGTAATTTGAGTATATATATATATATATAAAATGTGGATCAAATGTTAACAAGCTTTATTGTGTTTTATGTTAACAAATCTGAACCGTTGATTGAGGGCAAATGGAAGTCTAAGATTAATTGTTAAATTTTCTAATTTATAAATAAATAAAAAAACAAATGGGTCCCAACAAAATTTCCCACACCCACCTATCTTAGTGCGTGTACCCACTCCCAATCCATTTTTTTTTAAAACCCTAACCACTCTCAAACTCCAATCACACAATCGTACAAATCAGAGAGAGAATCCGGCGGCCGGCGTAAGCGACGATGGCGTCCGGCGTAAGCGGCGAAGGCGGAGCCGTGTGAGGTGCGGTGATGGCGGAGCCCCGTCTGCGGTGCGATGATGGTGCCTCACCTTCTCTCTCCTTGCCTCGCCTCTCCAAGCTCCTCTCCCTCTCCTCTTTCTTCAAGCTCGATCCGATCGCTCATGACGACGCTCTTGATGACGACACGCTTGGCGCAGGACGCCGTTCTTAAATTATAAGGATAAGGGGTAGGTATTTAAATTATAAGGGCATGTTTAACGGCAGTAAATAAGTCCGACACTTGGGTAAATATTAATATAAAAATCCATCAAACTCAAGATCCGGTGTGAGAGATACTAGAAGTAGTATCGGTGCAAGTATCGCGTGCATTTAATGTGACACGGTATTTGTGTCAGCTCTAATTTTTTTTTACTGAATAAAGGAGTTAAAACGACACCGTTTTCACTAAACAAACAATCAGCTGCGTTTCATGGCTTCCATTAGCATTAGGGTGGTAGGCCACATGTAATGTGATTAGTGGCTACAATGCATAGGCTTTCAATGGTGGACATGTGGAAATTGATGGACGGCCATGATTTTTTTCTGGTTGATCCAATTAAAATCTCTAAAATGTAATTTTTGATAATTAAAATGTAAAAATAAAAAAATTACCACTATACTAAATTCATTTTTCTCTACGTATAGACATTAACTTTGACTATATTTTGGAAAAAAATTATTTTCTAATACAATTATGTATAATAATGCTCAAAAAACTATTTTTATTTTATAAAGCCATGACTTAATATATAGGTGGATGATTCACCTCTTTTAACCCCCCATCTTTAAGGCTTCTCTTAAACCACATTTCTTACCTTTGCCTATATAAAGGCTTGTAAAGCTCATTTGATTGTACACACAATGAATAAGAAGTCTTCTTTTATTCTCTCTACTCTATGTTGTTCTTACAAGAGAGACTATTCTCATTTAATATCTCTTGTATTATAACACGTTATCAGCACGATCGTCTCGATGTGATCGACATCTATCCTTGTCCCGCCTTTAAATTGAATCAAAGAGGTGGTTTTCATCTCTCTTGGACGTATTAGGCCGCTTCAAAGAACCTAGAGTTTTGTTCTTGCTCGATTGGTTTTGACGACCTCGATTTCATTCCTTGCCCTCTCGATCGATCGGTAATATTCATTCCTTTTGCGGGTAGCCCAACTGTGAGGCTGTTGTTGTGGATTTCATATCTAAATCTCACTACTTCAATAGAGTTTTTTCATTCTTATTTTATGGTTTCGATCTTCGTAATTACGGGCGCGTACGTACTTAATGTTTCATGTTTTTTTATTTCTTTGAATTGGGTATTGTAATGTTATGTGTTTACTTTCCTAAGCTTTTCCTTTGGCATGTAATATTGTTTTATTTATGCTTGAACATGTATGTGTGTATGATGATTATACAGGTAACTTATAGTATGTGTTATACATATATGATGCACTATAGTGTGTGTCTCGACTGAGTTGTATTGAGCCTATTTAGGCTTGATCCTCTAACGAGACAATAACTATAGCGGGGTTAACATATATGCATAAACTATACTATATATGTTATTTGTATAAGGTATAATTGGGAAGAAGTAACATTACCTGGTATTGGGCTTCAGCCCATTACTCGGCCCATTGGATCTCGACGATGGACGAGCTGGTAGCCCAGAGATGCGGAGCTTGCCCTACCTCTTTACTTGAAGCTCTGTGTTTTGGTGCTTGGCGCTTGACCTAGCTATAAAGCGTCGCTTCCTGGCTCTGGAGCTCCACACTTCAGCTTTCGTCATTCTCTCTCCTCACAAACGCTCTCTCCGCTAGGGTTTCTAGGGTTTGGAGTTTTCTCCTTCTCTTGTCGTCGGTTCTTGAGCGCTCGGAGAAGAAAGGTTGCTGGTGGCTCCTCTGGAAGGTAGATCGAGCTTCGACGTCCTCTTGGGTGGCCGCTCTCCTCGTCTTCTGAGATCTAGGGTTCTAGAGATCGATTTCTTCATCGATCTTCTGGTTTTATCCCATACAGGGGGATTTCTTCTTCTTCATTGTACCTCTGATTCACATGCATGCTAGTTTAGGGTTGCTTGCTTTCATTGCTTGTATCATCCCTTGTACGAACTCTCTTATAGTGGATTCGACCAACTCTTGAGGCCCCGTGGATGTAGGTACTATACCGAACCACGTAAAATCGCTTTGTGTGTTCTCTTGCATGTGATTCTCATTTGATCTTTCGTATTTCGTTTACATCTTATTCGCTTCCGCTTATCAAAACCGATTTCTAGTTGGATCTAGGTTTTACAACGTGGTATCAGAGCTTGAGTGTCCTGATCTTGATTTCCTGGCTCATTCTTGAGTTCTAGGGATAGGGATTGGATGTAGGGCCTCGGGCGGACCTAAAAGGCGACATCGCTGGTGCCACACCCCCCCTGCGTGACGTACCACACCTTGCTTGCTAGATCTAGGTTTTCTGTGCTTGGATCTTGTGTTTTTGGTGCTTCTGATCTTCAAGTTTTCTTGTTTTTGCTTGGCTTGTTAGGATCTGTAGTTGCACTGTTTGATTCATACTATTTTGAATCATTATTTGTGTTCTTTGAGTCATTTACTAACTGTTTAGTTGTGTTACAAGTACAATATAACAGCTATGGGTGATAAAGGCACATATCTAAAGCCCTTCAATGGCCACACTGAATTTGCTATGTGGCAACTAAAGATGAAGGCAATTCTCATCAAAGAAAAATGTTGGATTGCTATAACCAACAAGTTTCCAAATGGGACAGCTAAGGAAAAAATCCTTGAAACTGATCAACAAGCTCACAGTGAAGTTATGCTTCGCTTAAGTGACGAAGTTGCTAGACAGGTATTGAATTTTGACACTGCTGAGAAGCTTTGGGAAGGTCTGGAAGGTTTGTACTTGGTAAAATCTCTCCCTTCTCGTGTTAATTTGTTTAATAAGTTGTTCAATTTCAAAATGGATGTTTCCTGCCCCTTGTCTGAAAATCTTGATAAGTTTCTTACTATTATTCAAGATTTGCAAAGATGTGGTGACAAGGTTGAGGAAACTCAGCAATGTGTTTTGTTGTTAAATTCTCTGCCTGCTCAATTTGATACTTTTAAATATGTTGTGCAATACAGTACTGATAAACTGGAAAAGAAAGTTATTCTTGAGTCTATTATTCAGAAAAATGATGCTTTGAAAGTCTTTAAAAACAAATATGAGCTCAAAAATGACCATAAACCTGACAATAAGAATGAAGTGCTTGTTGCTAGAGGTAGGTTTAAAGGCAATAAGAATAATAATAACAATAACAACACTAAACCACCTCAGAAAGATTCCAGTAAAACTGATACTCATCAAAGTGGTAAACCTGACAAATCTCACCTTATGTGTTCTTACTGCTCTAAATCTGGTCACATTGAGAAACACTGCTTTAAGAGGAAGAAAGATGAAAGGCTTGCTGGTAAAAAGCCTAATGTGTCTGCTGTGCTTGAATCTCATCCTTATTATACTCATGAAGTGCTTGCTTTGTTAAATTCTGGTGACTCCAATGCTTGGATTTTAGATTCTAGATGTACCATGCATGCTACCTTTCATAAGTCGTGGTTTTCTGACCTTAAATGCTATGATGTTGGTACTGTCATGCTAGGTGATCATTCTGTGCTTAAAATAAAAGGTGTTGGTTATGTTGCTTTGAGAATGTTTGACAATGTTGTTAGAGTTATAAATGATGTTAAATGGGTGTCTGATTTAAGAAGAAATTTGTTATCTGAAAGTGCTCTTGAGGAATTGAAATATGATGTGTACAGTTCTAATGGTGTGAGGATTGTCACTAAGGATAGTAAACCTGTGATTAAATGCTTAAGAAAAGCTGGTTTATATGAACTGATTGCTACTCCTATTTTGAATTCCTCTGCTGCTGCTTTTACTGCCATTGACAAGCCTATGTCTATGCATGATTCTATGTTGTGGCATGTTAGGTTAGGTTATATTGGTAATAAAGGTCTTGAGAACTTGTACAAGTCTGGTGTTACTCCTACTAAACCATGCTCCATTGACTTATGTGAAAATTGTGTTCTAGGTAAGCATACTAGGAAAAGTTTCAAATCATCTGCATATGTTTCTACTGCTCCCTTGGATTATGTTCATTCTGATCTTTGGGGCCCTTCCCAAGTCTCTACTGTTGGTCTAAAGAGATATTTCATGTCCTTAATTGATCATTATAGTAGAAAAGTTTAGGTGTTTTTTGTTGAAAACTAAAGATGAGGCTTTTGAAACTTTTAAACACTGGAAGTCTATGGTTGAAAAGGAAACTGGCTTATTTGTTAAGTGCTTAAAAACTGACAATGGTCTTGAGTTTTTTAATTCCTTATTTGATGCTTATTAGCAGAATGGTACTGTTGAGAGGATGAACAGGACCCTTCTTGAAAAGGCTAGATGCATGCTTATTTCCTCTGGTTTGAAGCATTCTCTGTGGGGTGAAGCTGTTATGACTGCTGCATATTTGATAAATAGAACCCCCTCTTCTGTGATTGATTTTAAGACTCCTTATGAACTGTGGTATAAAAGAAAGCTTCACATTGATCATCTTAAACCTTTTGGTTGCACTGTATATTCCTACATTAACCAAGGTAAGTTGAATTCCAGGTCACAAAAGTGTGTCCTATTATATACCCAAGGTGTTAAAGGCTATAAATTGTTACTTGTTCAACCTGGAGCTTATAAAACTATTGTAAGTAGGAATGTTATTTTTAATGAGAATGAATTTCACTTTAAAATGACTTATGTTCCTACTGTGCATGATACTAACTTGCAGGAACACAATGGTGATCAGTTCTATGTTCCTAAGAACAATGAAACTGATTCTGATGATGAGTTTGATACTGGTTATTCTCTCTCCCCTCCTCTTACTTTCTCTTTTATTTCTTCTACCCCTTCTGATTCCGTGACTGTGCAACCCCACCAATTGGGTGGGGAAGTTAATGAACCTGCTGTTGAACTTGCTTTGCCTTCCTCTTCTGTTTCTCCTATTTCTATGAATGAGGATGTTATTGTTGAGTCTGTGCCTGCTTCTGGTTCTGATTCCTCTAGTTCTTCAGTTGCTGAGAGGCATGATCTCACTGATTGGCAGTTGACTAGGGATAGAAGTCCTAGGACTGTCATTCCAAATAAAAGGTTCATAAACAACATTGTTGAGTTTGCTTGCCTTGTGTCTGATGTGGTTAAATATTTTACACCTGAGACTTATGAACATGCTTTAAGGTGTGCTCACTATAAGAATTGGAAAAAAGGCTATGGATGAAGAGATTGAGTCTATGAGGATTAACCAAACCTGGTCTTTAGTTGCTAAACCTGAAAATGCAAGACTTATTGATTGCAAATGGATTTTTAAGCTTAAAGATGGTGTGTCTAAAACTGATCCACCTAGATATAAAGCCAGGTTGGTTGCTAAAGGATTCACCCAAAGAGAGGGTGAAGACTATAATGAAATCTTTGCTCATGTGGTTAAGTATAAGACTCCTAGACTCTTACTTGTTATGACTGTTGTGCATGATTTTGAACTTGAGCAAATGGATGTTAAGACTGCTTTCTTGCATGGTGATTTGGATGAAACTATATACATGAGACAGCCTAAGGGCTTTGTTGATTCTGTGCATCCTAACTATGCTTGCTTGCTGAATAAATCTATCTATGGTCTTAAACAGTCTCCACGACATTGGAACATTAAGTTTGATAGATGTATGAGATTCAGTCTAGGGTTTAAAAGAAGTAAGTTTGATACATGCTTGTATTTTAAAGGTGTTAAAAGACATGGTCCTACTGCTTATGTGCTTTGATATGTTGATGATATTCTGTTGATTTCTAAATCTAAAGATTGCATCTTAGACATTAAAAAGAACTTGCAGAAGCACTTTGACATGAAATATTTGGGTGTTGCTAAGAAAATCTTGGGGATGTCCATTCTTAGAGATAGAAAGCATAAAAGCTTATGGTTGCATCAATGTGATTACATTCATAAGGTGCTTGACAAATGATAACTCCACTTCCTTGATGAAAATCGGAATAGGTTTTAAAGGCTTTGACAGTCTGTTTTTGTCAAAGGTCTTGAAGTTTTAGTAGTGTTGATGAAACACAAAACCTGTTATATAAGATATTGTTCGAATATTATTTTATGTTATTATATGCTTCCATATTATTACTATATATTCACTAACTTTTCAGGAAGCTTTTTGAATTTTATATCCTTCCCTAAGCGATCAAACCTAAAGAATCAAATCGTGATCATGGCTTCCGAAGTTTCCAAAGATAGAAGATTGTGAAGAATCTCTCTTAGGCCATGATCTGCCATAGCTGTTGGTAGAGATCCTTGGCGTCGATTTGGCTTCTATAAAGAAAAGGAAGAAGAAGAAGAACAATATGTTCTTTGAACACAAGCTTTCATACACTCAAGCCTTCAAAGAGAAATCTGTCTTCTTCGTGTGCTCTCTGCTGTCCTTAAGAGTTTGTTATTTCATTTCAAAGCATTTGAGAGTTACACAGTGAGCATATAGGATATATTCCGTTATAGTGTTATACTCGAGAGTTTGTAACTCAGGAAGTGGACACTAGGCGATTGATTCACTAAGTGTAAGAGGATTGTACTAGATAGCATAGAGAGGTGGGGCTCTTCTAGATTGGTCTAGGACTCCAAGGGAACGTGAGTTGACTAGATTGTAATTGTATAGGAGAGAGGCTTCTCGGTGAGCTATTAGGATCCTAAGTCTTGTGAATCAATAAAAGCCGGTTGAATCCTAGGGTTGTGGAAGAACCCTAGGCGGGGACGTAGGCCAAGTTCGTGCCGAGCCTTGTAAACAATTCATCGAGTCCTTTATTTACTGCTTTACCTTATTCCCGCACTTGGTTCGAATTGTTTAACTTTGTGATTCAGGTTTTTAGAGAAAAGACTAAGTCTAATCTCAAAGGGTTTTGCACGAGCTTCAAAAGTCTTGAGACTATCTGCGAAAAACCAGCATACTCTATTCAACCCCACTTCTAGAGTATCTTTACATTACTTAGTTTTATATTATCGAACATTCAATTGTATCAGAGCTTTACTCACTGCTTTTGATTTAACAATCTTGTGAGTTTTTTATCATGTCTGGTGAACCAAGCGGAGGATTTGCACAGGGAAGGTCTACCAGCAGACCACCACTCTTTGTAGGAAACAAATTTGTCCACTGGAGATCATTGATGAAGATGTTCATTATAGATCAAGATCTAGAACTTTGGAACATTATAGAGAATGGTCCGAAGATTCCAGAGAAAGACGGACCAAATGGAACCAAAGTCGTAAAGAAGGAGTCTGAATACATCCAAGCGGATCTTGAACTCGTCTCCAAAAACTACAAGGCTATTAACTTACTTTATTGTGGTCTTAGCACTGATGAGTTTAACCGTATTTCATCTTGTAGGTCAGCTAAAGAGATTTGGGATAAGCTGGTCGTCACCTATGAAGGAACCAGCCAAGTAAAGGACACCAAGATCAGTATCTTCCTTCGAAAGTATGAGCTTTTCAAAATGAAGCCTGATGAGTCTATCAAGGCCATGTTCACACGATTCACGGAAATCACCAACAACCTTGACTCTCTTGGCAAGAGCTTTACGAACGTTGAGAAAGTAAGAAAGATATTGAGGTGCCTCCCAAAAGAAAAGTGGGGTTCCAAAGTTACAGCCATAGAGGAAGCCCAAGACCTCACTACTCTGCTCCTTGATGACCTGCTTGGGAAAATGATCACGCATGAGATGATCCTTAATGAAGACGATGGAGAACTTCCAGCAAGCACTAAGAACTTGGCGCTCAAGTCTAAGAAGGATGAGCCCAAAGATGGATCTGATTCCGAAGATGAGGATGACGATGAGGATGATACTTTTGCTCTTATCACAAGAGGCCTTGCTCAAATTCTCAAAATGAAGAAACAATTCAACAACAAGGATGGATCAGAGTCTTCTAAATTTCGAGGTAAGTCTCAATACAACAAATATGATAAGAAGACTAAACCTTTGTCTTGTTTTGAATGTGGTGAAATAGATCATCTTGTGAAAGATTGCCCTCAAAAGACGAAGAGCCAGTCCAAGAAGGGTGATAAATGGAAAAAGAAAGCCATGGTGGCAACTTGGAGCGATTCTGACTCTGACTCCGATGATGAGAAGGCCAATGTTTGTCTTATGGCCTCAGGAGATGAATCCCACGATGAGAAGCTTGAGGTAACTGTAAGAGAACTTATGGCAAGTCCAAAAGGGGTATTATCGGAATTCCTTTCTAATATGATTGCCAATGAAGAGAAACTTATTGCCCAGACTAACACTCTTATTAAGCGAACTGTGGACCAGGAAAGAACTATTGAGGATCTGTCTATGAGGGTCAAAAGTCTTGAAGCTTCTTATTCAGGTCTTGACATTAAAGTCAAGACTCTTGACTCAGAGAAATCTGAACTCAAGCAAGATCTCTCGTCTCTAAGAAGTGAACATCATAACTTAGAGAACGATAAGATCTCCCTGAATAATAAGATTCAAGACCAACAGACAGCCCTCATAAGTTTTACCAAATCCAAAGGCACTCTTGATAGGATGTTGGGTGAGCAACAAAGTTCTCTAAACAAAAGTGGTATTGGTTATAATCCAAGGTTTTTAAAAAAGCAGCACATTACCACCTTTGTAAAGGCAAAAGGAAGCAGAACCTCTCCTATATGTCACCATTGTGCTCGTAAGGGACATGAAAAAGAGACCTGTCCCTATAGAAGAAAGGATCCACATATCATTCGCAATACATTTCTTGTTCATTTGAGAAAAGAACAGATAACACAAGTTTGGATCCCCAAAGGCACTATTTTACCAAATATGGTTTATCCCAATAATGGATCCAAATTTGCTCATTGGTCTAGCCACAAAGGTTGATGTTTGTTTTGCAGGAGATCACCAAGGTGAATGAGCAAAAATGGATTATTTATAGTGGATGCTCGAGGCATATGAGTGGGAAAAGTTCTCTCTTTCATGATCTAAAGGAGCAATCCACATGAACAATCACTCTTGGCGACAAAGGAAAATGTGACATCGTTGGTATTGGTAGCGTTGGGAGTGATTACAACCATAGTATTAAAAATGTCTATCTTGTGAATGGGTTAAAGTATAATTTGCTTATTGTTTCTCAATTATGTGATAGTGGCAATAATGTCAGATTTAACAAGAAAAGATGTCTAGTGTGCAGAGAAGATACAGGTGAAGTTATACTGACTGCATATCGTTACAACAATATATACGCTATGAATGCTGATCAAGTGGCACAAGGAAGCTTAACCTGTCTAAAGGCTTTGACGGACGATCCAAAGCTCTGGCACAAGAGACTCGGTCATGTGAGTCGACATACAATACAAAAGTTTGTGTCCAAAGGGCTTGTAAGAGGGCTACCTGAGATGGACTTCAAAGGTATTGATATGTGCAATGCATGCAGACGAGGTAAACAAACACGTAGCTCTTTCAAACCCAAAAAGGTTGTAAGTTCTTCTAGACCCCTTGAACTTTTACATATGGATTTATGTGGTCCTATGCAAGTCAAATCTCCCAATGGTAAAAAGTACATGCTTGTTGTTTTGATGATTTTTCTAGATATACTTGGTTTGCATTTTTAAAAGAAAAATCAGAGGCCTTATTTGAGTTTACAAAACTTTGTAAGAAGTTGCAAACTTTAAGAAACGAGCCCATAGTGTCAATTCGGAATGATCATGGTAGGGAGTTTGATCAACTTCAGTTTGATTTGTTTTGTGCTAAATATGGCATCACCCATAACTTTTCTGCTCCTAGTACACCTCAACAAAATGGGGTTGTGGAACGAAAGAACCGCACCCTAGAGGATATGGCCAGGACTATGCTTTTAGAAAATGCATTACCTAAAACCTATTGGGCTGAAGCTGTTAACACAGCTAACTATATTTTGAATCGCTATCTTATTCGTTCCATCTTAAAGAAAACTCCTTATGAACTTTTCAAAGGTCGCAAACCACTTATATCTTATTTTAAACCCTTTGGTTGTACTTATTTTGTTCATAACAATGGAAAAGATAACCTTGGGAAATTTGATGCACGTAGTGACGAAGGTATATTTCTTGGCTACTCCACAAGTAGAAAAGCTTATAGAATCTTCAATAAAAAGACCCAGTTAGTTGAAGAAAGTATACATGTTATATTTGATGAATGCAATGACGATTCTTTGAGTGAAAGGGTTGCAGATATAGATCTTAACATCCATGCAGAGAAGGAGGAAGGTGATGATGCTACTACCAAGAACATAGAGAAGAGGAACATGTAAGAACAGATTCTCAACACTGAAGAATTGGCCAAAGGTGTTGAAGATTCGTCCAAAGCCCTTGGTGTCCAATCCAACAGTGTTGAAACGTCAGAAACTGCTGAAACTGAACCTAACAGGACCACGGAGTCAGATGTACCACAAATCAATCCTGCTGGTGTGACGAATTAAGGAGCTGAGACTAGCAAAAGGAAATTCAAATACTCCTCACCACACTCATTAAAGGATATCATTTATGATCCTACATCTAGTGTTCAAACTCGTTCTAAACTTAAAGATCTTTGTGCTTTTCACGAGTTTGTTTCTCTTATTGAACCAAAGAAGGTAGATGAGGCCCTTCAAGAGCCAGACTGGATCATTGCTATGCAAAGTGAGCTTAACGAATTTGAAAGGAACAAAGTATGGACCTTGAAGCCTAGGCCAAAGCATCAATCATTCATTGGCACACGATGGGTATTTCGAAACAAGCTAGATGAGAATGGTAAGATCATGAGGAACAAAGCAAGGCTTGTTGCTCAAGGCTACAATCAAGAGGAAGGTATTGACTACGAGGAGACCTTTGCTCTCGTAGCTAGGCTTGAAGCCATTCGCATTTTATTAGCATTTGCATCTTTTATGAGCATAAAGTTATATCAAATGGATGTCAAGTGTGCTTTTCTTAATGGTTTCTTAGAGGAAGAAATTTATGTGGCTCAACCCCCAGGGTTTGAAAGTTCAGAATTTCCCAATCATGTTTATAAACTAGACAAAGCACTTTATGGTTTGAAACAAGCCCCAAGAGCTTGGTATGAGCGCTTGTCAAAATATCTTTTAGAAAATGATTTTAAAAGGGGGTTGATCGACAAAACTCTTTTTATCAAGACCAAAGAAAATGAAATTTTGGTTATTCAAATTTATGTTGATGATATATTATTTGATGCTACTAACATATCTTTGTGCAAGGAATTTTCTGACATCATGTGCAGTGAATTTGAGATGAGTTTGATGGGTGAACTCAACTTCTTTTTGGGATTACAAGTTCATCAATCCAAGAAAGGGATCTTTGTCAACCAAAGCAAGTACACTAAGGATCTTTTGAAGAAATTCAAGATGGATCAATCCAAAGCAGCCAAGATACCCATGAGCTCAACATTATCTCTAGATCAAGACAAGACTGGGAAGAGTGTCAATCAAAAGGATAGTAGACCTGACATCATGTTTAGTGTTTGCATGTGTGCTAGGTTTCAAGTTGATCCTAAAGAATCTCACCTCGTAGTTGGGAAGAGGATCTTCCGATATCTCAATGGCACTAAGGAGCTTGGCTTGTGGTACCCAAAGCAAAAAGATTTTACATTAATTGGGTATTTTGATGCAGATTTTGCAGGCTATAAGGTGGATAGGAAGAGCACATCAGGATGTTGCCAATTCTTAGGAGCATCCTTGATCAGTTGGCATTCAAAGAAACAAAACTCAGTTGCTCTATCCACTGCCGAAGCCGAATACATAGCAGTTGGAGCTTGTTGCTCCCAAATCCTTTGAATAGCACAATAAATGAGAGATCTTGGCATCAACCTCAGAGGTATTCCCATTAAGTGTGACAATACAAGTTCCATATCAATCACAAAGAATCATGTTCAGCATTCAAGGACCAAACATATTGATGTAAGACATCACTTCATTAGAGACCATGTTGAAAAAGGTGATGTGTCCATATCTTTTATTTCTACTGATTATCAATGGGTTGACATTTTTACTAAGCCTTTGGCAGAGGACAGGTTCACCTTTATTAGACGTGAGATTGAGATGCTTAACAAGGATGCACTTTCGTAGGGGGAGCTTTCCCTTTACGAAAGATAAACTCTACTCAGTGTCAAGACCTTTGAGAATTATGTCAAGGGTTGTGAACTGAATGGAACAGTACAGATATCGGATCATATATATTTGGTTAATATCTTTTTTATATTCGATCAAGTATAATTTTTTAAACGGATTTTAAAATTCCTTATATGTTACATATTTTATTACTCCATCAGAGTACATGTTTTATTTTTGGAACAAAATACTTTCGGATATTTCCCTCCTATTTTAAATGGTTAAGAGAAGATTTGAATTTTGAATTGAGATATTTTTCAAATTGGCAATGTTATCATTACCCACATTGGAACTCTAAACTCGTCCAATCAACTCCATTACCTCACTCTACTCAAACCCAAATCTGTACCCGATTCTCTCACCACTTCAAACCTATCTAAACCTTTCCATTTCTTCTTCTCCTTCAATCTCTCAACTGTTCTGAAACCCTAGCTGAAAACCTTCATGGCTCCCAAATCAAAGAAAGCCTCCACACAAAAAGACTTGGCGCCACCCCCAAGGGACGCCAAGCCACTCCTACTTCCCCTCAACCTGAACCCACTCCACAAGCAACCGTCCCAGCTGTTTTCCAGAGCACCATTGTTGAGAGCACGACTACAATTACCAGGGGCTCTAAAAAACGCTCAGCGAAGAAGCCTCTCAGTGCAAAGCAGAAAGGGAAAAAGAAAATCATCACTGAGGAGGTGGATGATGAGGAGGAAGAGGAGGATCTCGATGCCATTCTGGAACGGGATGCCTCCAAGGAAACCGAGGAAGAAGCTTTGAGAAAGAAAAAAGGTCGAGGAAGAGGCCGAGCTGGTGAGGAAACTGGCCAAGGAGGAGGCCGAGAGAATTCGTAAAGAGGCTGAGAAGGAGGTTCCCACTGAGGAGGAACCAGATGAAGAAGAAGAAGAGGAAGACGAGACCGGCGATGACGAGGATGCTGAAGGGTCTGCTGAGGACGAGGAGGAAGAGGAGCCAGAACCTGTTGCCTCTCCTTCTCCTTCTCCTCCTCCCCCGTCTCCAAAGAAGCAGAAAACCCCAGCAGCTGCCAAGCCTCCCTCTCCCAAGCGTACCAGGAAGGGCACACTCAGAAGCCTTTAGGCGCCTATCAAGAGGGTTGCTCCAACATAGGTTCGGAGAAAGAACGCTGATCCACCTGCCCTCATCCAGGTAAACCAATCTCTCCCCTCTTCATGGTTTGAAAATGCTGAAATGGCTGGAAAGTGGGTAGATGAGTTTCGAACTCGTAGGATCTGTTGTTCTGATTTTTTAGATCTTGTGTTCTTTGAAGCTTTGAATTTACCTTGCATCTCTCTACTCAAACAATCCCCTGCCTGGACCCTTCTCAACCTTGAAGCTATCTAATATCCCCAACTTACCCGCCTGTTCTACATAAACCTAAAAGGCAAACACAATTCCGACGGTTGGTCTTTGGAATCCGTCGTCAAGGGAGTTAGAATCTCTTTCAACTCCATTAACTTCGCAGATTTCCTTTCCCTACCTAGACCTTGTCCACCCTCTCCCGAGAACCCAACAAAAGAACAATGCATAGCCCTTGCCCGATCCAAATATCTCCTACCCGAAGCATCTAACAACACCTCAAAACAACTCACCCACTCATCCCTTACCCTAGAGGAAAAGATTATTTTTAACATCATTGTGCGTTGCCTCTTACCCCGTCTAAACTCTGGCTCGCTCCTTACTGATAATGCCATGATCCTTCTATACCGCATCTTAAATGGTCTTGACCTTGATCTGACCAACATTATCCTTGGATCCATGGCTCATGCTAGAAAAGCCAGGAAATGAACTCCCCTCCCCTTTGCCACCCTTTTGATCCACATCTTCAAAGCTTCTGGAATCAATTTCAAAAATGAAGAACAACAGCGTCATATGGGTAAGTTCGACTCCAAGAGCCTTGAAAAGATAGGCATCACTCGGCCCCCCCAAGAGACTTGGACTCTTGCCTCTCCTTCAAAAGCTCTTCCCACTGCCTCATCCGTTGATGAACGTATGGACAACCTGGAGTTGGGCTTGGAGGAGGTTCGCCTGGATATTAAGGAGTTGCACAAGGAGTTCATGACGGAGATGAGCGGGGTAACCAAGCTGTTGCAAGGTCTGAGGTCGCTGCTCACAAATGATGCTCCGGACGATGAAGCTTAACCCTATCCTACCCTATCCTAACCCCAAATCTGAAACATTGCTAGTTTTTAGAAACTGCTTTAAAACTTTTGGTGACTGTTTTACCTCTCTCTTTGTTGAAAGACAAAAAGGGGGAGATGATCGTGGTTTAGACTTTGAAAACTTTCTTAAACTGCTGGTGAAGGTCTTGGAAGACCTTGTTTTGTTTTTCAGTTGGATGTTTTTCATGCTTTACATTATGATCCAACATTCGTCTAACCCGTGCAGGTACTTAGTCCGATTTTTACTTATATTATATCTGTTTGACTAAGTTGCAGGGATGCACAGGTTTTGTGTTTCATCAAGGGGGAGATTGATAACTCCACTCCCTTGATGAAAATCAGAATAGGTTTCAAAGGCTTTGACAGTATGTTTTTGTCAAAGGTCTTGAAGCTTTAGCAGTGTTGATGAAACACAAAACTTGTTATATAAGATATTGTTCGAATATTATTTTATGTTATTATATGCTTCCATATTATTATTATATATTCACTAACTTTTCATGAAGCTTTTTGAATTTTATATCCTTCCTTAAGCGATCAAACCTGAAGAATCAAATCGTGATCATGGCTTCCGAAGTTTCCCTAAGCTTTTTGAATTTTACACTCAAGCCTTCAAAGAGAAATCTATCTTCTTCGTGTGCTCTCTGCTGTCCTTAAGAGTCTGTTATTTCATTTCAAAGCATTTGAGAGTTACACAGTGAGCATATAGGATATATTCCATTATAGTGTTATACCCGAGAGTTTGTAACTCAGGAAGTGGACACTAGGCGATTGATTCACTAAGTGTAAGAGGATTGTACTAGATAGCATAGAGAGGTGGGGCTGTTCTAGATTGGTCTAGGACTCCAAGGGAACGTGAGTTGACTAGATTGCAATTGTATAGGAGAGAGGCTTCTCGGTGAGCTATTAGGATCCTAAGTCTTGTGAATCAATAAAAGCCGGTTGAATCCTAGGGTTGTGGAAGAACCCTAGGCGGGGACGTAGGCCAAGTTCGTGCCGAGCCTTGTAAACAATTCATCGAGTCCTTTATTTACTACTTTACCTTATTTCCGCACTTGGTTCGAATTGTTTAACTTTGTGATTCAGGTTTTCAGATAAAAGACTAAGTCTAATCTCAAAGGGTTTTGCACGAGCTTCAAAAGTCTTGAGACTATCTGCGAAAAACTGGCATACTCTATTCAACCCCCCTTCTAGAGTATCTTTGCATTACTTAGTTTTATATTATGGAACCTTATTTCTGGTGACAAAGTGAATAATATTCCTGTAGGTCCTCATCTTGATTTGACTAAGTCTAAGGATGTTTTGTCTGCTGTTGAGATGAAAAATATGAAATCTATACCATATGATGTTACTGTTGGGTCTGTTATGTACTATATGATCTGTACTAGGCCTGATTTGGCATTTGCTATCAGTACTCTAAGTAGATTCACATCTAATCCTTCTGAGAAGCACTAGTTATCCATGAAATACTTGTTGAAATACTTGCTTGGCTCTGTTAATCTGTCATTGTTGTATTCTGAGCATACTTCTGCATCTGAATTACATGGCTTTGTTGATGCTGACTATGCTAGTAACAAGGACACTAGGAAATCAATTACTTCATATGTTTATACATGGGCAGGTAATTGTATTTCCTGGAAGTCCCAACAACAGCCTATAATTGCATTGTCTTCCACTGAAGCAGAATACATTGTTGCTACAGAAGCTTGTAAAGAAGCTATCTGGTTGCAAGGTATTTTGAAAGAAGTGGAATTGAAGCATTATACATCTGTTCTGCATATAGATAGCCAAAGTGCTCTATATTTGTGTAGAGATCCTATGTACCATGAGCGTACTAAACATATTGATGTTAGATATCATTTCATTCATGAAAAAAGTTGAAGATAACATCATTCATGTTAAGAAAATCGATGGTACATTTAATCCTATAGATTTTGGCACTAAAATTGTCCCTCATGATAAATTTGTGTTTTGCAGGAACTTCCTCCACTTGGAGGAACTTGAGTGATCTCTGTGTGTGATGTATGATTGGGCTGAGGACGGACCTGGCCATGAAGAATCCACTTATGTGTTAAGTCTGAGTATGCCCAGTGCAAGACTTAGAAAAGTAGAGGGGTGTTTGTAATGTTATGTGTTTACTTTCCTAAGCTTTTCCTTTGGCATGTAATATTGTTTTATGTATGCTTGAACATGTATGTGTGTATGATGATTATACAGGTAACTTATAGTATGTGTTATACATATATGATGCACTATAGTGTGTGTCTCGACTGAGTCGTATTGAGCCTATTTAGGCTTGATCCTCTAACGAGACAATAACTATAGCTGGGTTAACATATATGCATAAACTATACTATATATGTTATTTGTATAAGGTATGATTGGGAAGAAGTAACATTACCTGGTATTGGGCTTCAACCCATGACTCGGCCCATTGGATCTCGACGATGGACGAGCTGGTAGCCCAGAGATGCGGAGCTTGCCCTACCTCTTTACTTGAAGCGCTGCGTTTTGGTGCTTGGCGCTTGACCTAGCTATAAAGCGTCGCTTCCTAACTCTGGAGCTCCACACTTCATCTTTCATCTTTCTCTCTCTTCACAAACGCTCTCTCCGCTAGGGTTTCTAGGGTTTGGAGTTTTCTCCTTCTCTTGCCGTCGGTTCTTGAGCGCTCGGAGAAGAAAGGTTGTTGGTGGCTCCTCTGGAAGGTGGATCGAGCTCCGACGTCCTTTTGGGTGGCCTCTCTCCTCGTCTTCTGAGATCTAGGGTTCTAGAGATCGATTCCTTCATCGATCTTCTGGTTTTATCCCATACAGGGGGATTTCTTCTTCTTCCTTGTACCTCTGATTCATATGCATGCTAGTTTAGGGTTGCTTGCTTTCATTGCTTGTATCATCCCTTGTACGAAATCTTTTATAGTGGATTCGACCAACTCTTGAGGCCCCGTGGATGTATGTATTATACCGAACCACGTAAAATCGTTTTGTGTGTTCTCTTGCATGTGATTCTCATTTGATCTTTCGTATTTCGTTTAGATCTTATTCGCTTTCGCTTATCAAAACTGATTTCTAGTTGGATCTAGGTTTTACAGGTATATGTCGCCAACACCCAAGGAGAATCTCAATATTATACCCTTTACGGTTTCAAGGGATTACACCTTCAAATTTTGAATGCCATATATCAAGAATCAAGAGAGAAGAATTCAGGAGATATGCATGCACGGATATAATTTCGATTAATAATTTGGACGCTTGTGTTGCTTTTGCTAATTAATTGTTAACTAGTATGATCCCCGCGCCATGACACGATTTTTTATAAATAAAATATTACTAATATATTAAATTAATATTATAACATAATTGTAAAAGTTCAGATAATTAAAAATAATATAAATAAACTCATGGGTTGAGAGAACGATTAAAGTAGTATATATAGATATATATAGATATATATAGATATATATAGATATAGATGTAGATTACTAATATTAATTTTATATTTTCTTATTATTAATTTTATGTTTTGAATTAATCCCATTGTTTTTTAGAGGAAAAAACTACTATGATTATAATTTAGGCTAAGATCAATGTTTTGAATTAAGCCCAATAGTTAGTAAAATTAAAGAAAAAAGAGAATTAAAGGAAAAAGAAGAAAATTAAAATTAGAATTAAAGAAAATAAAAAAAATGGCAAAAAAAATGATTGGTCGAAACTCCTAAAATTCCTCTAAGCTTGACACATCATCCTAAACTCTTCTAAATTAAGAGTTTATATAGATTTTTTTTAGAGGAAAAAACTACTAAAATTATAATTTAGGTTAAGATCAATGTTTTGAATTAAGCCCAATAGTTAGTAAAATTAAAGAAAAAAGAGAATTAAGGGAAAAAGAAGCAAATAAAAATTAGAATTAAAGAAAATAAAAAAATGGCAAAAAAAAAAAGATTGGTCGAAACTCCTAAAATTCCTCTAAGCTTGACACATCATCCTAAACTCTTCTAAATTAAGAGTTTATATAGGTTGTTTTTTAGAGGAAAAAACTACTAAAATTATAATTTAGGCTAAGATCAATGTTTTGAATTAAGCCCAATAGTTAGTAAAATTAAAGAAAAAAGAGAATTAAAGGAAAAAGAAGAAAATTAAAATTAGAATTAAAGAAAATAAAAAAAATGGCAAAAAAAATGATTGGTCGAAACTCCTAAAATTCCTCTAAGCTTGACACATCATCCTAAACTCTTCTAAATTAAGAGTTTATATAGATATAGATTTTTTTTAGAGGAAAAAACTACTAAAATTATAATTTAGGCTAAGATCAATGTTTTCAATTAAGCCCAATAGTTAGTAAAATTAAAGAAAAAAGAGAATTAAAGGAAAAAGAAGCAAATAAAAATTAGAATTAAAGAAAATAAAAAAAATGGCAAAAAAAAATGATTGGTCGAAACTCCTAAAATTCCTCTAAGCTTGACACATGATCCTAAACTCTTCTAAATTAAGAGTTTATATAGATTGGAAGATGGAAGGTGCATGACCATTTAATCTCTTTCTTGGAAATTTGATGTTTTAAAATGTTTGTTTTGAGGGACACTTAATTGATCTTAATGATTTATTATCATATATATGTGCACATGCTTGAATTTGTTTTTATATATACTAGTTATATTGCCGCGTGTTCGCACGCGGTGGCTATTTTGATGCTATTATGAATTTTGCATTTGTGATAAATTAAAGTTTGACAGATATAATAATAATTTTCTTACTCTTGGTAAACAAGCTAATAAATAGCAATATTACAAACCTCAAACTTAGTAACCATGGAAACTGGGACTTGGATTTGATACAAAGTCCAAACACGAAGTTAGCACTTATGCTATTTTTAATCCTATCTCTTCTAATGGCATTTTTCTAATGAAATAAGAAAAAAATGTGTGAATGATACAAGTAAACTTTTGAAATGTGTTTTCCGTTTAGGTAAGCATATTTTGTTTATGAATATGGATGTATACCAGAATAAGGAGTAAAGACTCAATTGTACAAAAGACATTAGGTGATAAATATTTTGTGGTGCTTGTAACGGCCCGGGATTATGATTCCCGAGTTACGTTTTGAGGGATGAAACCCCTCGTTAAGATCTTATGCCCCGAATACAGGTTGAAGGTTTGAAATCGAAGATGTGCAGTTTAAAGTGAGATTTCGCACCCAAATCTGGAAGGTCCATTGGGGACCCCGGTGTAAACCCCTGTACCTGTCCTAAGTCTACAACGCAGGAAATCCGTTATCATGCAAAGGGCATAGGTTCTGAAAATGATACAACCAGTGCCACGGCAGAGCCGGGTCAAAACAGAGTACAATTAGGGAGAAATCCCAAAAGCGTGAATATGGTGAAGTCAGGTTTAAAACACTCACTCTCCGCCATAAGAATAGACCCCGTCATAACAGCACAAAATCCAGCAGTGTATCGGGTACCTGAAACTATACCACCAAGTCAGGCCAAGAGTCCGCCCGTGGGTCCTCTGACCGCACTGAGGACATATAATACGCCTATACCTAGAATAAAGGATGCCTTCATGCAGTACTGAAATCTTAACCACACTATCATGATCCTAATTCATATATGTAGAATATTAAGTAAGGCCTTAACAAAGAATACCAAGTGGTATATCCCTTTTCTACCACCACCCCCCTTCCAGCTAGGGTGGAGACTGGCCAGTTCGATACTATAGCATATCAAATCTCATCATAATATCGCATCTCATGCTCATCTCGTATCTCATACTCATCTCGTATCTCGTGATATATATATATAACTCAAGGAGGGCAACATCCGATGAAACTGGGCTGCCCTATGACCCTAGAAATGACTCTAGGACTCACAGATAACGGCCGTTCTGTATTCAAACGCATACAGAATAAGAATGCTCATTCGTAAGTGCAATTCCTAAGCATGATACTACATGGCATGCTCTTATGCATATGAAACACCTACATACTATATGACACATCAGGCAGGAGGTACTGGTTACTGAGTAAGCCCCGGAGGTACTTATCTGGCTAGGAGATCGATAAAAGAAGAATCCAGCACACAGTTGTCACAATCACAAAGTATCACCTAAGTACATAATGACAATACACTGAGTATACGTCTCTAGCCACTCTGAAAAAATATAACACACATTCATACAAGCAGATAATTAACAAGCTTGCATCAACCATACCTTCAGTTCATCACGATCAACCATCTCTTATCTCATACTATTCATCATAACTTGCCAACTCATCAACTTAAAATAACCTCCCTATCATACTTAGCCAAATTCGCATATTACTATTTCATACTCATACTTTCCATGAGGATATATATCATTATCAGAACTTATGCCCTTTGCATGATAACGGATTTCCTGCGTTGTAGACTTAGGACAGGTATAGGGGTTTACACCGGGGTCCCCAACGGACCTTCCAGATTTGGGTGCGAAATCCCACTTTAAACTGCACATCTTCGATTTCAAACCTTCAACCTGTACTCGGGGCGTAAGATCCTAACGAGGGGTTTCATCCCTCGAAACGTAACTCGGGAATCATAATCCCGAGCCGTTACAAAGGTGGTATCAGAGCTGAGGTTTTGCAATCCGAGTATAATAGGTTGAAGATGGTTTTGAAAAGCGCCCAATGTTTTCAAAGGGTTTTGAAAAATATTTTCAAAAGGGCAAAATGAATTTAATTGGACTTAAACCTAAAATGAATAAAGGGGAAACAATCTCGTGGGTAGAGACCCAAGCGGTAGACTTCCCTTATGGATGTAGAATTCGGGGAACGGTAGGCAAAATACTAGCTTTTATTTACAGATGGGCCTAGAAGACTCCAAGGAACACCACGGAGGTTGGAGTGTTGAGTTAGGAGGCCGTGAGGTTTTGCCCCTCCGGTCAGCCGTCCCTCGAAGGACGGCATAGATCGTCTCTATGCTTACGTTTATATATATATATATACATATATGCAATTGGGCCCGAGGGCGATCCTTCTTGAAGAGGATCATATTAATTTTGTTGATTGCTTCCGTGATGAGTGCTCTACTATGCTTAGGATAGCGAACTAATCAGTATGCCTTGACTTGAATCATGTGTTGAATAACTGTGCAAACGAGATAGTGGGAGAAATCCTTGTTCTTAAGTCATCAGAATTCTTGTCTTGTCGGAATAACCCCTACATAATTCAAACCCCCTGATGGTTCTGACTCTGTCATCCGCCCAACCAAAACATATAGGCATGTTAGCAAGGGTCGAGAAGCATCCGCTCCCCTGTTTAGAGTCTTGTTTCGTATCCCACCATCGCTGCTTCTATCGAGTCTCGTACCTGTGATTGGGGTCTTTCACGGGAAATTTGGGTCGGTCAACTAAATACCTTCGGAAATCGTGTCAGATGTGAGGGTTACCTGAGTATGTTAGTGGGAGTGAGGATTAAATCATTTTGAGATAGAAGTGAGTTGTCTTATGGAGTCATCCCTTTCGATCCTCTTAATGGCCAACCATGTCTTCTTGCCACAAGAGTCTAAACACGAGTTCTACCCTCATCTCTCGGAAACGGCGTGAATGTCCTTGTGTCCTACCCAGCAAGTCATAATAGCGTCCCACGGGGAAACGGGGTGGTGAGTCGGTGATTGTCCTTAGAGAATTCTGTCAAGTTATAATGATATCCTCTTTGTGATTTAATGACATGCTATATTGGTATAATTCAGCATGACCTTCCCGGTACATTGCATGGTTGCAATTATGAGTTGATGTATGTGTCATATGTATTGAATTCCCATGATTATTGTCTCCCTATGAACTAGGTCCATGATAGTATGGTCAACTTTCGTTGTGTGTTTAAAACATGAATTGGATGACTTAGCATGCCAGACTAACCTAATTGGACCTCATTGACTGTGTACATGTTTAATGAGTATTGCTAGTATCTTGCAGGACATATACCTCCCAGTTAAAGGTCCTTATATGATTGTGTGACGTCCTAATCTTACTATGTCAATATGGATGTATGTGATGAGATAGTTGCTATACCAACCCTGCATGAACTGATCATACCCTTAGGATGATTTTTGGGGTACATCTTAGCATGCTTGCCTCAATCCCACAATACTATGACTTGCTTATGTGTGTATCTAAATTGAGTGATAAGTCATGCATACGACATCCTGTGATGGTTGATAGGTCTTGCATAACTTATGCCATATATGTCCCATGTCAGTCTGTGCATACATGTTCTTAGTCTGTCAAGCATGATGGGTGAATGAAATGATAAGTTGCTAGCTTGTTCTGCGCACATATAAATATGATTATATGAACATGTTATGAATGCATAAATCGATATTCCTTAAGATAGGTGCATACTAGTGTGAAATAATGTGATGATATCTCTTAATTTTTATGTGCTTGTGTGCCACAATTATAAGGGCATCGTTGTAACTCTCGGGTTTGGATCTTCTCCTTGGTCTCATCGTCCCTAGTCCTGGTCCATGTCTGAAATCTTAAGGAAGTTGTGTCGTCCGCCCTTGTCTCTCCCCTATCTCCGTAACTTCTAACCCTTGCAATCCTTCGATGAGCGCCGACATGCAAGAAAGGACCGACGACCAAGTGGCACCATAGCAGCGTAACGGAAGTGTGATAGGTCCATGACCCATAGACCACAGGAGTGACATCGTCAGAAGTATACAAAGGACGAACACATTTGAAAGATGGTAGCCGCGTACGTGATTCTCTTAGATGACTCAAGGAAAGACGTTCTTAATTCAAATCGTGGATTCTTCTATACTAATCGGAATTGATGTTTTGTGATAGGCCTAGAACTGACATAATTGAATGTGTGATGACGGATGTGCTGAATTGGTAGCAATGATTGCCTAACTAACTTGTTTCTATGACGATGTTCCTTGGTGCTTGGTATATTGACTTGCGGGTGAGTAGGTTATGGGTTATATGTATGGGAGTGCTTTATTCTCGAGCTCGAGTCGTGAGATTCTTCGGTAAGCTAGTTCGGAAAGTGGCAGAGGGATTGAAGTCTTTGTTCTTGGTCATCAGATGAGCGAGAGGGTGTGCAGGATGGATGCATTGACTTAGGTAGAGCCGAGTGAGTTGAGACTAGTCGGAGATAGTGGTCAGTGAGTATAGTTGAGCTCCAAGCAGGTCTTAGTTGAGGAGTGGGGTAGTATGGCAAGACTTCGGGGGAAATGTCCTAGTGAGAAGTGGTAGTCTAGGCAGGTAGTGTGTGCGGGTAGTATAAGATAGTGGTTTGATGAGGTCTAGACTAGCTTCTTTAGGGTGATCTTGAGATCGAGTCTGGGTAGAGGTAGTTAGGATAGTTCTAGAGGTGGATGGGCGAGCTAGGAGTTGATCGGGGGATTCTTGAAGGCAGGTGTTGTGAGACAGATTGGTGTGGCAAGGAAGGTGTCTAGATAGTCTAGGAGCGGATCGTGGGCAGAGTTGAGGATCATCGGTTAAGGAACGTCTGAGGAATCGTAGAATTTGGGACTAGGTGGTGTGTGCTGTGAGTGGGAGCAATTTCGGTAAGGGATGAGGTTGAGGAATTTCCAAGGAAGAGTAGTATGAGGTTGCTTGGGAAACTATCAATCGGGATATTAGGTTGTTCATATCAGGGTTGTTCGTGTGATGAGTATTTGGGGTTATTTAGGTAGGATTGGTAATGTTTGGGGAATTTATGAGTGAAGGATTTCTAGCTGCGTTGTTGGAGGATTTTAGCATAGGGAATGACTCGAGATTTATGAGTGGATGTTATTGTGGCTATTGAAGTATTTGAGGATGTGAGATGAATCTTTAAGGAAAGGCTGGTAGCTAGGCAAGGATGTAGTTGAGATTCCTAGTAAGACTGCCCGCTTAAGGTTGAGATAGGGAGATTATGAGCATGGATTTGGGAACTAGGCAAAGCAGAAGGTATTGAGGACGTAGAGGATAAGAGATTTTAGAAGGCTGGTGAAGTTGTGGTACTTAGGAAATTCGGACGAGGATGTCATAGAAATTCGGTGAAAATGATGATCGGTACATAAAGGTTTAAGCAGTAGAGATTTCGAAGTTTGAGGAAGCGTGATCTGAGGCAATTTGGGAAAATATGTAGAGTTGAGGGAACTAGTCCAGGTAGAGTATGCTGGGAAGAGGGTCTAGAATGGGTCGCCTTGAGGCTCATGGTGATTCGTGGTTGGGAGTACCACTAGTTGGGTTCTGCGTTAGAATTGGTCGGGAGTATCAGGTGTGAGATGGTCAGCATGAGTTGGGTCCTTAGAGGTGGATGGTTCGTGAAAGTGGTTCATTTGAGGACTCGGAATTTTCTATTTGAGGGTAAAGATGGGGTTGATAGACGAACCCTAGGGGAAGGATGTGTTATATATGGAGTCTTGGTAGTAGATCGAGTTGTTCAGCTTGTCGAAACGAGGGAATTTTGTGATTTGGGAACTCCGAGAGATAGTTTTAAATAGTCGAGTGGAAGGTAGGACTTGAGATCGGGATGTCACAGTGGATTGACCCTTAGATGGCTTGATGGCATAGGAGTTGGGATACCTTGTAGTTGGTTTGGGTATTTGACCTTGATTGCGAATAGTTATGAGGCTAGAAAGGTTGTATGTGAGCAGGATACAATGGTGCCTAGAACTGGTAGTGGATTGAGTTCGTAGACATCGGTGAAGTTGATCTTAGTGCAAGGGATGGTGAGTAGTGATCTAGTGTATACTTTACTTGGGGCCGAATGTTGTGCGAATTCCATGCTATAGACGATGTTGATTCTCTGATGTGTTGTCGTTGACAATAGGGAACTGTTAGTACTAACATAGTTATCCCTGAACTCGATTGAATCCTACTGTGCGGAAACAGTTGTTTGCCTCTAATGCGATGACGCTGGGTAGTTAGAATGAGTATGATGTACTTATCTGATTGATATAACGTGCTTATATGATTGATATGGTGTGTAACTTCCGTGAGATGATGTGATAAATTCTACCATATATGATACGATGCTAGATATGCTATGCTATGTGGCTATTCTTGAGGTGATTATGTTATGCTATTAGACGTGAGGTGCTATTGTGATTCGATATATATACATGATGCTTGATAATGGAAATTATAGAAATTGAACTGTTGAACCCTGATAATGTCTTAGAACCTAGGAAGAGAATATGGGATTAGCCTTTAGAAGTGGATGGTAGGATGAATGGAGAGGTTATGAGTGCTTTTAACTAATGTCGAACTTGAAATTTTGAACGGTGTTTTAAAGAGGACGTTGTGATGTTTTGAGTTATGATATGACCGAGGAGTCGGAGTAAGGATGTGGTAGGGGCCCATATCACATTCTTACTACGGTCTAATGGGGATATTATGATCACGACAACGGTACTGTGAGGATCTCATAGGGGCACTTATGAGATACTTACGGGATCAATGACATGATCCTTGAACTCAACAATTTCAAATTTCATCCCCTATTTTAAAATAATTTTAGTCTCGGGGACGAGACTTGTTTTTAGAGGTGGATGATGTAAAGGCTCGCATTTTCAAATCCTAATTTTTCGCAAAAAGGAAATTAAAAATGAATTTAAATCGAATTAAAAGCTCGTTTAGCGGATTCCGACCGTAATATAAAATTTGACGAACAATTTCCATCCTTTTACCTCGAAAATTGAAAATAATTATCAGATAGCGATATCCTTGTCGATTTTTTAAAATTCTAATTGATCGAGAAAACGAGAGTCGGAGAAACTAACTTTCGGAAACTAATTTTGGGATTCGGATTTCACGTATTCAAATTTTATTCCGGGTATTTAAATTTGACCGATGCCCGTAATTAATCCTTGTCACTTCCCCGTCACATCCTTTCACATCCCCAACCACCCTCCCGCCTAGCCTACTGCACCCCTACCCCTGTGGCCTCTGTAAACCCATCCCTCCCCTTCTATTTGAATCGCCATCATTCGTCCCTCTCAATCTGTATTCATCATCATCGCCATTTACCATCACCGTCTCCTTTTCTCATCATCTCCATCACCATCTCACAACTCCACCGTCGCTGCACCTTCGAAGCACCGCCCAACCTTCTTCGACCTTCCTCTTTGAGACCGCAGCAGCAGCATCACTAGCCCGCACCTTCATCGACGTCCAACGCCACACCGGAGCCGCCCAGGAGCCTCCCAACGTCATCGACGAGCCTCCGAAGATCCCCCGTCCGTTTGATCGTGAACCAACATTTCGGTAAGCCATTCTCCTTCGTTTCCAATCCAAACCTCTCTCGAGCCCTACCATCGCGCTCATTCGTGTCCGATGCAGGTCCGACGAACCATCGATAGCCTCCGACGATGCTCGGATCTCCGATCGAGAGCTCTGAAGTCGCGAACTTCCTCGGTGAGTTATACCTTTTCCTTCCTCTATTTCTAATCGATTTCTAATTGGGGTCGGGCTGTGGGCGAGTGTGAGAATGTGTGAACTGGGTGTGGGGAGTCATTTGGGCTCGTGAGCCCCGACGAGAGCTCCGGCGAGCTCGACTGGCGGTGAGCGAGGCGAGGCCGAGAGATCGCGAGGCAGAGCAGCGGGCTTGAGGGCAAGCAACAGCGAGTAGAGGCGGGGCTGGGCGAGCGCCGGCGCGGATGATCAGATGTGAACGAGCACAGGAGCAGACGAGCAGGCGGGAGGCTGCCGGCGTCGATCCTTGCCGGCGGGAACGGGAGCAAGGCCATGGCGCGGGACTCTCCTCTTGAATTCGGAAGAAGAAGAAGAAGCCCGTGGACCCTGTTAGCTTATATTTATGTTATTTGTTACCGGCTGGGATTAATTAATTGGGTCTGGTTCGGTTCGGTTCGGTTCGGTTGGGTTTAAATGGGGTTGATTCGGTTCGGATTTAACCGTTTACTTATTTAAATAATTAATGGTATTTAAAATAAAATATAATATTATCGGGGGTTAAAATATATCATTTGAACTTATAGATTTTAAAAGTAATTTGAAAAAGAATTTCAAGGTTGAAAAGTAATCTAATAAATAGATTTAAAAGGGAATTTAGCGAGTATTTTCAAGGGTCGGAATACTTAACTATTTAACTGGGATTTGAAACGGTTTTGAAACTAACTTGGGAATAAGACTTATTCGATGACTAACTAGCATGATAATATGATCGTTTGACTAACGATATGATTCGTATGACTAATAGCATGATATTGTGGTGATTTTTAGAAGGGATTAATGTTCGATACTTATGATGATAATGATATATATCCTCATGGAAAGTATAAGTATGAAATAGTAATATGCGAATTTGGCTAAGTATGATAGGGAGGTTATTTTAAGTTGATGAGTTGGCAAGTTATGATGAATAGTATGAGATAAGAGATGGTTGATCGTGATGAACTGAAGGTATGGTTGATGCAAGCTTGTTAATTATCTGCTTGTATGAATGTGTGTTATATTTGTTCAGAGTGGCTAGAGACGTATACTCAGTGTATTGTCATTATGTACTTAGGTGATACTTTGTGATTGTGACAACTGTGTGCTGGATTCTTCTTTTATCGATCTCCTAGCCAGGTAAGTACCTCCGGGGCTTATTCAGTAACCAGTACCTCCTGCCTGATGTGTCATATAGTATGTAGGTGTTTCATATGCATAAGAGCATGCCATGTAGTATCATGCTTAGGAATTGCACTTACGAATGAGCATTCTTATTCTGTATGCGTTTGAATACAGAACGGCCGTTATCTGTGAGTCCTAGAGTCATTTCTAGGGTCATAGGGCAGCCCAGTTTCATCGGATGTTGCCCTCCTTGAGTTATATATATATATATATATTTATATATCACGAGATACGAGATGAGCATGAGATACGAGATGAGCATGAGATGCGATATTATGATGAGATTTGATATGCTATAGTATCGAACTGGCCAGTCTCCACCCTAGCTGGAAGGGGGGTGGTGGTAGAAAAGGGATATACCACTTGGTATTCTTTGTTAAGGCCTTACTTAATATTCTACATATATGAATTAGGATCATGATAGTGTGGTTAAGATTTCAGTACTGCATGAAGGCATCCTTTATTCTAGGTATAGGCGTATTATATGTCCTCAGCGCGGTCAGAGGACCCGCGGGCGGACTCTTGGCCTGACTTGGTGGTATAGTTTCAGGTACCCGATACACTGCTGGATTTTGTGCTGTTATGACGGGGTCTATTCTTATGGCGGAGAGTGAGTGTTTTAAACCTGACTTCACCATATTCACGCTTTTGGGATTTCTCCCTAATTGTACTCTGTTTTGACCCGGCTCTGCCGTGGCACTGGTTGTATCATTTTCAGAACTTATGCCCTTTGCATGATAACGGATTTCCTGCGTTGTAGACTTAGGACAGGTACAGGGGTTTACACCGGGGTCCCCAACGGACCTTCCAGATTTGGGTGTGAAATCCCACTTTAAACTGCACATCTTCGATTTCAAACCTTCAACCTGTACTCGGGGCGTAAGATCCTAACGAGGGGTTTCATCCCTCGAAACGTAACTCGGGAATCATAATCCCGGGCCGTTACAGTGCTGGACTTGATCAAGCCACACACACAGTGCAAATAAGTCTCCATCCACATAATCTGGTAACAGATTCTTCACTGCATGTGCTGTTTCACCTTCCAACAGCACATCTTTTCAGCGATCAAGACGTTCTCAACTCAAGAGTGTATTCGACTCATAAACATGTCGGTTATGTTGAATTTTAACATTAACGCTGAATTCCTTTACTTGCATACCAACAACTTGCATTCATCATTTAAAACTTGTATACCACAAACAGATGTAATAATTACCATGTCTAAAGAATTAGTTCCAATAGAAAAATTAGCTGCCTTATAACTATTATAAAAACACTACTTTCACAAAACCTAAACTTATAGAAAAATGTTGCAGAAAGCCAGTAGGATCAAGCTAGCTCAATTAGAGCAAGATTTTCAAAAAGCTCGAGCTCAAGTTCTTCATCTTTTAAAGCCTTTTTTCTCAAGGCTGAAAAAAAAAGAAAGAAATTGTATCATTGTTTTCAAACTTATTTGTTACTGTATTATTTAACCTTTCTTATTTGGGGTAAAACAGGGTTTGTTATTGGGTACAACTGGTAATGAGTTCAATTCAAGATTCATTAACCATTTTTGTGAGTTGTGATTCAGTGAAGAAATTTTTGATAAATAACAAAAATATAAAAGCAGAAAAATATATAAATTATAGGGTGCCTCTTTAAGTTTTGATGTTTTTATTGTTGCCCTTTTCACAATCTAAATGATCTTTACTTACATACATGATGTTCTTTGTTACTTTCTTCCCTTCACTTTGTTTCATCTTTCCATTTTCTTATACCTCTGCATTAGTGTTTGTGTGTCCATAACCAAACCTTAATGTAATATCTGTTACACACTTCATGTGCTGTCATACGAAGAAGAGAAAAAAAGATCCTGGTTTCGATCAAAAATTTGTAAGAGGCACTGATTTTTTAGGCATTTGTAGTGACCTAGGGATATTGCGGATATGGATTATGGATATATAAGAATACTTGCAAACTTTGTAATTGATTTCTTTTAATATTTTTAATTGGTTATAAACATAAATTTGATTTCCGAAAACAGAACGTGAACAAATTTGATTTCTGAAACACAATATGAACAATAGCTCATGAAAAAAAAAATCTGATTTCAAGAAAAAAAATCTGATTTCTGAAACACAATATACTCCGTTCGATCGGAGGTTATACTAGTTATTCCCGGAAGTGAATAAACTAATATTATATCATCTCCGAAATGGTTTAATATATTTTCATCCTTGTAGTGATCGATGAATTTTTTGTTTATATGTATGTTTTTTATTATTATTTATTCTTCATCTCCCGAAGCAAATGAACGGACTCATTTCCCGAAGTAGAGGAATAGACAAATCACACCCTCGTAGGGATGAACTGGTAAACATCACCCTTGTAGTGATGATTCATATAGCCAGAGAAACAAATCAACTCTGACATCAGTTTCCCGCAGTAAACGATAAAATTGCATATAAGAATACCACCTTCTGATGTAGGTGATAAAAAGGTCTCAAAGATCTATGTTAAAATTTTCTTGTCACCCGAAGTTGACATTAATTTTATTTATTTACTTAAGATTATTGTTATTGATATTCATGTTTCTTAATAAACTTTACTATTTAGTATTATCTTTTACTTAGTTTTATTTCCCTTAATCCACTATATTGTGTGTTTTCACCAGAGCATGCATAAGAGCTTGAAGACTCTAATTTCATATTCTTATAAACTCTAGATGGGTGTAAGATTTTATTTTAAACATTTGTACTCTTGAAGAAGTACATGGAATGTGGGTTATGACATATTCAGAAATATTTTTATTTGGTTAGTACAACCAATATAAATAACCACAAAACATGATCTGGTTTACAAGGCCACTTCCTGACAATCCTCTAAGCATGACCCGAAGCATGCCCCTCCTGTAGAAGGTGTAAAAGAGGTAATGGTTAAGCGCACAACCAATTAAGTTATTGTTGTGGCTTATTACTAGCTCATCTTTGTAAGGTTCATTTCTAATGTCCTGAAGAACATTACGAATAAAGATAAATATAGTTGCTCATTAGTTTCGTACCTGTAGTATGACACCAACTGATGTTCTGAAAATACCCATTTAACAACATCTGATTGAATAAATGGATCACCATGTACAAAGTTCAATGGTTAGAATGTTTTACCATTGAAACTTATGATGTCACTAACCAGAAGTTATTTGATGATAAAATCTTATTCTTTGTGGCATTTGGTCGCTTAAGTAAAATGATGATTTGGAAGATCATTGAAATTCACATGAAATCCCACCGAAAGGACTAAAAGATCCTAGGACCAGAAGATCCTCAATAAGGGTGAGCATACATGTACGGCTTGTTCTCTTGGCAAAATAATAACAATACCGTCTATAATAAAAAGTAAATGCAAAGTCTCTTATGTCTCTTGACCGAGTTCAATGAGACAAATACGAACATAAAACATCATCATATGGACCAATGTTATTCTAGTATAGATGCCTTAACACATTGGTCATATGCAAAGGTAGAGAATGTTATCAATCACATTATGGAGCATATAGTAGCTCACAACGACCTAGAAGAGTCGTTAGTCAAATGGGCCCATGCAATTTTGCATTTCGAATTTGACACAATAACTTCTCCCATAGCATCTCCAGAAGAGAGTATATGTTCTGAATCCTCCTCCACAGTGAGCTAAAAAGACAACAAATAAGTTGAATGATACATGGGGTTTGAGTCCCTAATGATATCAAATACCTCGAGCTTTATAAAGGTGATCAAATGCTCGGTATTTAGAGGGAGAGGAAATGAGACTGTATTAAGAAAGAGATTGCAAGAAAGCAACTTCTCTATCATTTGGGATCCGCGGATAAATGAAAGTGAACCAGAAGTTCAACACTTATGTACACCAAATGATAATTATATGGTTTAGCAGAAAGCCATCGAATGCATTTACTAAGGCCAAGAAAGTGACTAAAAAGTCACATATATTGCACTAGCTAGCTAGCTCAATTGGAGGTTCCAGAAGTAACTCTGAAACCAACAAAAATCAAGTGATTCTCAAATACACCAGAAGTGTTGAAGATCACCAGGCTCTCATCTTAAGGATTCCTCGGAAGCGGAAAGAACTCATGGGAATATAATCAAATAATGGATGTCGACATCGAAATGATGGTAAAAGAGATAGAGAGAAGAAATTCATGCAAAGATGAATTCCTTAAGCATGATGTTATTGGACCCGTAGTTCTAACATCAGAATGTATAACATCATTTGTTTTAAGTGGGTGTTTATACAAAACCGCAATAAGCGAAATTAAGCTGTAAGATATAAAGCAAGATTGATTGCATAAAAGTTTGATAGTGAATGATATGAAAACATATTCGCCAGTAGTGGACATAATATTTGGTTGTCGATGAACCGACTCTAACCGTAATTGACGGGCATAGTAGTTGTATACTTCAATTGATCATTCATAAAAGAATATAAGTGAAAATGATCCATTAATTTGAAATGCCCAAAGCATCAATATGAAAGCCTCGTCATATGTACACAATTAAGCCAAATGGCGCCTATAGTACTTGAAGTATTGTGTAAGTGGTGACATAGTGTATTGAGTTCTGAAGTACTATACACAACGTTGTACTCTTTTCCTTAATCTTGGTTTTTATCCCACTGGGTTTTTCCAATGTAAGGTTTTTAATTAGGCAACTTATACACCATCTATACATCGGATCCCCCGCATCAAACAATGAAAATCACACTAGGTCTTGAAGTACCTTATAATTGTGCATTGAAAGCAGCTCATCGCCAAAGACAAGGAAGTCTGTTGCATCGAAGTCAAGTATGATACATGAAGACATTTTAACTTGCACACAACGAAGATAACATTCAGACTCGACCATGAAGCTCATGAAGTCATAATTACTAAAAAATTCGAAGAGCTAATCAGAGTGAGAAATTTGCAAGAAGAATGTTGAATTTAGGGGGAGAATATATGCACTGCACTCTTTTTCCCATCGATCAGGTTTTGTCCCACTGGGTTTCCTGACAATGTTTTTAACGAGGCAGTATCAAAGCGTATCAAAGGACACCTTTACTCTTTTCAGCACATCTGTACTCTTTTTCCCTTAGTCCTAGTTTTTATCCCATTGGGTTTTTCCAGACGAGGTTTTTAACGAGACAGTTTGTAATGTTAGAGGTGTACATCCAATGGGGAGTGTTCTAAAGCCATGACTTAATATATAGGTGGATGATTCACCTCCTTTAACCTCCCCATCTTTAAGGCTTCTCTTAAACCACATTTCTTACCTTTGCCTATATAAAGGCTTGTAAAGCTCATTTGATTGTACACACAATGAATAAAAAGTCTTCTTCTACTCTCTCTACTCTATGTTGTTCTTACAAGAAAGACTATTCTTGTTTAATATCTCTCGTATTATAACATTTTAATTATTTTTTTATAATATTAAGTTATATATAGTTAGCCTTATTTATTTTATAAATAATTTAAATTTAATAATAATATTTGATAATTAAAAATAAATATAAAATATAATCGTAGTGTGAAAATAATGGTTGGAGAGGGGTATATTTGTAAATTGAGTAGGTATGAAAAGATGGGTTTTGAGATACTAGGGATGCTATTGATAAAGTGGGAAAAATGAGAATAGGATGCTAGGATGATGTGGCGGAGAGAGAAGAATAACATATAAGTATTCCTAATATCCCTAGTATCCCTTGATAAACATGGCCTAAGGTCCTTAAATTGTTTTTCTTAGATGTCCACTAATTACTGTCAGTAGACAGATTTTGATACACAAGTCATGTTTAATGTATCAAATTTCTTCCCTTTTTATCATTAATGGATGGATCTTGTTGCCCAAATCATGTTTAATGTATAAAATTTCTTCCTTCTTTGAAATGGAAATTGAAAAATGGAAGAGGGGAAGTAGAGTCTGTTTGAATTTGTAGCTTTCACGCAGAGGGGCTCATAAATAGTGGAGTCTGTTGTTTATGAGTCAGACTCTGTTGCACAAATCTCATATCGCTCACCGCTCTTTTTAGTGATTAACGGTAGATTCTAATTATAATAGTTTATGAATTTATCAACTATTCGGCAAGTTCAAGGTCACTATTCATTGATAAAAAGAAACTATTCATATGTATGTTGATAATCAGATGTGAGTTTATTGAAATTCAAACTGTATGTAAAAGTGTTCATGAATTTATCGAATATTCGGCAAATTCAGAGTCATTTTCGTTGATAATCAGGAATTATTCATATATATGGGGGCGATTAGACGTAGGTTTCTTAAAATTCAAGCTCATGAATTTATCGACTATTCAGTAAGTTCAGAGTAACTATTCGTTGATAATAATGAATTATTCATATGTATGTGGGTAATTAGATGTGGGTTTCTTGAAATTTAAACATTGTTTAAAATTGTTTATGAATTTATTGACTATTCAGAAAGTTCAAAGTCACTATTTGTTGATAATAAGGAATTATTTATAATTAGATGTGGGGTTGTTGAAATTCAAACTCTATCTAAAATTGTTTATGAATTTATCGACTATTCGGCAAGTTCAAAGTCACTATTCGTTGATAATAAGGAATTAGTCATATGTATGTGCGTAATTAGATGTGGGTTTCTTGAAATTCAAACTCTGTTTAAAATTGTTCATGAATTTATCGAATATTCAGCAAATTCAGAGTCATTATTCGTTGATAATCTGGAATTATTTGGTATTTTGTTCACCATTATTCATCGAACACACAGTGTAAACAAAATCTCCTCCTTCCCACCAAAAAAATGTTACCTCACAAAAAAAAAAAAAAAGCAACACACGTCGAGTCATTATTCGTTGATAATCTGGAATTATTCAGTAATTTGTTCGTCATTATTCATCGAACACACAATGCAAGTAAAATCTCCTCATCCCCACCAAAAAAAAGACGTTATCTCAAAAAAAAAAAGCAACACACGTGCTTTGCTTCAGCAAGTTTCCTATAAAAGTGGTGCAACCTACTATTTTAAAAAAAAATAAAAAAGGAAAAGTCTCAATTAATCTCACACATCCATTTCTAATCAATCAATGGTTTATATTTGTTAACACAAAACACAATAAGATATCTATATATATATATATATATATATATATATATATAGAGAGAGAGAGAGAGAGAGAGAGAGAGAGATTGGGTAAATTGTGCACACCCCATAGGGTGTACCTTGTGCACATTTGTGAGCCATTGATATGAATGGAACGAAGGGATGAGATTTTGCCACGTGTCCAGTGAATTAAAAAAAAAATTGAAAAACTAATTTGAATCACAAAGAGAGGGGCGTGAGCGCGTGAAGTGAAGGTAAATAAAACCCTAAATTGCAAACTGCTTCTTCCATCGGCCGCACAGAGCTAGGGCGAGGCGAGGCGAGCGGAAGAGAATTGGAGCCGAGGAAAGGTGAGTGCGTATCTCCGCCGTTGCAATGGATCCCCGTCTCTTCGCCTGCTTCAGCAAGTCAGGCCGGAAGGACCACCCCCGCCGCTCCACTGCCGTCGTCAAACCCGCCGCCACAGATGAAGCAGAGGATCGGAGAGCCGGAGGAGAGCGGGGCGATGGTGGGGCTGTTCTCCTCGTAGGGCTGCGCGACATCGCCCAAGGCGAAGTTGCTCGTAACGGTAACGAGATCCGTCGAGGAGGAGCCGGCGATGGTTGAGGAGGAGACGACGATGGTCGAGGAGGAGCCGGCGATGGGGTTCTCAGATCCAGGAGCGAAGGCGATGGCGGTTTACACGATGGCGATGTCGGCGGTGATGGTGGTGCCGGATCTGGGCATGGGTGATGTCGGAGGTGATGGTGGTGCCGGATCTGGGCATGGCTGATCTGGGCAAGGTGATGGTGGTGCCGGATCTGGGCATGGCTGATGTCGGCTGTGGGTGTGATGATTGGAGAAACGACGGGAGGCGTGGTTTTGTGGTGGTGCGAAGAGGTTGCGAGGGCCGCTGGGGCTTTGAACTCTTGGGTGGCTGTTGGTGGTTTGCAGGTGGTGATGGTGGCCGGAGATGGGCAGGGTGTTAAATTGGACTTCCGTTCGAATGAAATGGAGTTCGAGTGCATCGATTCATTTTCATTATTCTTTAATTATTCCGATGAATGAGTCGAATTTTGATTGTTAGTGTTAATGAGTTGTTAATTATTCGGTGAAATTTCAATTATTATTTTATACTACAATTTGAAGGATTATTCGGTGAGATATTATTCATTATTCGGTGAAAATGAATAATTATTCATAGAAATTGGTAGTATATTTTATGAATTTGGGGTTTATGAAATATGAAATGTTATTCGGTCAATTTTGAAGCATTATTCGGTGAAATATGAAAGATTATTTGGAAAGAAATAAAACATTATTCAGTAATATGTGACTAATTGTTCAGTGGAATTGGTGAATTTTTATCTAAGTTGGATGGAAAATGATAAAATAATATTATTCAGTAGAATGTCAAATATTATTCGGTTGAATTGACGAATTTTTAAGAGAAACGAAATCAGGTTGTTCAAAAAATATATACAAATATGGCAGCAACTTAAAAAAAAAAAAAAAAAAGTGGGGGGTGAGTTTCACGTAACAATGTAATAGGGTGGGAGAGAGTGGGAGAGGGTGGGTTTTTTTTTGGTAAAAGGGGCCCACAAATTAAAAAGAAAAAACAAGAAAATTATTTTTAATCATGGCCCTCTATCCCCTCTACATCAATGGTTCATATGCGTGCACAAGGTACACTTTAAGGGTGTGCACTCTGGAACCAATCCCTATATATATATCGTATCTTGACATATTGACTCGATTTACCCGATTGATCCGGTGACTCGATTGACCCTGTTGATTTATAATTATATATGAATAATTTTTTTTATGGGGATTCCAATTTATTACATTATATAATTACAATCACTTTTATATATATATATATCGTATCTTGACATATTGACTCGATTTACCCGATTGATCCGGTGACTCGATTGACCCGGTTGATTTATAATTATATATGAATAATTTTTTTTATGGGGATTCCAATTTATTACATTATATAATTACAATCACTTTTTTTTTAGAGTAGGTAAACAATTGAAAGGGTCTACAAAAACAGTAAACCACCCTCATGATCATTATGAAGGATGATGGTACAAAGATCCCTATTATAAGGGAGAGTAGATCTATTACAAATAGCGCTATGTCTAGCTATGAATTCAGCAACCTTATTGGCTTCTCTGTAGCAATGTTGGAATTCCACTTGCATAAAATTATTCCTCATGAGCTTAATCTTCTCAACTTGGCGTAAAACGTCCCAATTAGCTGTGGTTTCACCCTTGATGGCTCGAATCAGCACCTGATTGTCACTTTCCATGATTATTTTCCATAATCTTAGTTTTTGGGCGTGATGCAGACCTGTACACACAGCTGCAGCCTCTGTTTGGAGAACTGTGCCTTT
Organism: Persicaria tinctoria; assembly: GCA_037127255.1. Classification (NCBI taxonomy): domain Eukaryota; kingdom Viridiplantae; phylum Streptophyta; class Magnoliopsida; order Caryophyllales; family Polygonaceae; genus Persicaria; species Persicaria tinctoria. The sequence continues at coordinate 58,005,092 of JBANSL010000013.1, forward strand.
ACAAATCTCCTAATAAAATAGATCGATAACTTGACCATTTGAGTCTCAAATGAGCCCTCCTACCTAGCAAATGCCCGTGGGCTTAACAGAGCCATCTACATTAATTTTGTAGAAAGCCTCTTTTGGTTTAGTCCATTTTGCTTGATTCCTTTATCTTGACGTGTGTTTTTTTTTATCTTTGCCCTCTTCTGTATCATTTCAGATGCCCCTATTAGCAATGATTTTTTGAACGATGCTTGCATAATTTTCTGGTTGTTTATTTTTTAATATAAGGTTGTTCCTGATTTCCCAAATTGTTTGCCAAAAGAAACACATATCCTCAAAATGAGGCTTGTCTTTTCTCATTTGAAGGATTTCAATCATCAGAATATCTTCTCTAGGGATAATAAAATGTTTTCTAGTTATTTGCTCGTAGCTTGTGATCACAGTTCTGGTAAAGTTACACTTAAAAAACAAATGATGCGCATCTTCATCTTCTGTTGTGCGCCTAAATTTCCATGTTTTACATTAACTTTAATATTGATTTCTGCATGCATTTCACATCATTGGGTTAGAATTATGCAGAATCTATGTAGTTTATACTTATTTGCCAAATTATGGAGTATACACTAGTTTCTGTTTAATTTCAATGAAATCGAGGCATTTTATAGCAATTCAGAGAAATTAGAAAATCATAGAAGAACTCGAGGTCGACTACACCAAACTAAAGGTCGAGTAGCAGCTGAACCAGAGCATGTCGAGCAGAAAACAAAGAGGAAAGCACTCGACAACACTAGTCGACGTCGACCACTCTAGTCGATGTCGAGTACCTTGGTCGACTTGTGCTCCATAACACGAGATCGAGCACGAGACGAGCAGCAAACCACTCAGGTCATCGACGTCGAGTACTTTACTCGATGTCAAGTACCCATCGAGAGTCCGAATCCTTGTCGAGTTCGAGCACAGTCTGAGGAGAGCGAGCAGAGAGCCCAACTCTACTCGACGTCGACTACTCTTGTCGATGTCGAGTACTCTCTGGCGCCATTCCGAGACAAGATCGAGTGGAATCCGAGTGATGATGATTACTTGCAAGTGAATTCATGTGGAATTCTATTAATACATTTGAAGATATATCAAGTTCAGGGAAGATTTATCCACATTAGATACTAACCAAGTTTTATCATAAAATCTTTAGATAGATAGTTTTAGATATAGATAGATTATTCTTTCCTTGGATAGCGAGGATTGAATACTATAAATAAGGCCCTAGGGGCTGGTTCTTCGGCATTCAATTTCAATTCTATTCCACAACACAATTACATTTGAAAGTAGGAGTTTTAGAGAGAGCTTGGCCGAGAGAGGTGGAGGTTTGCGAGAGCGGATTTGGCTTCGATCGGTTGTAAGCTTTGTTTTGATTTAATGCAATTTAGTTGATTTTTATTATTGATGTGTGTTTTGATGATGAAGAGCGAGTAGTCACCCAACTTCTAGGGTCGGGGTGAGCCTAACGGTAGCCATGTAAGGTAATGCGATAAAGGTACAACTTTTAATACGATTTCATCTTCTATCCCTAGCATGATACCTCTACGACAGCCGAAGGTGATCCTTATTTGTTTTTTTGAAGCGAAAGTGATCTTAATGCAAACTTGGATTAATTATGTGAAAAGGGTTAGTAACAATTAGGGTTTATGCGAAAGCCTCTACTTTCCTATTTGTTAATAACGATAGTTATTTGATGAAAATGCATGATCTTTTATACCTTTAGCATGATTCTTATATGGTTATCGTTGTGGCATTGATACCCTGGTTCTGGAAGCTTTTATCTTATTGAATTATATCTCATCAATTTCGTGTTGTTTCCGTCTTTATTTTATCACAAAGGTACGATTTTTGTTCTGCGCACTACTCGATCTCGACTACTGACTGGTCGACGTCGAGGACACTGGTCGACGTCGAGTACCCTTTGTGCTCGACATTGCTTGATTTGTCTTTTGTGGTCCAGATTTGCAGGTTTCTCTCGACTGAGGTGGTCGATATAGAGTACTTTTACCCGACGTCGAGGACTTGTGCTAGTCGATACGAGAGGAATTTGGGACTAACCAGGTGAGCGCTGACACGCTTCCTCGTGGATACGATCCTGAATACCCTACCACTACAACGGGAGAGTTTCTTGTATTTTATTTGCTTAGACAAGGAGTTGGTTTATTTCAATTTATTTTGATAACTAGTTTCCCTCCTAACATCTTCCAAGCTACAAAGACAGCATTGGGAGGGTACTCTGTTTATATATTTGTTTAGTCTAAGTTTGGTAGGAAGACCTTCAATAGCTAACTTCCAAATGAGGTTCTTTATTCTATGAGGGATATTGAGCTTCCATATCCATTTGTATTCATTCGAGGTTGTTTGGGGTATATTGGAAAGAGTCTTTGTTGATTTTATTGTGAAATGACCACTCGATTCAAGTTTCCAAATTAGTTTGTCTGGGGTATCCCAAGATGGGATTTGGATGTTAGTTATCATTTGGACAATGTGAGGAGGAAACAGAGTAGTTAAGAGGGGGGTATCCCATTGTTTACAATCTGTAATGAGCTGACTGACAGTTAAGGTTGGATCGTTTGTGCCAGTAAAAGTCACAAGACACTGGTCTTGAATCCAAGGGTCGTTCCACACATTTATTTTCTTTCCATTTCCAACAATCCAAAGAAGACCATTATGGAATTTTTCCCTTAAAGATAGGAGTCTACCAAATTGCCAAGAAGTGTTTTGGTTAGACTTTTGATTAATACTTTCTGTTTGGAAATATTTCTCTTTTATAATGCGAACCCATATGTTGTTATTATCAGTGTTAAGCTTCCACAGAAGTTTCATTTGTTAGCCAATACTTAGGTCCTCAACTTTTCTAAGGCCAAGACCACCTAAATGCTTAGGTTTACAAATATTATCCCAACTTATTAGGGGAGTATATCATTCAGATTGCAATTTATTCCAGAAAAAGTGTTTGTTAATTTGATCTATTTGATGGAGGATTCCTTTAGGGAGTAGGAAATTTTGCATGAGGTAGTTGGTTTTGGAGTTAAGATTAGCCTGGATCAGAGTAGCCCTGCCTTCCTGAGAGAGGGTAGAAGCCTTCCATTTAGAGAGTTGTTTTTTAAGGTTTTTGATTGCTTTATCAAACACACAATTTTTTATTCTACCATTTACCAACGGGATTCCTATGTATTTTTCTAGAGTTTTGGAAACTGGAATACCCATTTGTTGAGCCAAAGATCTAGTTAGGTTGGGGCTAACATTAGCTGAGCATTGAAGGGATCTTTTGTTGTAATTTATAGTTAGACCAGAGAGGTTTGAAAAGTTGTTGATCATGTTTTGAATTGTGTTAAGACTGGTATGGCCTGCTTTGGCAAAAATGAGCATATCATCTGCAAAGATAAGAAAAGGGATTGGTAATTCGTTTTTGGTTAGCTTGATTCCAATAAGAGCATCTTCTTGCAAGGCTTCTTTGTACATTTCCCTTTCCAGATTTTCCATGACAAGAACAAAAATGTAAGGAGCAAGGGGGTCACCCTGTCTAATTCCTTGATTTAGCTTGAATTGAGGACCAGAGGTATTATTAACTAGAATAGAAAAGGAAGTGGTTGTTAAACATTTCATAACCCAGTTAACCCAGGTTCTGTGAAAGCCAAACTTTTGAAGAATAGCTTCAATATAAGACCAGTTAATTTTGCCGTAAGCTTTTTCCATATCAAGTTTTATTGCCATCCACCCTTTCTTGCCTTTATGTTTATGAAAATTGTGAAAGATTTCATGAGCTATAAGAGGATTATCTTGAATGGATCTACCTTCCATGAAAGCTCCTTGGAAGGGATTAATTAGTTTAGGTAAGACATTTTTTAGTTTGTTGGCTAAAATTTTTGAAATTACTTTATAGGTAGTATTACAGAGGCTGATAGGTCTAAAGTGGTTGATGGTAGTTGGGTTATCAAATTTCGGGATAAGGGCTATAAAGGTTTGGTTAATCTCGGATAATAAAGTACAAGAGTGAAAAAATACTTTAATGGCATTACAGAAGAAGTCCCCTACTATATGCTACTATTTTTTAAAGAATTCTGGAGGGTAACCATCCGGTCCTGGGGTTTTATCTTCTGTCATGCTTTCCATTACATTCTTAATTTCATAATTTGTTGGCCGATATCTTATAAGATTTGAGTTTTCTTCATTAGTAATTTGCTTCTAGATGTAACGAATATCTTCTTGTTGAATTTGTCTAGGATTAGTACTAATAAATCTCTCAGCCAACTCTTCTGAAATTCGGTTTGTTATTTGGTCATGATCTGTGAGGGTCTGGCCATTTTTTTTTGAAGGCAACCCCCCCCCCCCCCCCTACTAAGTCCGGGTGAAGGGAGGTTTATGTAAATGTTAATGAAAGAATGGGGGGTCCAAAAGAATCATACATCAAGAGCTTTGGACCCCTTTTTGAGCTAGGACGCAGCCTATCTCAACAAGGGTTCAAAGCTAAAATAAAATAACGGATGTATGTCCCAGTCAAGGCGCAGCTTGAAAGAGCACATACAAAATGTCAAGAAAACAAGAAATGGGAGTGGTTAGGGTATGCAAACCCAACACACCTGCAAAACCCGACCATTTTTTTTTTTTTTTTGAGAATCCAAACCCCAAAAGGGAATGGTGGGTAAATTCAAAGAAAAAAATATAAAGCCAAAAAGGCTAGTACAAGCAAGCAAACAACATGAAATAGATCAAAGTATCTCAAGGGATGCGTAGACACCTACGTCAATACATGAAGCAAAACTAGTATACCGAACACACAAGGCCTCCGGTAGGGCATAACTAAGACAATCAAGCACAAAACAACCAAGTGCCTACAATGTCTCAACAATATGTAAAGGGAATACATCAAACAACAATCGAAACACATGGATCAGGACTAAGCGAGCGAGCACATCAGCCGGAATCATGTTATCATCGAAAACCTTGGCGTTCCTAGCATGCCACAAGTAGTAAACCAAGGCAAAGAGAGCAAATCACTGCGCCATAGCACACGGAGCCGACCCCTTCGAGTATCTCCGCAACCATCTTAAGCATCGATCCAAAGAAGAAGCGGCCAGGGGAATCCCAAATCTCCGAAAAACAATTCTCCAAACATACCTGGCATAAGGACATTGGAAGAATATATGATCATGGGTCTCAAGATCATGGCCACACAATTGACAAGAGTGATCAATATCGAGGTAGTAGATTCTGTTAAATGTGGACAATCTACCAAGTACGGCAAGCCACAACACAAACATGTGTTTAGGTGTGTTTCTCCTCACCCACACCTCTCTAATCCACCTAACCTTCGGCAATCTGTCACGCAAGGCATCATATACTTTTGATACCCGGAATTTGACCATTTTTAGTAATAAAGGATGAGGTATTTTTCCTAAAATTTCTTACCTTCGCCACAGCTTGGAAGTACTTGGTGTTCTTATCAGCTAATTGAACATGTTGGACTTTCGCTCTCTGCTTCCAAAATTTGTAGTTATAGTCTAGAAGCCTCATTTGTTTTTTGTTCCAATCTAAAAAAATTGGATTTTTTGGAGTTTGATATATCTCCCCAAGGGAGTCTTTTTTGAAGGTGTAATACTCCGTCCGATCGATAGTATTTGGTTTTTTGCTTTTCAATCGACTTTTTTAAGAAGATAAAAATTATAAAAAATATTAAAATATTAAAACAATTATATGCTTATTGTTAATTGCATGAAATTATTTTTAAAAAATATTTGAAAATTTGATATTTTATATATTATTACATTTTATTAAAAATTATGAGAAATAATAAAAATAAAATATTTTTTAATCAAATATAATAATATATAAAATATCAAATTCTTAATAAAATTATTTTTAAAAAATTATTTAAAATTTTGATATTCATATATTATTATATTTTATCAAATATTACAAGAAATAATAAAAATCAAATATTTTAGATCAGATATAGTATATAATTACAAGCACTATAACTTATGAACAACGTCTTGAATTTTAGAATTTTAAATTTATCGCAAAATTTATAAATTATGATTTTTTAATTTAAAAAGGAAAAAATTGCGCAACTCAAAATGACCCGAAACCCGGTCAAACCCGGATTTGAGTCAACCCGAAAATACCTGGAACCCGTATTACTCGGGACCCGAAGTGATCCGACCCGAATGACCCGTTTAACAGGTCCAAACCCCTCTCAGCCCAAACATCCATTTTGATCCAAATCTTATCAATAATCCTCAATTTTAAATGATGTTACAAATGCTTAACAATCATCCAAGACCCGAATACCCAAACTATAATCCAAATATACATCAATTTGTTAGAGAAAATCCTACAAATATGTATAATCCTCTTTTCTCCCAAATCAACAACCTATAAGATAATGTTATTATTTTTGTTATTTCATCTATGTGAAATAAAAAAATATTAATATCAAACACTTATGAATTTTATTTATTAGTAAAAATAAATGAGGTAGAAAATGTGTAGAACAGGGTAAGGTAACCCCATGGTTACAAGGGTAATCTCTAAATAAGAAGTAGAAAAAGGATAAAATAATTTAGAGAAAAAAATAAATGAGGTGTCAAATTAGGATAAGATAATGAAAAATAAAAAGGGAAAGAGGTAACCCATGGTTGCTAAGGCAGTTTCCCATCTTCTTTTGAAGTTAGTATGTGAAATGTGAAAAGTGAAATCCTTCTCTCTCTCCTCTGTTTAGAAAGGATCTAGCTCCTACAATGGCTGCAAAATAGGCTCTAGTCCCTCCCCATGATATACCTATTTCCGGACCCGGCTTCAGTGCAGTTCAAAAGTAACTGCACCCTCCAGTTCATCAATTTTCCACCGTTGGAATACATCAATGGCTAGGATTAGTTTTTAAAAAAAAAATAGAAAAAAAAAGCCTAATTCATCCGCCTCTACCCAACTCCTTCCCCCACAAATTCCATCTCCCCCCAAATCCGAAGGTCTCCAACCAATTCATCTCCCCAAATTCGTCCAAGCCTCCGATCATGATTGAACACAACGAGAAGGCAACGCCGACGGGCGAAGTTGACGTGTTACGCCAACGGGGACAACAGGAATGTGTATTAATTTGGGGAGTTGAGAAAATTAGGGTTTATATATGGGTTGAATTTGTGGTTGATCGAATTTGTGGAATTGGATGGATTCATATATCAAATTCGGAGATTTTTGGGTTTTGCAAGTTTGAATTTTGTGATTTGTAGAGTTGTTAGCTATTACAACTTTCTTCCTGTTATTACTGCATAAATTAGCTATTACAGTTCATACCTTGTTTGTTAGTTATTAATCCCATTTGTCTATCACTGCATAAATACTGTCTATTACTAACAAATTAGCCATTATAGTTTATAACAGTTAATCATAATATAAATTAAAACTCCCTATGTGTGATTTATTTTTTGATTTATTTCACATTTTGGCGTCCCTGTATCTTAATTCGGCATGGTTTTGGTTGTGTCCAGGAGAAATAGGCTAACTTCAAACAGAGTTATTTTGTTTTTTCTTGCCCTTTAGGATTGATTTTTCTGTTTGTGCTACGGTGTCATGTGCAGCCAAAGGTCCTCCAGTACAGAGGAAACCTTTGAAGCATAGGGACTACGAGGTTGATCTGGACTCTCGTCTGGGAAAGCCAGGTTGGTTTTACATTTTTTTTAATAATGAAACTTGGCTTTTGGGCTTTGAAAATCATCATTTAATTATTTTACATGAATACTGAATTTATGTAGATAAATGAGGAATGGTGAAGGATTGTGACTTATTTTGTATTCTGTTTCTGCAAGCTTCCTTCAATCCAGTAGGGAGTATAACACTATTATGCAATGACCTACCTCATGCATTTAGATTTTACTGATAAGCAGTAGGTTGTACTTTGTAGGATCTATTTGCCTTTTAATATTTGATGTAATTTCCTTGTGTAATATTCAAGTTTTTTGGACTTAAGATCTTAATCTTTGTGGCAAATTGTTGCTTATGTTGACCAAAATACCTATAGAATCCAATCTATTGTTATTAGGATCAAATTCACTTGCACTTGAGAGATGTTTTTCACAAGATAACATTATTCTTTGGCTAAGCTAAATTGGTGTGACATTTCCCTGTCTGAACCTTTTCATGTATCCCCCTAACTATACACCTTTTCTTTTGTCAGAATTCGGGAAGTGAAATAACTTGATAGCTAAACTGAGTAGTGCTGCCTATGATTGCTATAAAGCTAAAAAAAATGGTGTTCATATTATAGGTAAGAGAGAAATTTGAAGTTCTGACCATGTGACTTTACATTTCTATCATATTTTTATGGTCTAATTCTATTGTAATAAAAAGAATTTAAGTCTATTAGCTCAAATGGTAGAGCATTATGCTCATGCACAAAGATGCGGGTTCAAATCCCGCATAGGCTAATGTTATAAAAATTGTTAATTGTGACAAAATAGAAACTACTAAGGCAATGTGATGTTGCTGATGTCCAACTATTGAACCAACATAACCATAAGGCAAAGCTTTATATTTCCTTACTCAATTCGATAGGTAATGAAATAGCCAGCAAAATAAAGAACAGAGCAACAAAATAACATAGTGAGAAGAAAATAAAGAGCAGAAAACATACAAAACAAGGTTCTGTAGTGCTGTGTGCAGCAAAAATAAAGAACAGAGCACCAAAATTAGTGATGAAATCAGTGTTCCATTAAAGTTCAAAATGGAAAGGAAGAAAACGACCACAGTTAGAGTTGCAATTTGATAATCCGAAAACCTTACTAATGAAGTATGACAGCTCTAGCTCAAATAGCTTGGTCTCACGTGAGAGTCATGCCTGTTGAGGCTTATTACAATGCTGCCATATAAAGAGAAGGAAATAGCGAAAATTACATGACAGAAATAACATGTAAAGCATTGAAGATTCTGATTATGTGTTGAAGTGTTGAGGATTCTGATTCGTTGAGCATTGAAGATTTTGATTTGCAAACTCTACACTCATATCCTACAAAGAAGCAATTCTTATTACAAGCATCATAAACCAATTAAGCTTATAAACAGACATGATAAGTTTATGACGTTACCTGGTTAACTAAATGGGAGTCTTGAAAATGATGAAAAGAAGATATCATTTGATTACTTCCACTTCCAATGAATGATTCCTAGTAAACAAGATACATATATATGTGCGTAAGTTCCTTTGAAACATGAAATAAAATAACAAAAAATCCAGAATTTCACCTGAAAGAATTGAACAGAACTGTCGTGATAAGTTTTGAAAGGGTGCACTGGAAAGTTGTCGTGATAGATCATTTGGCAGGCATTGTCATAGATGTAAGTATGTTGATATATATAACCAGCTGATTCATTTTTTTGGTGACGCAAAATATGCTTATCTCTAACTTCCTGTTTAATACCATACATATCAAAAACAAATAAACAGAATAAATTTGATAATAAACACTATATTTTATTTACCTTTGACAATTGATTTTTGTGAGTTGGTTTCTTCTTTCTTTGATAAAGTACAATTGATTGATCTTCTGGAGCTTGAGTTAAATTATTCTTTTTCATTTTGTGTAGCTTTTCATTCCAAACTTTTACCCGTCTTCCACCTTTCCTCCCATCTTTTTTCTTTAAGACAACATTCTAAGAAATTATCATATTACTTTGTTAAATACTTGCATTGAGATCAAGAATAACTACAGTATCTTCATGCCCTTGTAACTGTATACTTGACAACATCTTATCAACCTCATCAATAACAACACTCAACTTGCTATCCAAAAATACGGAAGATTCTTCTAAATTGGCAGCTCGAGAAGCTATATTCACAAATTTGTGATACAAAGCTCTATATCTCCGCGTAGTGTCCAACTGAGGATCCTCACCAACAATTTTCCCACTGATATCTAATACAGTTCCACTTCGTGCATCTTTAGTCCATCGTTTTAGAATATATTTCTCAGGAATCAATTTAATGTTCATTGCATCAAGAACCTCTAACACATGAGAACATAGTATCCCCAATCTATCAAACATCTTGCAGCTACATGAAACTGTTTGAGTTAAAGAATTTCCAAAAACTGTATAATCTACATCAGCAACTTTGTTATCATCCAAGATGGAAATTGCAACTTTATACTCATTGTCCGGCTGATCTTGCACAAGTGGCTTGATATAGGCAGCTCTAGACCAATCATATTGATCATCTTGAAAGGCTTCAAAAATTTTAGGAGTGTATAGCTGACCAACTTTTCTGAGTAAAGGCGACTTTTTCATCTTCATTCAAGGTAGTTTTTCCTGAGAATCAAATTCAGAGTTAATCTCATTTTGATGCTTCTGCATAACAACTCGCTCAAAGTGTTTAAAAAACCACATTATATCCATGTTGCAATGCAGATAGTCTTTCAGATCCCGATTTAGACTCTCAATTAACTGTCTGCTCCACATACCTAATGAAAAAACATCTTTCTTATAACATTCTGCCCACTTTTTCTTCAAAGCATAACTACTATCCAACCAAAAACCTTTTGTTACTTTCTCATGCAATGCATTGAAAGATTCTTCAAAGTCGGCCTTTATGTCATAGACATACATGCAAGTCTTAAAATCCCGAAGAACAACACCCCCATCATGAATTAAATGCTTCGTTTCATTTTGCATTATATGCCATGTACATAATCCGTGAGAAGTTTCTGGCATTACCTCCTCTATAGCCTTTCCCATGGCTATGTCTTGATCGGTGAAGATAGTTTTTGGTTTTTTATCATCATGTGTAGCTAGAAAGGTTTCAAATAACCACCTAAATGACTCCATAGTTTCGTCATAAAGAAGTGCAGCACCAAAAATGACAACTTCTCTGAAATGATTAAATCCAACAAATACACCAAGAGGTCTATGCTCCTTGTTTGTACCAAATGTAGTATCAAAAGAAACTACCTCGCCAAATAAAGCATAATCTAGAATCATTTTTGCATCAGCCTAAAAGATGTTTGTTATTTGCTCTTCACTATCCAATTGGATTGAATCCTGAAAGGAAGGATTCTCTATAGTTTGAGTTTGAATGTATCTCAATAAACTTCCGGCTTCCCCGTACATCAAGTTGCGTTGTTGCTTTCTTTGTAGGTAATTTATGTGATCTCTCTGCATGTAGCCAAGATTGGTTGATCCACCAACATGTGCTCCTATAAACTCATGAGCTACTTTAGGTTTGATTCCAGAGTTATCAGCTAACTCAATTTCAAGTGCTTGGGCTTCTGAACTTTTTCTTTGCGATGACAATAAGTGACTAGTTTCGGGTAAATGCAAGGGATGATTATGCTCGGATACAAAATCATGTATTTGATACTTTCCAGTTTCCTTGTTCAATTGTATCCCGATGCGAGCTTTGCAACCCGTTCTCGTTTCAGCCCGAAAACGTTGTTGCAAGTTCTATGCCTTACCAATCACACGATGCCCTTCCTTTGCACACACATATCTTCTTGAACTTATCACTCCCTCCTTGTTCTTGTTTTCATACTGTCTTCATACATTGAAACCCATTTTACCTCCATATGCTAGCCAAAACATCCAACTATCTTCAATGGAATCAAATTCCACACCTACTTTAGGGATCCAAATCGTAGAAGCCTCCATATTGATTGATTAGCTTCAACGGCAACAATTGGTTATTGATTGATTAGCTTTACTCGCTGAATCAAAGAGTTGAATCCCCATATAGATGCATAAAAGGTTTTTTATTTGTAGTTGATTTGATTAATCCGAGTAGATAAATTAATTAGAGGAAATGTGTAAATTTTGATCTTTGAAGATCATACAGTTACAGACCATACGGGGGAATCACAGTTTTTACCTTTTTTAAAATAATATCAGAAGAGGGGAGAATCGGGCTTTTTTTCTTTTTTAAAAAAAAAAAAATTAAAAACTAATCCTAGCCATTGATGTAATCCAACGGTGGGAAATTGATAAACTGGAGGGTGCAGTTACTTTTGCACTGCACAGGAGCCCGATCCCCTATTTCCTTCCAACTTAACCAATAATCTATATTATTTTATAGGAATTCAAAATGATTCAAACTAGTTCCCCCAAAATCACTATTCCTTTATCGCTTTCGGTCTTTTGTCCACATCCAAACAAATTACCTTTAAATTATTCTACATTGATAAATTTTGATTGAGTTGTTCATAAACACCTGTCGGAGTCAAAAGGATGAAGCAACAATACCCGCCTCTCATTGCAAGAGCCGATGAGGCCGCTAGACCTTCTCCATGAACATAACCAAATTTTGATGTTACACCCCGTAAAAAGACCGGCAAACATTGCGATTAACACAGTAATTGTCGGTCGTAGAAAATGGGATTTTGGGTAGATACGAAACTTGAGGGTCAATTTAATGAATTAAAACATTAATAAGGGGAAAGGTAGACGACAGTCATCAATAGATGTTATAATTCGGAGGTGGATTTTTTTAAGGGTCAATTTGATCGATCGTTTCATTTCTCTTTGGCTTGTAATTTCAGTGTAGAATGGCTTGTATGTTTCCTTTGTAATTTTATTTCTATCATTTGCTTCAGTTATTTCTTTTCTGTCATTTGCTTCTATTATTTGCTTTCTGTTGTACATGATGGTTATTCCATCCACCGGCTTGTCCGGTCTTTCGGTTCCTCTAGGCTTGTCTAAGGAACTGAATTCTTATCTTGCTTCAAAAAAAAATCAGAGGTGACAGGTTCAACATTTGTTGGCAACATCATGAGTTGCAAAAGGTTGATGAGGGTTGCCGCCTCATCAGAGAAGGAGAAGGCCAAGGGTTGCAGACTTGTAGATGTAGAAGATGGGATAACTGATTCTTTTTTTTAAGAGAAAATTTGCACCACATGCGCAAATTTTCGTACAGGGAGTGTCCACGTTTTCGGACAAATTGGAGAAATGTCCATCTTAGTTTTTTAAAAGAAGTAAACCCTAAATTAGACAAATTAGAGATCTCTTTCCTCCATCTCCTCTATCGCTCAACCCGATTGTGTTCGTGCTCTCGGAATTGAAGCAAGGACAGGGACGACGATTGTGCCCAAGGTCTTCGATTTGGAGGTGAATGTGCCCAAGGACAGTGTCAACGATGAGGGGCTAGGAGGAAGCTAGAGAAGCGTGCTTGTGGCTCCTTCTTCTTTGCAAGTGAAGGATTGGTCCGCGCGCTTATGGATCTGTGTGCAGTGGTGAGATCAGACAGGTGAAGATGCGTCAGCCATGGCATCCGGATTTGGAGGCTTCGATGTCGTCGGCCGCATCTCTCCATGTTTGCTTCTCCATGACCGCTGAGATCCAATGCCACCTCCGAAGATCGAAGAAGGATTCAATCTTCAAGAACCCTAGATCTCATAAGGCACAGGAGAGCGGCCACCGAAGAGGACGCCAAAGCTCACAGATTGGCAGTTAACTAGGGATGGAAGTCCTAGAACTGTCATTCCTATTTCTGTGAAAGGCATGATATCTAACATCAATATGTTTGGTACACTCGTGGTACATAGGATCTCTAGACAAATATAGAGCACTATGTCTATCTATATACAGAACAGATGTGTAGTGCTTCATTTCCACCTCTTTCAGAATACCTTATAGTCAGATAGCTTCTTTACAATCTTCTGTAGCTACAATATACTCTTCTTCAGTGGAAGATAATGCAACTATAGGTTGTTGTTGGGACTTCCAGGAAATACAATTACATGTCCATTTATACATATAGGAAGTAATTGATTTCCTAGTATCCTTGTTACTAGCATAGTTAGCATCAACAAAGCTATGTAATTCAGATGTAGAAGTATGCTCAGAATATAACAATGACAAATTCACAGAGCCAAGCAAGTATTTTAACAGGTATTTCATGGATAACCAATGCTTCTCAGAAGGATTAGACATGAATCTACTTAGAATACTTATAGCAAAAGCCAGATCAGGCCTAGTACAAATCATGGAGTACATAACAGACCCAACTGCAGCATCATATGGAATAGACTTCATATTTTTCATCTCAATAGCAGACAAAACATCCTTGGACTTAGTCAAATCAAGATGAGAGCCTATAGGAATTTTATTCACTTTATCACCAGAAATATGAAATCTATCAAGCACCTTATGAATGTAATCACATTGATGCAACCATAATTTCTTATGGTGTCTATCTCTAAGAATGGACATCCCCAAGATTTTCTTAGCAATACCCAAATCCTTCATGTCAAAATGCTTCTGCAAGTTCTTCTTAATGTCTAAGATGCAATCTTTAGATTCAGAAATCAACAGAATATCATCAACATATAAAGGAACATACGCAGCATGACCATTTTTCTTAACACCTTTGAAATACAAGCATGTGTCAAACATACTTCTTTAAAAACCTAGAATGAATCTCATACATCTATCAAACTTAATGTTCCACTGTCGTGGAGACTGTTTAAGACCATATATAGACTTATTCAGCAGGCAAGCATAGTCAGGATGCACAAAATCAACTAAGCCCTTAGGTTGTCTCATGTAGATAGTCTCATCCAAGTCACCATGCAAGAAAGCAGTTTTGACATCCATTTGCTCAAGTTCAAAATCATGCACACTAGTGATAGCAAGCAAGAGCCTAAGAGTCTTATACTTAACAACTGGAGCAAAGATTTCATTATAGTCTTCACCCTCTCTTTGGGTGAATCCTTTAGCAACAAGTCTGGCTTTATATCTAGGGGAATCAGATTTAGACACACCATCTTTTTGTTTAAAAATCAATTTGCAATCAATAAGTCTTGGATTTTCAGGTTTAGCAACTAAAGACTAGGTTTTGTTAATTCTTATAGACTCAATCTCTTCATCCATAGCCTTTTTCCAATTCTTATAGTGAGCACATCTTAAAGCTTGTTCATAAGTTTCAGGAGTAAAGCTTTTAACCACATCAGAAACAAGACAAGCAAACGCAACAATGTTGTTAATGAACCTTTTATTAGGAATGACAGTTTTAGGACTCCTATCCCTAGTTAACTGTCAATCTGTGAGATCATGCCTTTCAACGGCTGAAGAACTAGAGGAACCAGAACTAGATGCAGGCATAGACTCAACAAAAGCATCCTCATTCACAGAAATAGGAGAAGCAGAAGAGGAAGGCACAAAAGATTCAACAACATGTTCATGAGCTGCCCCACCCAATTGGTGAGGTTGCACGGTCACAGAATCAGAAGAGGGAGGAGTAACAGAAGTAAGAGTCAGAGGAGCGGAGGGGGAATAACCAGTATCAAACTCACCATCTGATTCGGTTTCATTGTTCTGAGGAACATAGAACTGATCACCATTGTCTACCTGCATGTTAGTATCATGCATAGTAGGAACATAAGTCATTTTAAAGTGAAATTCATTCTCATTAAAGATGATATTCCTACTTACAATAGTTTTATAAACACCAGGTTGAACAAGTAAGAGTTTATAGCTTTTAACACCTTGAGAATATCCCAAAAGGACACCCTTTTGTGACCTGGGATCCAACTTGCCTTGATTAATGTAGGAGTATACAATGCAACCAAAAGACTTAATGTGATCAAGGTTTGGCTTTCTTTTATACCACAATTCATAAGGTGTTTTAAAATCAATCACGGAAGAGGGGGTTCTATTTTCAAGCTGCGACGACTTATGTCCATCGTTGAAGTGTATTCCTATATATGATTTTTCCTATATATTATGATTTAGGCTTTTAGCTTAATTAGCTATTTCTTATTCGAAGAGCCTTCCTATATTTAATTACTAAGTTAGTAAAATAAGGATCAAATAGCGATTGCATTATATTATCATTAAAACCAAATCTGAAAATGCAACTTGAGGGTATAAATTATAAAAGGTTTTGAAGTATGTGGGACATATATATATATATATAGGTAAAGGTTCAAATGAAAATGGGGCTTAAGATGAAAATATGTCTTAAAGTGAAAATGGTCTAATTTGAAGGTAAATGGGCCTAATTTAAAGGTAAATGGGTCTAATTAAATGAGTAATAGATAAATGGGCATATTTAATGTGTAAATGGGCCTAATTAAATGAGTAACAGATAAATGGGCCATATAATATTATGTTGTGCGAATATAACATTATATTGTGCAAATATAACTTTAAGTTGTGCAAATATAACACTATGTTTTGCAAATGTAACATTTTGTTGTGCATATCTAATAATATAATGTTACGTTGTGCACATATAATATTATGTTGTGCGAATATAACATTATATTGTGCAAATATAACTTTAAGTTGTGCAAATATAGTACTATGTTTTGCAAATGTAACATTATGTTCTGCATATCTAATAATATAATGTTACGTTGTGCACATATAATATTATGTTGTGCGAATATAACATTATATTGTGCAAATATAACTTTAAGTTGTGCAAATGTAGTACTATGTTTTGCAAATAAAATGACAAAGTGCAAGAATAAAATGATGGTGTATTAATAATAATATGAAGTGTATGAATAAGTATATGAAGTACACAATTAAGATTATAAAATGGATAAATAAAATGATAAAGTCTATTAATAATAATATGAAGTGCATGAATAAGATTATGAAGTGCACACTTAAGATTATAATGTGCAAGAATAAAATGATAAAGTGTACGAATAATAATACGAAATGCATGAATAAGATTATAAAAATCGAATTAATTAGAAAGTCGAAAATAAAAATCGAATTGACTCATTTCGTAAATGGAATTGACTTATTTAATTCAATTAAAAATCGAATTAATTAGAAAGTCAAAAATAATATCATTACGATCTTCTTTGGTATCTACACTCATTATGGATGGGTAAAGATTTGATGATAACGATGCGGATTAAGGAGATTCTGCGAGTTAGAACAACATCTAAAACTGCGGGATAATTTCTATAATTTTAGAAACTAAAACAGGGGCATATTGTACAAAAATGAGTATATGGGGAGGTTTTGTGTAAATACCCACAAATATAACTCATCCCGACATAAGCTTTTCGCAGCTTCAACAGTGATTTTCAAAGATCTTCCGGCCACTCGTTTTCTTTGCACAGAGCTCCTTTTGATGCGTACAGCCTATCAAAATGACGAGTGCAATCTCTACTTTAGTGTTGTTGTGCTGGATTTGTCAAAGGGTGAACGATGACGTCGGTATATGTGTCTACAAAGGGGCTGCGAACCAGCTCCCTATGTGGGTCCAAGGTCCCCAACAATGGTGGTTTGCGTTTTTTTTACATATTTGATAGGGGTTTTTGCACGAAAACGATCCCTGAGAGGTAGGGAACGTGATTGAATGGGAAATCGATGTCGAAAACAACCCATCATTGAGTTCATCGACATCCCCGGCGGCGTCGATTCTTGTGGCGACTACAACGTCGATCCCTGAGAGGAGGAAGATGTTGTCGCAGCCGACCATGGCCACCACCACCGGGAAGCTTCCGACATCCCAACGAGGCCTTTCGTAGCCTTTTGTCACAGTCGGCGTTCTCCAAAAAATCGTCCCAATGGCGTCGTCGAGAGGGACAGCGAGGACGAGAAATAATGTCTGGAGATTACAGTCGAGAAAACAAGCAGAGAAGATGGAGCTCGGCTCTTCGACAATGGCGTCGTCGAATTCTGTTGTTCTGGAGATTGCAAAGGGAATACTCGAATAGAGAGACACACTCAGGAAGAGAGAGAGAAAGGAGGAAGAGAGACGCTCAGGAAGGTCGGCCGGTTTGCTTCTTCTTTTTCCCGGTTCAGCGTGGTTTATTTTTTTAATGTGAACACGCGCACAGTTTTTTCCTAATATCATAATTTTCACTTTAAGGATTATTTTCATCTTAAACCTCATTTTCACTTTAACCTCACTCTATATATATATATATAGGTTGGTTCCGATGTACTCAACCCTTAACGTGTATCATGTACTCAGAAATTATTCATCTATTTGTTCATGATTATTCATCTGTTTTCACGTAAAATATATATATATATATATATATATATATATATATATATATATATATATATATATATATATATAGGTTGGTTCCGGTGTACTCAACCCTTAACGTGTATCATGTACTCATAAATTATTCATCTATTTGTTCATGATTATTCATCTGTTTTCACGTAATTATTCATCTGTAAAAAATGTAAATTTTATTCTACCGAATAATCGCCCAATACCACTGAATAATTTCATTCTACTGAATAATCTCTCAATACCATCGAATAATCAGAAGTTACTTTTAATCTCATCCGTTGATCTTCTTAATTCAATGGCCCAGATTTGTGTACATGATACACGTTAAGGGCTGAGTACATATGATCAATACTCTATATATATATATATATATATATATATATTAAGGGTTATGATGAGAAGTTTAAATGGTAAAACTAAAAAGAGAAATTTGTGGAAAATAAAAAGAATAAAAAATAAATTGCCTTTTATATATATCCATTTGCATCGAACAATTGACGGTAGTTTTAAATAGAAAACGCCTAGAATATGAATGAATATGAGAAGACAATAAACGATTATGTTCAAGACTGCGCTTTATTCATCTATATATATATATATATAGGGTTTACTTCAAATGTAAAAACTCCTTAATGTGTAAAATCCGTTTAACGTGTAAAATTTCCTTAACTAGTGTTTTTTGGGTGGATTAGTAATTTACGCGCTAATTTTAGTATCTCTCGTTCGTCCCTCTTCGTCTCCGTCTCAACTTGCCTTGGCTGTACTCACTGAATCTCTTATCTCTCATCTCTCTGCCCTCTCCTCTCTTAGATCTCAAGATTTCTTCCATGGCGACCATAGATCTATGGCGGCGGCGCTGGTGGGGATGCGACGAGGAGTCAGAAACCTATCCGAATTCCATCGTAGAACTTCTTCCACTCTCCCCCAACCCTCTCATCGATTAAGAAATTCAATTATTAAATCATTTCTCTAGTGTTTAAATTGTGCAGATTAAGGACGAGATTTCGACCTCTAAAGCTGAGCTTCAACAGCTTAATGATTGAATTTCTGTTTCTCTTCGGTAATTTCCCTCCCCCTCCCATTACTTAGGGTTTTGGATTTTGAGGATTTAATCATGTTCGGAATCGATTCGTCAACTAGTATTGTTCCTAATTGGATTTTCGGATTCAGAATTTGTGGAGGAACTTGTTCTACTTGCTGATTTCATAATCAAGTCCATTGCTTTATAGATGCCTATGGATGAATCAAATGTCACTGTTTTCTTCTTGTTGTTAACATGAAAGTGTAAACTATAAACATTGTTGATGTTGCTGCTAAGCCTGCCTTTGATCAGACAGACATATGAATCTCAAGTACGCACACAATCTGTTTGTAGAAATGACTAAGTGAAGTATGGCTCCAAAAACAACAATTGAGATGGCCTCTCTTTACCTTTGTTTGTATTGTCTACTAAGTATACAAAGATGCAAGTTGATGTGGTCCAAGGATATATCAAATAACTAAATGAATCTCTTTCATTACAGGCTTTATATGCGTTGAATTTCTAGAAATTTTGTTCTGTCTGAGAGGCTCATATGTTTATGACATTGAAATTTGAATATGGGCCTTGAGCTGGTAGAATATTTTTTACATATTAGTTGCTGAAAAGGTATGTTTTGCTCCTATAGATTATTAATTGAAGTTAAACAAAGCTGGCCCAAATGTAGGTATTTGCACAAATTCATTCTTTTTAAGAAGAAAATGGTATCTAGCCATGTCCAATATAAGCAATTGAAGACCCACAACTACTTTCGTCTTGTAAATATCTTAAGGAAAATATGTCCAAAATATCCATCCTTCTTGTTAAAAAAATCTGTATATTAAAAAATGTTAATATCATTCAAAATGGTTAGTGGTTTAATGCAAATTTTCTTATGAAAGGTGGTTTTGTTCTATCCTATTAATTACAGAGTATTTGCTATGTGATGTTTTGGTATATGTCTTTCACTGATGGGTTTGGTTTTTTGTGATGTTTAGGTTTTGGGATGGGAAAAGTTGGGAGGGGTTCTTTCCAGATTTTCTTCACATGTATACTTTTTTCAAGTAGTAGACAAGAGGTGAGGTGAGGAGGAGAATAGCCTAGAAGTTTATTGGTTCATTGTACTGCTGTCGAAATTTTTATGGGGGAAAGGCACATTAACTGACTTAATATAGCTAATGTTCACGATTATTTTAATTTGTATTTTTACTTTTGTCGTTTTCTTTGTTTGTTGCGTGTGTATTCTAAGGATCACTTGAAGCTGTGGTTAATTGAGTTTTTTATGCAGGCTACTTACAACAACGGTTTCTTGGCCAGTTCTAGTAGTAATTTATGTTGGGATTATTCTCTCAACACTGGGGGCTGCACTTCAGAGTCTAACTGGAGCTCCTCGCCTTCTAGCTGCTATAGCAAACGAGAATATTCTGCCTGTTCTCAACTACTTTAAAGCAGCAGATGGTGACGAACCACATCTTGCCACTCTCTTTACCGCATTCATCTGTATTGGATGTGTGGAGATTGGGAACCTGGATCTGATTTCACCAACAACCACCATGTTTTTCCTTCTTTGTTACGCTGGAGTGAACTTGTCTTGTTTCCTTCTAGATCTTCTAGATGCCCCCAGCTGGCGTCCTCGGTGGAAATTCCATCACTGGAGCCTCTCACTACTCGGAGCATCTACTTGTATTGGTATTGTTTCTTTACAGTAAATTAATATTTTATTTGCCTATAGCTGATGCATCTCTATTCAATCTGATAATTTCTGTTGCTTTTTTTTATTGCACTAATTATGTTCTTGATATCTTGGTCTTTCACAATAGTCTCTCTAGCTCTTGCAGGCCTCATTTACCAATACGTTATCATCAAAGGCAAGGTTGGTGACTGGGGCGATGGTTTCAAGAGTGCTTATTTCCAGCTGGCGCCTCGCAGCCTGCGTTCTTTGGGAGGTACTTTCCCTTTCTGATATTACATTATGCTGATGAATTTTTTGCATAGACATTTATACGATTACTTGATGCATTTCTGTACTTTGAACATTAAGCTTGTATGGCGTCACTTGCAAAAACATGTGTTTGCTCAGATTAATATCTTTGATGTTTGAGTCGGTTGTGGCATGATGCTTTGTTGATAACTAGTTGTAAAAAGTTAAGAGTTCATTGTTTATTCTCTTTTGGGTTGAGTTTATTGGTTGGTTGAGCAAGAAATACTAAATAAGATTGAAAGTTAAGAGTTAATCGTTTATTCTCTTTAAACAAAACACTTTCTCTTTAATTAAAATTGCCCATTTTGGGCATTCTTATCATGTCTAAATTCACAAAATAAGATAATATATCACCAAATTACTTGTTCTTTGTTTAAAAATTCCTGCAATTATGAATTTTAGCTTATTTTTGCTTTTAAAATTGCATTAATATGCGTGATGTCTAGTTATTTTTGCATTTCTTTCTCGACTTGATGGCGTCTTCTCACTTGGCTTTGGCAATGAGACACTAACATAGGCAGGCTTAACTGATGCAATAGCTAGAGAGGTATCCTTATCGGACTTTGCTAAACCAGGTGTTATATTTGAAGCAATTCTTGGATTTGTTGGAATCTGCAGCTTGCTTACCATGCGTGTATATGTAGATTGTAGAGTTGCAAGGGCTGACGAGTAATTGCAATTACTTGATTAGCACCATTGAAAGGTGGAAGAGGGCCCTGCGGTCCTGCACTCTACTGCCACTCCTGAACACCAATAAATGAAGAGTTTGCACTATGATGCTGCTGATAGTCCTGCACTTTAATATTTGGCTTCTACTACTTATTGATTTCAGATTGCACAATTGTTATCTACAATTGCACTAATATATCTTATTTTTGCACTTAATATATTTCAGATTGCACAATTGTATTCTAAAATTGCATTAATATGCGTGATGCCCGATTATAAGCCTATTAGCTCAAAATGGAAGAGCAATGTGCCTACGCGCAAAGATGCGGGTTCAAATCCCGTATAGGCTATCTATGTGTATCGCTTACAAGTACTATGTTTCTCTTTATGAATAAGAGTGTAAAGTGCAAAAATAAAATTGTAATGTTCAAATATAAGAACATAAAGTGCAAAAATAAAATTGAAATGTGCACATTTAGAATACAAGTGTGCAAAAGTAAGATACACTTGTGCAACTGTGAAGTGCATTTGTGCATGTGTGAATTGCAGTTGTGCAACTATGAAGTGCAGTTGTGCAACTGTGCCATTTATGTCCACAAGTATCTCAAGAGATGTTTAGACGAACTTAATTCTGTATGCATCTATATATTATATACTAAATAATTTACAAAAATCCAAAAAGATAACCAGATCCTACAAGATTGATCGAGTACATTTTCATGACCAAATCTAGCAACTGTGAAGTGCATTTGTGCAACTGTGAAGTGCATTTGTGCAATTGTGAAGTCTATTTGTGCAACTGTGAAGTGCATTTGTGCAACTTTAAAGTGCAAATATAAGAACATAGAGTGAAAAAATAAAATTGTAATGTGCACATTTAAAATACAAGTGTGCAAAAGTAGGATACAATTGTGCAAATTTAAACTACAATTGTGAAAAAAGTAAGATACAATTGTGCAGATTTAGAATACAATTGTGCAAAAGTAAGATCATAATGTGCATGAATAAGACAAAAGATGTGCTTTTGAAATCTATGTTTTAATTTTGTTTTTTTTATTACTTTTGAGAGTTTGGATTCACCTCTCGCATAATTTAGGTTGATAGATGTGAGTTTGAAATCGATTTTTTTACGCATAACAATTTCAAATTAAAGTGCATACTTAAGGTTAAAAAGTGCATAATTAAGGTTAAAAAGTGCATAACTAAGATTATAATGTGCATTATTAACAATTTGGGATTGATGTGTTCTTGTTTATAATATAACCTATGTGGGATTCGAACCCACATCTTTGTGCATACGCACATCGCTCTACCAATTGAGCTAATAGGTCAAAAATATTTTATGAATCTCCCATTATCATTTTATTTTGGATATCATTTTATTCTGGATACACAACACAACTAATTCCTTACCAAAATCTCTCACTATATCATGAGAGTACAACAAGTTAACAACTTCCCTACCACAAACTACTCCAAATTCTTCACCCAACAGTTACACTTGTCTACTTGACGGATGATAGTATCATCCATGAAAGAGAGAACGCTTCCCAAAACCAGAAGGTCACAGAGAGCACGAACAGCAGAACGATGCCCAAAACTAGAAGGCCGATCAAGCAGTGCCTATAGGGAGCTACAACTCCTCCCTTGCACAAGCTGCATGCGTAGCACAGCTGCTCCTGGTCACTGCTCCAGATGTTGCAGTCAGGGTTGGTTGTCATGACTCTGTCTACTGCATTCCATGTTGTCTCGTTACGTATGTGAAGCCGCATTCTATCGGAGGCTTGAAACATTCTGACTGAAAGGCAACCAAGATCAAAATAAGAACAATGATCACTATGTACAATTCCGAGGCTAACATGAGGATTGAGCAATGCATATGCTATAGAATTACTAATCAAAAGGAAAGAGATATTTTTTGCTTCATCCGTCTCCATATAATCACACTTATCTCGCTATGGCTAACATGCGGATTGAGCAACTGCATCTTATAATCAGATATTAATCAGATAGCAACCCTGAAATCAAATGGCCAATGACAAGAGGAAAACCTGGTTAAGATTTAACCTAGAGATAGCATTAAGATTATGAATTAACCAAGGTAGATGCAATATCAAGCTACGAGTCGATATTTAACATATATTCAACTTCCTACACATCCGATTAGTCCTACGAGTCCTAAAGGGATATGATTGCCACTTGGGTTAAGGTTCGCTACGAGGAATCTACAAAACCCTAGCAATTGAATGAATCTACTCTAACTAGTCGGCCAGGCCAGAGAGAATAAAACACATTCAAACAATTAAGCACAAGGAAGTCAAAACATTGCAATAGGAATAAGAACTAGATTAAGAAACTCACAATTCAACAATCAAAGATCCAAACTGTAGGCGAAACCTCGAGAGTTTAGTTGCTCATGCTCAACGGCGCTCTCAACAATGGTGTAAAGTGCATAAAGTCTTTGAAAATAATAACTAGAAAAGCCTTAAATAGTCTAGAGAAAGTCGGCCCAAAATAGCTTAATGAAAACCCTAAGTAAAATCCGGACTAAATGTTCAGCTACTGTACGGGCCGCGGGGCGGCCAGGCCAAGCCGCGGGGCGGCCGGCGATTGCGAACTTCTCCGTTTCTTCCTTCGAGCCGCGGGGCGACCAGCCATGTAGCGGGGCGGCCTGCGATTCGTCCGAGCTGCTTCCTTTTTGTCTCCATCAGCTCCTAAGTATTCTTCAACTTGTTTCCGTCCTTTCAATATTAATTCACCTCCAATCTACTTTTCCTGAAATAAAACATAAAACCATGTAGATTCCGCCTCTTCTAACTCAACAAGTGAAAATGCAAATTCAACTAAATAAATGCAATATTCACACCTAAATAATGTTAAATGCAATCTATTATGCAACACTAAACATGCTCTATCAGCCAATCCACATCTTATCAAGATCCAACCATATCGTGGATGAAAAAAAAAATGCACATCCAGACTACCAATTTAAAGCCAATATAAGTAAGGCGGAGAATCATGCACACTGATTGCCAATCACAATTGCACTCCAGAAAATTTCTACCAATTTGAGTAGAGGCAATGACAAAGCAAGTGTGGAGCAAATGAGGATGTCAAGATTCTCTCCTCCCTTCAAGTCCAACTACATAAATCACCAAACATAAGGGCATTGATGTATACATTTTGCTTAAGAAGAATATACTACATTCTTGATAATGTTAATTTCCTTGTAGTGACATTTCAATGTAGTATTCTTGAAACTGAATCACAATGTACTGGATTGTAAAAAAAATGCATACTACGAACAGTTATTCATCATCACTGCAGAACTCTAAAGCTCCTATATTACTGTAATATATAAGTAGAATATCACTCAGAACTCATATAGCAGCTTGAGAACATTAAACAACAACTTCTCAACCTTTACTACATCAACTTTGATTGCAAATTCAACTAATCTGGTATCTATTACTCGTATTTTTGCTAGGGGTTTAGAATGATTAACCTTAAAGTCAAATTTATGGATGCCTTCATAGCTTCAATTAAATCTATACAGAGTTACAGATCCCCATTCTGATGGTCCCAAAAGACAAAATAACTGATCATTTGCAAAATTGACCCATATGCCCTGAATTGAAGATGAATTACAGTTGAAAACGAGGATAATGTTATTGTTTAACTGAATTGAAGATGAATTACGGGTAGTCGTACAATTGGAAGCGATTGACAAAACAGGAGAAGGAGGAGGTCATCTTACCAGATAATCAACTGAAATCAATGGAGGAACGGGAGAGTAAGACCTGGTAGCGGCGGCGATGGTGGGAGATGCTCAACGGCGTGGATGCCAGAGATGGAGGCGTGGATCATAAACTTCGACTCGCCGGAGATGCTCAACTGTGACTTCTCAAATCGTAAACATCAAAATTGAGTCGAAGAGCAAAAGCAAAAGCATACATCACAGGCAGAATCATCCCGCTTCCATGAAATTCCGGTGGAATCGACGGAGAGGAAGCCAGGCCGACACCGAAGAATTTAAAACCCTAGAAATTGGGGATTTTAATTTTCATTATAATCCAAGCAATTCGAGGAAGAAGAAATTGAGGATTCGGGTGGAATAAACGGAGAGGAAGACCACCGGCGTCCACCTTCTTCTTCCCCTGCCGACGACGAGCCACCTCCTCTCCCGTTACTTCCATGCCCGATGCTCTGAGCGTAGAGGAGAGAGATGACGATGAAGACGCGTGAGCGAAGGTGATGGAGACGCTCAGACGCGTGCCGGTTCAGTTTTTTTTTTAACAAACCGGTTCGCTTTTTTTTTAAATGGGGCACGCGCCCCCTAAACCCAAATTTTACACGTTAAGCGGATTTTACACGTTAAGGAGTTTTTACATTTTAAAGCTTCCATATATATATTTGAATATAGCCGCCTTCTTCATGTGCATAAATATTCATTTGAATACTGCCGTGTTATTCATGTTAATAAATATTCATTTGAATACATTAGGCTTATTCATCTAAATACATTTATTAGTTACTCATCCAACTAAATATTCATTTGAATACATTCCACTTATTCATTCGAATAAATATTCATTTAAATAAACTCTACTTATTCGTTTGAATAAATTATTAATTATTCTTCTGAATACATATCCATTTTGAATATGCGTCTTGTCTACTCCATCTTACGCTTCTCCGATGAACTTGCAACCATGCATTGTTTATCTCCCAGCTCGTATACTTTATACAGCCGGCAATGGACAGATGCTCGCATTCTATAGATAAGGCACACGAAAACCATTATTCATTTGAACATACTACTCGTATTCTATAGATATAAGTGAATTTGAACATACTGCTCACAGTATATTCATTGAAGAATGCAAAAAATTACTTCTAACCTATCTCTATTTCCATTAACTTTATCCAAATCGTCTGAGTTATAATCTTCTATTACAAATTAATATTCTCCAACCGTGCTTCTACCCTCTCTGAATATTCAAATCTTTCGATGTAGGTTAATGAAAGTCAACGTTAGAATGCTTTATGAGATAAAGAAGGAATTTGGAAGGAGATATATAATATTTTTTTATTTTAAATTATTTCCCTTCTTTCATTCAAATTTTCACCATCCACATCGCCATCATCCGAAAACTTAGAGAATGTCTCACGAATGCATTTTAAGAGGTGAATGCATTATGCATGTGAACCCCCATATATATAATTAGAAAGAAAAAAAATGTTCCTCACGATCTCCGTACTGAGAAATAGCTATCTACCTAACTGATCGATCATGGTCAGGACAATGTACTTATAAAACCATGTCTACAAAAATTAATATGGACAAGTTGAACAAAATCTGAAATGTAACAAAGATTTCAATCTATATATGTATATATTAATTCTGTTTATGTATACCAAAGGAGTGACATGCATGTATCCAATTAAACTTGATCAGTCAGGGCTCGAATTTGATCATCTCCACTAAATTTAGCACATATATTTGATCACCTCCACTAAAATTATCTTGTGATTAGATATTTTTAATCTTGCTATCATAGATCATAAGATCTATCAGCAAGATTAAAAATATCTAATCATAATATAACTTTAGTAAAATTACAATAAAGATCTTTTTTTTTTATCGATTCGCCAAACAAAATCCCTTTTGTTGCAAGTTATCGTCAGACACCATTGCAACCATCTCCGTTGCGTCTGCCGCCCCGTTGACCATTCAACCCAATCTGTGAACAAAGCATCACTTTCCTCAT
Organism: Persicaria tinctoria; assembly: GCA_037127255.1. NCBI lineage: Eukaryota > Viridiplantae > Streptophyta > Magnoliopsida > Caryophyllales > Polygonaceae > Persicaria > Persicaria tinctoria. The sequence continues at coordinate 58,032,529 of JBANSL010000013.1, forward strand.
TCCAAACCTATCAATCTAAGGGCAGAGGAAATGAAAATTTGACAAATTAAGTTCCAAATCTTAACCCAATTCTATGGATCCAAATCTCAAAGAAATTGGGCGCATGCGCAGAAGCATTTCCACCCTTGTTTTCTGTGATCAATTGATCGGGGAATTGGACGAAAAGCGTTTTTGAGCGGAGATGGATGAGATCATGAGAATGAACAGAGACAAGGACTTAATTGCAATTTACTAATATTTACCTTGTTAATAGATTATTTTCATCTTGCCAGTAGACCTTCCCATAAAATTAATGAAGGAAAAATAAACTTTTGTAATTTTTGATTTTGAGTTAACAATTCTAAAAACTAATGAGCTGACAATAAATATAACATTGTTTGAAAATAACTACTCCGTACTTTATTAGATGGAAGAATAGAAAGTGTACCAAACTAAAATTTACAAGTTAAACTCTTTACCTTTATGTTATTTTAATACATATGTTACAAAACTAAACTACATTAATACCAATTCCTTCTCTCTTTTTGGTTTAATTTCAAACTATTGAACTAGATTATAAGAAAATAAACATAATGATTAAAAAAAATACCCCTCCAATAATGATGGAAATTGGGTGATGTAGTTTCAGTTGTAGGTGGAGAACAAAACACAAATAGGCCAATATATATAACCTTGAAACTCTGAGTTAAATAAAGCAACTCCTCCCAAAAAAAGAGGGAAAATGGAAGTTTGGCCAACTGTTTATTTCTGTTAGTTGTCCTCTCCCACTCAGCCCTCACCCTCCTCCCCCTCCTCCTTCCCAAACACAACATTCCCCCTTCCCACCAAATCAAGCAAACCAACCCCCTCCTGAAACCCAAATCCCACCCTCCCAAATTATTCATATTATATATAAAGAAAAACCCAATCACGTACTACCCATTTCAATTCCCCCAAAACCCATGTCAAAAAACCTCTCAAGTTCCAATCTTTCCATCCCAAACCCCCAGTCCCAGATATGAACATTAAGAACAGTGCCCAGTGCAGCGCCGTGGGTGGGTCACCAGCGGTGCAGATGCCACCGGCGCAGCAGCAGGGGCGGCCGTCGTGGTTGGCGAGGATGGCAATGAGGGCGGCGAGGGCCAGGTGGTTCCTGTTCCTGAGGAGGGCGTTCCATTACCAGAATGGGGCGTCAAGGTCGAGCTTGGGGTCGAACCCCTTCAATTCCAGGCGTTGGATGGCGTTGGAGTTGGGGGCGTTGACGGTGCAGATCTGCGTGACGGTGATCACGCTGTCGGTCTCCCGGGAGGAGAAACCCGTTTGGCCCATCAGGATTTGGGTTGTCGGGTATGATTTCGGGTGTTTTATCAGCCTACTCATTCTTTACTGGCGCTACCGTTTTTACCGTTCCTCCAACGGCCATGACGTCGAGTTACAGCTTACTGACACCGAGGATGAGAGGTAAGTACATTCCTGTTTGAAATTAGATAAACCTTATAATCTTTTTAAAAAAAATGTTGAACGGGATAAATTTTGAGGAAATATTTTCCAATTTGATTTCTCGAAAATCAGAAATTGAATTACACTATAGTCCTCTATCATCCAAAACTTTATAAAAAAATCAATTTAATTAATTGTCAATTTGAGAAATCGATGGGTTTGATCCGATTTGACATATTTTATGGTAAGTCTGTAGCTATTGATTAAGATTACATTAAATTGGAACTTACTCTTTTGATGTTGCAAGTTTGAAAAGATGACCCATTATGAGGGTATTAACTACCCAAGGGTTTAATATGAATTTTGTGAAGGGCGTGAACCAACACAACTAACCTGAAAATGTGAAATTGACCAATAATATTAAACTCCTAAAGTGGTCAATTATTTACTTAAATGAATAATATGAAAGTAATTTGTAGTTAATGTGGGGAAAACAGGGGAGGAATGCAGGTGGTGAGCAGATGCAAGGCGTCGCTGGAGCTGTTCTACGCAATGTGGTTCGTCATGGGGAACGTATGGCTGTTCGATTCTCGTCTCCGCCACTCCTTCCCCAGGGCTCCGAAGCTGCACGCTCTCTCCGTCTTCCTGCTGGCCACCAACGCCGTCTCCTACTCCTTCCCCTTCCTCCTCTTCCTCCTCCTCTGCGTCTTCTTCCCCCTCCTCAGCTCCTCCCTCGGCCTCTCCTCCTCCCACCGCTCTGCCTCCGACCACCAGCTCTCCCTCCTCCCCTCCTGGCCCTTCAATCACGATCTCCACACCTCTCCCCTCTTCGCCTCTCCCGTAAGTTTCTACCTTATTACACTTTTTCTCTCTTCGTTTTCATAACTAGTTATTCCTACTTAGCAACAATTACGACAATTGTAGTTATTATATTATATATATATTCTTTGGAAAAATGAACAGGAGTGTTGCATATGCCTGGCCAAGTACAAGGAGAAAGAGGAGATAAGGCAGTTGCCATGCTCACATATATTCCACCAAAAGTGTGTGGATCATTGGCTTCGAATCATCTCTTGTTGCCCTTTATGCAAACAATGCCTTGATCCTTAAACCAAAATTAAGTATTTTATTCAAAGAATTAATACAAACTGCTTACCATAAAAAATAAAAATAAAGAGAGAATGAATACAAAGTTTGGTAGGGAATTATAATTAATTAATTGGTAGGGTGCAAAATTGCAGTCTTCTTTATTTACTGACTGAGCCCTGAGTTTGAATGTAATTACAAAACCTGTTGCCTCTTTGGTAATTGGAGTGAGCCTGTGTGTATGTAGTGTATGTATATTGTATACTGTATAGTTTGGGAGCTCACCATTGACCAAATTGCTTTTGATTTGTAAATTTTGGCCTCTTGTGTTCTTGATTTTAATGTGGTTCAACAACCAGATATATATACTTTTTTTGTTGTTGGTATCATTATACTATAAATGTGTACTTTCTTATTCGAACCATTGTTCTTTTTAAGATCTATTGTTTTTGCCATTTTCAAAGTTTGTGAATTTGGAGTTGCTGCGTATGAACACACCAACGAACTCAGTGTCGGGTCTAGAAGCACAAGCTATTTACCTCCTGTGTCTCCACAGAATCGCTAAGAACCAAGAGACCGAAATGACCAGACCTATAAATTAGGGCAAAGTAAGGTGTAAGACTGCAAGTGCAGGTATAATATCTACATGTACGGTACTTTTCAAGAGACCCAATGCTGGAACAAACTAGGAAAAGATAGGAATGCCACTAGTGCATAACTAATTTTACTACACAAAAATTCCTACACATCCACGTTCATCCCGTAGATGCGACCTCTTCTATATATGCCTCACATCATCAAATATGCTTGGCAAACATAAATTGCTGTGGATGGATCCACAAATGCTCCCAACAGTCTTGTCTAGGTTGGTCGGGTCCATGTAGTTTCTGAGGTGATGGTGTTCCCGTAGTAGACCTGCTTTGATGATTCATCCCAGTAGGCCTGAGAAAGCACAATAGACAGAAGTAGATGTTACATGGAAGTGACACATTCTCAATAAATGCACGCAAGCAAAGCATATGAACAAGAGGACTTGGATATCGAGGATTGGTAAAACAGAAAGTATATCTGTGCTCATTCTAGGAACACACCTTCCATCCAGGAGGAAGACCGCTGGAGTGTTCACTTGAGTCCGGCTGTTGCTTCTCAGCAACAGTTTCTGCTGCAGGAGTATCTGCAGAAGCCGCCCTCCGAGCTCTTTTGCGCTTGACTCTTTCTCGCCTGCACAAGACAAAAATTGAGCAAAAGGTAGCTGCAATAGAATTGTGCAATTACGATCCCAAAAAGTTTAGAATCTCTTGCCAATCACCGCCCAGTGGCTGAAAATTAGCATTTTCTCTAGCCTCTCCACTTGCTATCTGCTGCGCTCGCCATTCCTGAAGTGAGTAATAGTTCTGAGTCTATTGCGACAAGATACCCATATAGAAATCAATTGATACAGCAAAATTTCATAGTATAAACCTCTATTTCACGTTGGCGCTTCTTCTCCAGTATCACCAAGAAATCCTCGACCTCTTCTTCCTCCGCTTCTTGCATCTCTTCTTTTGCAGCCTTCCACTGTTAAAACCAGATGCAGGAAGTTCATATTGAAGCCAAAGGGAGGTGAAAGCAGGTCCACAGTAGGCACATATCTTTCATGCTTTGATAGCTGCAGAGAAAGGATTCTAAATTACCTTGTCAACCAAGCTGGAAACTTTCTTGTTAGACCTAAGTGAGGATGCCAAAGCAACAGTCCGCTTTTTAACACGCAAAGCTGTTCAAAATTGAAAAGAAATTAGACATGCTCCAATCATGCAAAAGGCATTTATAAACAAAATAAACAAATACTCCTCTTCTTAATAGCTCGAGCCCAGGTCAACAAAAAATTTATACCAAAGGTCAGCATATACTCCTCTTCTTATGATATTTGATGCCAAAAGCTGTATAAATGAACTAAACCAAGAAACTCAATCCCCATCATCAATGATATTTTTTTAATATATGCTCCAAAACAAACAAGCATGCAAAAAATCTTGATATGAAGCATGAAGCCATTACCTATCCTTGTTTTGAAGGGAAGTGTGCAACAATCAAGGAATTAAAATGGCAATTATAGAAGTGAGCATCTAAAAATGAAACAGGAGCTTTCATAGGGAGTTCCCTATTATCAGTTGATTCAATAGTTAATAAATTATTTACCTTTAGCATTATTTTTACAAAAAAAATATAAAAAGAATCTTTTACCCTTAGGCTGAGGCTTAGCAGCAGCAGTTGATGGAGCAACTGTGGATGGGGCCGCAGAGGACGCACTAGTGCTAGCATGGGATGCTAAAATGCTTTCCTGAGTGGTTGCACAGGTTGTAGCTAATATTGAAGTGTTAGAAGGCTGCCCGGTTATAGGATCAGCCCCACCATGAAGTGCATATGGATCAGCATTAGAGTTTTGTAAAGGAGCCATATGTACTTGAGCAAAGTCGGTTCCAGCAAGGTTAGAAGATATTCCATCATAACCTGAAGGAGCTAACGCAACTTCAAAACTCAAAGGTGCTTCGGCAGACAATAAAGGTGCTGCTGAATCCTGAACATAATAGACTGCAGACCCAATCTGGTTGTTCAGAGTTCCAGCAGGTTCAGCATGCGAACTTGGAATTGTTTCATAGTACATTGATTGATTAGGCAGGGTAACCCCAGCATGCCCATAATAGCTATAATTAGGATCAGGATACGTCAGGCTATAGCTTGCAGGGTAAGGAAGAGTTTCCACTGCTTGAGTGGAAGCGGGAGGTGGGGGTACACAGAAAGACTCAGGTGGCTCATCAGGTGGGGGAGGAGGAATCTCCTCAATATCAGGTGGTGGTGGTGGGATCCAGTCATCATCAGGAGGAGGAGGAGCAACAGATTCAATCTCCGATGCCAGAGACTGTTTATCTGCAGGAACACTGGGCGGACAAAGATGCTCCAATGGAAAAGTATGACTGTATACTGTCTCCACGGCTGTGGCGTCACTTGGAAGACTAGGATCTTCAACTTCCATGTCAATATCCATATCTTCTTCTTCCACAGCATGAGGCTCAGGCTTAAAATACACATTTGTAAGTACAGTTGATTCATTTGAATTGTTCTCTTCCTCTCCAACCTGTGCCATATCATTTCCAAGCTCAGGACCTTGCCTGATGCTGGGAATGCCATCACAAGAAGTCCCATCTAGCAAAGAATTTTGGGCATCGCTGGCCAATTTAATATCATCTAACTCGTTGCAAGACTTTCCAGAAGACAGTGCTCCTATTTCAAGATTCTTTCCCAGATCAGCTTCTCCTTCCTTGTTTGCCTGTTTTGTTTCCTTTCCATCATCCATCGGCAAGAGCACAGAACTTGTCTCATTCTTCAGTTCAGATTCAACATAAGACCCAATTTCACTATTAACAGCATCTTCAAGTCGCTTGAGCTGTGTCTCCGAATGCAACCAAAAATGAGCAAGAGATGATCCATAGGACAGTAGAGAGTTGAGATCAAAAAGCCTAATCTCAATCTCGGAAATGTACTTTGAGGTCCAAGCATGTTGTTCATTAGAGTTGCCTTCGGACCTGAAACAATTTACATGGTTAAAAGTCGGTCAGAAACCCCACAATAAATTACTTATTTTCCCTTTCATGCTTATTCTTCATCCTGAAGATGTTCAGACAAGGTGAAATCATAAGAAAAGCAATATAATAAAGAGTAGGAAAAGCAAGTTATACCCTCTCAATGACCTCAATTTCTCAAGAAGTGATTCACTACGTCTAACTAACTGAGATGGAAGGTTCAACAATGCAGCTTCATCTTGGTTATTAATCATCCCTCCTTGCATGTAAATGCTGGAAGAATCAGATGTCCCAACCCAGCTGCCAACAACAGGAATAGTTGGTGGAACATACGATGAGTAGTTCCCAAGTGTCAGATTTTCCTGATGAAAAGCAGCAGAGCTGCTAATCAACTGACTTTCATCTCCTTTACATTCTTGAACTGACTGAGCAATTAGGGAAGCACTAGGAAACAAAGAATAGGAAACATCATCTGCTGATACAGTGACACCAGAAGCATGCATATCCCTATGAGCATTATCTTCTGCAGCTGAAGTTAGTGGCTCAGACATCATTAATGCTGCCCCCTGAGCAAAATCTGCAGGTACTTCCCAAGATGTTTCCCCCGTCACCGTATTCCAATAATAGTAACTGTTACTCTCTTCATGTAACACCATTTTCCAGCATGACTTCAAATCATTTCCAGTGGCTTGAATTTGAATATCAGAAGCCAAAGGAATTGTGTTCTGTGGAGGTTCTGGATGCTTCTCATGGCTTACATCATTGTTTACAGCTGCATTGTTTTCCCCTACATTATTATTCCCCAGCCCCTGCAAAGGCCCACTTGTTGCAGCATCTTTCTCCAAATCCAAATCACTATTCTTCTCAGCCAAAGGCTCTTCATTAGAGGCCGCAGTGGATTCTTCCGGTTCCTTTCCATTTGATTTTATCTGTACACATTTCAAGCAAATCAGCACTTAGTTTTTCCAATATACATGAGATATAGGGCCAGCAGTAAACCTGGAATCATTGAAATTGTTGAATCAAACATAATATGAGATATATAGTGATATACACAGCAAAGCCCAGAGGATATTTCCAGCAAAATTTTCATTCATACTCAAATTAAGTTACATAAGTTTGAAAGAATCATCATATCATCACATGCCAGTTGTCTACTAGTTAAAATGCAGGAATTGGAAACTTCCTCAAAAGTCTGAAGTCCAGAGTCCAGGATCCCAGATATATGACTTCCGCTTGATTTACCTGCTCCTCATTCTCAGCTTGGGTAGTATCCCGATAGACCTGATTATCATCACTTGAACCTTCTTCCATGTCATCATCGCTATATTGCCCAAGGAGTGAAAGTGGATTGGCTGGTTGATGACCTGAAAAACGATATAACGAAGTCAAACACTAGCAGAACTAGTTCAACATTTAGAGAATAATAGCTAACGCATGTCAAAACAAAGGAAATGAGTTGTTGAAGTTTCTATGATTTGCCACTAGCTACCTGTTACAGAAGAACCGTGAGTGACTCAGTGAGGCATAACATGAATAAAGCAAGAGATATACGAACCGAGAAAGAAATATATCCTGTCGAATACTCCAAACAAGCCTCAAGTCATTTATATCACTGTGGCAGGGCAGGGCAGGGCTGATCTGAGCAGTGAATGTTCCCCAGACCACAGCCACCTACAGTCTGAAAACATATACTCGGAACGGAAAGCAACATTCTTACATCCAATATTCCACCAATACAGTGCTGTGCACTAATTCCTTCCCTATTAATTCCTTTTGAAGAAAGCTGACAGAACCAACCTGAAGAAGAGGGTGACTTTGGCAAACCCGCCTCGAGTTTTGTTTCCACACCACCTTCAACTTCTGCCGCAGGGGAGCCACCCAAATCTCCTACAGAATTGAGCATAAGCAACATTAGAAAACCTAGTCAACCCTATACAATGCAGATATGAAACTCCACACTCCCACCATCTCTAACTCGACCATAAACTGCAAATTCTAATCCTCACGCATATGTCCACTGTGAGAATGGCATAGGACATCAAAGTAGATGCATTCATTGTGCTCTATCGTCGGACATACGTATGAAGTAAGCTAAGAAACAGAAACGCCAAAACCCTAATTGTGAATCTACTCCCTTTACACGACAATTAAATTCTCAAACGATTAACTTCCAAAAAAAAAAAGTCGGAATTAACGCAGAGAGAAGCAAAGAGAGTACCAGAAGGTTCGGCGAAGAGATCGAGCTTGACTCTGCGACCAGCCCCAGTCAAAGCGGCGAGCCTCCGCTCCTTCCTCTTCCCCATCAGAGAAGATATTTGTACACAACACAAAAGGCACTTGAAGGGAAAACAGAAGTCGAATCTTCAATTGAACGGTTGAAATAAGAGGGGAATCGAAGACCTCCGAGCTGCCAGTTACAATCGTCTGGAAATTTGGGAGCGAGCGTCGAGCGAGGCCGAGGGCGACCGCGAGCGTCGAATCTGAAGCGAGGCTCGAGAGGACTCGAGACGAGACTGAGAGGAGAGGAGAGGAGAGGCAAGCAAGCTGTGGGCTGGGCGGCGAGTCTGCGAGGGGCGAGAAAAAAGAACATGAAGAAGATGGAAGAAGAAGCCTGAAGCGCAGCCCTAGACAAAAGACAAAAAAAAATTGGAAAAACAAAAGGGTGGAAAATAAATAAAGGAGAATCCGGATTCGAACTCAAAACTAGGCTCCACCAATTGAGCTAACTGAATTACTTTAAGACACTTATCCCTAATACTTATAAAACCAGAAGCAAAGTCTTTGTAAAATAGTGATGTATCCTTCTAAGCCGTTTTCACTAATCTCACCCATGTTCTTTTGGCTCCTAATACCAAAAACTGAACATGAATTTCTCAAGCACGTTTAAATTCTTCCTCAATCATCTTCTTCCTCATAATATAGAATTAATAAATTGATTGATGTTTTCCGTTGTGGAGGCGGGGCGCAGTCGATCGACAGTCGGAGGAGGGCGATTGTGGGCGGCGATGCAGTCGGCGACGGCTAGAGGCGGCTTTCTCTCTTAATTTCACACTTTCACGGGTAATCTCTCTTTCTCCTATTCTCTTCATTCTCCCAATTGTAAACTCAGTCAATTCTCTACTCTCTTCTTTATAATTTGCCAAACTCGGTTGCACTGATGACAAGTATTTGGTTTGTTTTTGATGTGGTGATAAGTCGGGATGGCTGAATTGGTGGCTGGAAGTGACAATCAATTGCAATGGAAGGCAGGATGCCTCAAATCGAGGTAAGACGCTAAATTTTTTTAACAACGACAAGAATAGGCAGAAACGGGTTTATTCTCTTTGTCTCTATGCTCTATTCATTCTCTCAATTGCAAACTCTAAGTTGATTACCTACTTCATGAAAAACGTCATTGTGAATGATTTCTGATTTTCGATGAATGACTAGGGATTGGAAATTTGGAAGAAATTAATGTTTTTAGTTTCTCAATTTGCCTCTTATATAATGCCTTTAAGGTGTTCGACAAAATGCCTAAACGATCATAAACAAAATCAACAAGCCTAACATCCCAAAGATTTCTAGATTTCGATGAACGATTAGGGATTGAAATTTTGGAAGAAGTTAACATCTGCAGTAGCGTTAAAGTATGTTCGAGTATTTTAAGATAGTTTTTATGCAAGTTCTTTGGTTCATGTTCATTCTAATTTTAATTCAATTCAATACTTCACATTATGTTGCTGCTTGAGATGTTTGATTGAAGAGTGACGATACTATATGTCGGTATTTATTTCTGCACAGTACATGAAAACACCCCCACTCTAAAACAAATTGCCCACAGATTTTGTGATGAGTTGGAATGTTGGTCCGACCAGGTTGCGTTGCATTAGTAGCTTGGTTTCTTCTTAGATTTAACATTCTTATTTACGCTAATGAGTTATTGTCTCTCAAGTATGCTCGGTTTCTTCTTTGCAATATTCTTTAGTTATAAAACCAAGACAGATTTTGTGATGAGTTGGAATGTTAGATCATGGCTGCTACATTCTATATGGTTGATTTTGTATTTTTAGTTTATCAATTTTTTTGATCTTATCTTGGGTAAAAATTATGCAGAGAAATTTTATGTGTTATCAAGGTAGTTGAATTTATAGGAAATATGTGATCGAATACACACTTTAAAGATTGGTTGAGCACTTCTTGCATAGTTAACTCCTTTTGTTGGTTGATTTCCTCTTTTATGAATGAAAGTTTTGCATTTACAAAGGAGAGGTGCTCTAAAATCTCAAATTTGATTATGAAATTAGGACAAAAGGTTATTGGGATGTTTTGATCTGATTTTTGATGTAAATTAAACTACTTTTGTCGGCTGATGTCCTCTTTTATGAATGAAAGTTTTGCATTTAGCAAAGGAGATGTGCTCTAAAATCCTTTCCTTTCCATTGGTTGTTGTATTGATTTTACTCTTGCTTTGTTTTAGTTTTGGGTTCGTTTATTGTTACACGCATTCTGTCCATTGGAAGGTGTTTCGCTTATATTTTTTTATTTGTGTACATATTTCAATCAAAATTGAATTTGATTGTTCCATATAAATGCTACTTGATAGGTTCCAATCATGCCTTCTCCTATACAATTATGTGGATATCATATATGTTGTGGCAAGTATTCTGTTAGCGTTGAAGGTTGTGTTACCGATTACGGGGAAATGTCAATCGATGTCACATATACACAAGTTATCCTAGGGGAGATTGAAGAGTATCGTTCTTCTTCTACATGGAATGGAGATGTCATTACATACAATGGGGTCAATAACTTCTTGAATTATGTGTGCGTGCCCCGCTGTATTCAAACGCACAGTGCATCCGAAGCAATCTGTGATTATCTTAGGACATTTCGTGATGGTATTCTTCGTGAAATTGGACAAGAGTTTGTCCCGACTATAATGGTTCATATTAGGCGTGGCCACGGGTCGGACCCGCCGGGTCAAGGGTCAGGGTTGGCCGACCCGAACCCTAACCCGTAAATCTCACAAGTTGACGGTTTCGGGTCGACCCGTTGACCCGGCGGGTTACATTATTTATAAAAAAAATCATTTTTTTTAAAATGACTATTAAAATAAATAAATAAATAATATGTAAAGATTTTATCTTCACAACACATTTTATCACTTTTATATGAAGTGTTAAAAATATAGGAAGATTATATCTCCATATTAATTCTTTCATCCACAATAATTTCATTGTGTGATGTAAGAGGAAAAAAAATATGAGAATATATTTCTCAAATTTCATTTCCAACTTAATTTCCAATGTAGGAAATGTAGGAAACAAGTGAAGTGGAAGAAATGCGGTGGTGGGATACATATATATAGCCCCACACCTTCTCATTCTAACTCCATATTTTTGATGTGGGACAAAGCCTTTGTCCCACATTGGAAACGAGGGGAAGGAAGGAAGACTTCCAACTCTATAAAAGGAGAAGGATGGGGTTTATTAGTCTCACATTGCACTTTGCATATTAGTTTATGTATGTATTATTGTGAGTTATTTTAAGAATAATTTACATAATATTATAAATTTATTTTATTAAAAATAAAATTTTTAAAAAAAAAATATTTTGAAAAAGCGGGTTGACCCGGCAAGTCGACCCGGCGGGTCAGCGGGTTAAAAATCTCCGACCCTAACCCTAACCCGCTACCCGTCCCCACCCGCCTACCCGTCAACCCGGACCCGCCGGGTCGTTGACCCGTACGACCCGCCGGGTCACGGGTTGACCCGTAACCCGTGGCCACGCCTAGTTCATATTGTACATGAGGATTGGAGCAAAGATGGCCCTGAAACAGATTACAGTGATGATTGGGAAGCTTTGATTTCTAATTTTGGTATTGTGTCACCAGAAAATAGGTAAGTTTCATAGCTATTCTTTGGAGTTGTATGTTATTGTGATTGGTTATAACTTATAACCCATATGTTTTCTCCCAGGGGAACGGTGCATAGGGGTGCAAGCGAACGTTTTGTTGAAGGCTTACCTATGATGAATATACTTGAAACAACAGTCGAAATATGTGTCGTCTGTTTGGAACGATTTGACCGTGAGATGATGTTAACGCCATTGCCATGTATGCATTTATTTCATATGGAATGTATTCGAACATGGCTATTGTTGAACCACAAATGCCCTGTATTTCAGGAAAATATGCCGGTTGATTAATGTATATGGGATGTTGTGCTCTATGTATTTTCGTTTTCTTTTTTATGTCATTAGTTTGGGCATTGTGGTTGCATATAATCTAATGTATATACATCATTAATATATGTATGTTTATTAGAATGATAGTTTTGGAAACAAACTTGTGATGGAATACTCTCCATAATTGTTTAAGTGCAACATCATTCATTCAATGTGGAACATGACAACATGAATAAAAGTTCCCCTTTTTTACTAGATGCAGTTGGGTAACACCAAACAATGATGACAATTTAAAATCAAACTATTTTAGTCAAACTATTTGGTCTATGAATTGTTTTCCCCAAGGTGTTGTGGTATCTGTCATGGCTGTCAAAGGTATGTCATACCCACTAACTCTATTTGCAATTTATACAATCAATGTGGTCAATGGTCAAAATTTGAGACCATAGTTGATGTTATTACTTAATATAATATTTCAATTGTTGTGTGGTTAAAATCACCAATGCCTCACTCATTCACTCATTCATTTTTTTGCCTATAAATACCATGAGTTCAATTGATAATAAGGCTCCTCTCATCACATCCATTTTTCTTACTACAATGTCTTCATCGTCCGGAACTCCTTCGCGCTCACCGTCTCCCCCGAATGTACAAGGAGGTTCTCCTGATTTCCGCAAACGTGTAATTTATGGTTAGTGACGTTTGTTACTTTATTACATTGTTTATGACTTCGTATATGAGCGTATTTAAGTAATTAAGTAGGTGTTATTTAGTTGAATGTAAAACATTATTATGGGTTTTATGTATACTAATTTTACTTTATAACAGCACCGGAGGGTCCCTTATTTAAGAAAGGGGACGTTGTTGAGGTTATTGGAGGAGAGGAGGGGTTTTTGGGCTCCTTTTATGATGCAATTGTTAGACGTGTGGTAAACCGGATGCACTATGAGGTCAAGTATATCTCATCAAAGAGTAAAGACGATCGTTGAAGTCTGAAAGAAATCATACCATCTGGTCAAGTTCGTCATATTCCACCCAAAGAGCCAGTAAGTGAATATGATGTTGGAGATTTTGTTGATTGCAATGATTTGTATGGATATTGGCATGGTAACGTTGTTCGCTGCAATAAGCGAGATCGTAAGTGTGTAGTTCACTTCCCACTCACAGAGGATACGAAAGAATATCGCGTCCATGAAATGCACGGGCATTTTGATTTTGTTGAGTATGACTGGGTTGGTCAGCCTAAGTTAAGGTACATGATCGAATAAATAGATAATGTAGATGCCTTATCTATCTAAGTTCGTATGGTATGGGGCTATGAGTGAGTATTTGTATGCTTTTGTCCCGTTGAGATGTATGTTGTGAACCATTTACTTATGTTGTTGTTTATGTGGTTACGTTTATTGTGGTTTGGGATAATAATAATAATATAATTTTGTGTTTGTGTTATTTAATTGTGTGTTTGATGTTGCATTTCATATGGGTGCAATGAGGTTACAGTCGTGGTGTGAAGTATATTTTGGTCATGAAAAACAGTTTTCAATATAGAATACAATACGAATAAAAAAAAACCCGGGAAATATAAACATCTGAAAAGAAATCATCAAATGGTGGTTACATTTAGAATATATGGGCTCCTTTGAAAGGTTAGAAAGTCTTGGCGATACATTGGACCCGAGTTCGATTCCCCAATCTGACCCTGTTTTTTATATTTTTAAGCATTACACAATTGAGAGCAGTTATAGGTAGTGGTGGGTTAAATTAGTGGTGGGATTAGTGGGTGGTTACGGCAACATATAATTTTCCCTCCATGTTGAATTAGTTTGTAGCAATTATAGCAGTGAAAATCGTCTAGTCCAACACCGTAGTCCATTTTTATGGTCCTTTTAATTTCATTAGCCGATAAGCATTAAAATAAGTTATAAGGTACAAACACTTAAATAAGAAAATCATTAGAAATTTCAATTTATCCAATGAGATAATTTGGACTACGGTATGGACTACAATTGGGGACTAGACGATCCTCGTTGCAGTTATAGTAGGGGTGGCATGGTGGGTTAAAATAGTAGTTTGATATATTAATAGATGTTTACACATATAAACCCCCCATCTTCTAACTCTCATCTGTTTGCAAAAAAGCATCACAAAATTGTATTTGAGATTTCTTTAGCTCCTCTACTAGCTCATCTACGATAATGTGCACACCCTCCCTGATCACCTTCACTACTTGAATTCTTTATTTTACACACATACGTAATTACCAATGCTTGTGTTTGTTCGTACGTAGAAATCATGGCTACCAAATATGCGGATATATGTGCACTTGACAACACTCGGGATAATTGGATTATTGTATGTCGAGTTATCAAGAAGTGGACGATTTGTTATCGAATCCCTGAGGTTGATGAGCTCGAGCTTGTACCGATGGAAGGGTAATATTTCCATTTTCCTGAATTTTGTTATCTCACATTTCATATATTTATAGTGGGAATGTGATTTTAATTTGTTGCATTCTTATTGTAGGGTGACAATATCGAATATCGGATCCCGAAGTTTCTTATAGGGAAGTATATGAATTCCATAACCGAAGGCTTATGTTATTCCATCAACAAATTTTCGATTCTTCCTAATAATGCCGCAAGCTTTAGATATGCTAACTATACATTCAAACTCAAGTCCTTGGCCGAAACAATGATGACTATGATGGATGATGTTGGAAATGACTGTTACGGCTTTAACTTCGAGTCCTACATAGCGATTCAAACCAAGAAACTAGATACAAACTTTTTAGTTGGTGTGCTTTAATTCATCTTTTGATATTCATTTCCGCGTTTATTTGTGTGTGTTTTATGAACATGTTTGTAGTTTTATTTTTACAAAGTGGGTATGTCAACACTTTTTTTTATGAAATGTTATATATATAGGGTGTGGTTCAGGAGTGCACATCTCTTATGGTGTACCTTGTGCACAAATATGAGCTGTTGATATGGAGGAAATTGATGGTTAAGATTAATAAGGATTTATAGTTTTTTTTTTAAAAAAAAAGTGGGGCCCATGTTACACATTCATTGAAGTAGAAAGAGGCGCACTCCTCGGCTTCGCTGTCCCTTGGCTACCCTCTGTTGTCTCGAGGTCCTTCCGGTTCATCCTTGGTTCGGCAATTGGGGCTACATTGGCTCATCGTGGGTCCTCCGATCCATTGCCCCTCCCTCCTTGGTGCTAGGGGCTTCGATGACCGATCCTGGTCTAATTGCATCCTTGGGCTCCAAGGCATTCCGGGTTTTCCGGGATCCTCCCCGGATTTCATGTGTTTGTTGATTAAGCTTGCAAGGCAAGCATCATGGAAATTTAATATTATATATATTTATAATATTAGATATAAATAATTCCAACAACATTTTATGTATGGTTGTATACAAAAAATGCTCGAAAGAGCTTTGATTAAATCCCGTATTGGGCTTGATCGATCCGTTAGGATCGGTCCTTCGCGGTTTGCTTTGCTCGGGTGGCGTGCGTCTCTGCTTTGGTGCGGCTGGGGTTCTTCTTCTATGTTCGGGTTCTGATATTCGGAGTCGGGTCTGGCTGGGATCGAGGTAGTGTGTACGGGGCGACTCCATGTATGGGAAGGAGCTTCCTGGAGGTTCGTCTTCACTACCCACACGGATTTCTGATGTATCGCCGGCCAGCGGTGCTGTTTGAGGACGGTGCTTGGCTTTCGTCCATAGTCTACGTCCCCTTCGTGTTAGATTTAGTTTTCCTTGGTTCGTTTTCTTGTAGGGTACGTTTCCACTTGTTGTATTTCTCTGCTCTTTTTTTTCGTTTTCGTTTGTATGTATTGACGGGTTTCCGTCTGCCGACTTGTCGGCCATCGAGATTCAGGTATATCTGATCTCGAATTATTTCCTAATAAAAAAAAAAAGAGGTGCACTGTTGGCGCGTGTGTTTGGCAATCAAGGTGGGTCCTTTTTTTCTCCATTTTGCCATTTTTTACATAACAATTATTATATTATAGCAATCGGGTTCCAATTTTTTTTCGTTGTTTCAAAAACTTGTCTATTTGACTGAATAATATTTCACATTCTACCGAATAATGTTATATTTTCTTTTTCCATCCAGTTCAAATCAAAATTTACGAAGTCCACTGAATATACTTAGGATTTATATGAATAATGCTTCATATCTATCCGAATAATGTTTCACATTTCACCTTTCATCAAATTATTGATGGTAATTGTAACCGTCGAATATTCTCATCCAAAAATTCATAAATTCTACCGAATAATTTGTCACATGCTACCGAATAATGCTTCATATTTCACCGAATAATGTTTTGTTGTGTAGTTATACTCGTACGATGAAGGTTTTTTATATTATTTGTCAAACTGAAGACTCCATTACTGATGAATAATCAAGCAGATTTCACCGAATAATTTACCAACTCATTGTCACTAGTAACCGAAATTCGACACATACGTCTGAATAATTGAGGAATAATAAAATCAAATTATGCATCTAAAAAACCCTACCCTAAATTCGACACACCCACACCCCACCCCACCCCTCCCCTCACCATTGTCGCACTATTCTACAAGGAGGTGGAATGTTGGTGACCTTAATTCGATCGGAACAAACCATCGTCATCGGCGCGGTGGCGATCCGAGGAAGCGAACTCCGCCTCACCTAGGCTCGACTCCACCTCCTCGCCTCCGCCTCACTCCGAATCAATGCCTAATTGTGCTCGCCTTTATGTGTGATTCACCCGGGCGCCTCCTCGCTAGTCTTCGACTCGATGCCCAATTGTGCTCACCTTTGTGTGCGATTCACCGAACAACACCAAAGCATAAATATATCGATGCCCAATTTTGATGATTAAAGACGATGTGCCTGCAATTTAAATGTCACGAACTCGAATTAGAGGCGACACCATTCGATTCGCGAAGGCCTACACTGCGCTTCCACGGTGCAACAACCGTTCGAATTGACACCACCGCCGCTCCGATGTCATCGTGATTGCGATTGGGGAGGATTGACCTTCAATGGAGCCTGTTTATGTTGCGATCGGAGAAGTGACGAAGAAGATGATTGAAAATGGGTTTAAGATTTGTAAGTCACGCGATTTGGGGGAGAATGGAGGAGATGATGATGTGGGGTCCACCATTTGTTATTTTAAAAATCTAAAAATAAGAATTAATCTAAGCCCTCAACCTCATCTCAATCAAAGATCCATATTTGTGCGCAAGGTACACCCTAAGAGCAAGAGCAACCATGAATTTTACTTACCTTAAGGTTGCTAAAAGGTAAGTCCATGGTTGTGGCTTTTACCTTGGTAGAGAGAGGTAGCCTCTTCTCTTTTCTAATTTTCTTTTTCTTTTTCTTTTTATGATAAAGTAAGATGATATCTTTTCCATTTAGATTTATTAGTTGTAATATGATTTAAAATGAAATAAAAATATATTTATATTTCATTATTTTTTAAAATAAAATATTTCATTGGTTTAATTTTATTTTTTTCTATAACTTGAGCCTAATTTTACCTTATATATACCCCATCTTGATCTATTTTAGTTGCACCTATTTTCTTAACCATGGATCACAATAATCCAAATACTCCACCCATTCCAAATATGTCTTTTGAGTTTTGATCCAAATCTTCTCAAAAATCCTCAATTTCAAGTGATGTTACAAATGCTTAACAATTTTCCAACACCCGAATATCTAAATTATACCCCACATAATCCTACCAATGTGTACAATCCTCTTTTTTTTCCAAATCAACAACATTTTGAGCATTCTCCGGGTTTTTAACTTTTTTTTTATATATAATCTAGATGTATAAAATATATTTATATTAACTACTTGCTATTTTATATATATATATAGGGTGTGGTTAAAATCAAAATAATGCTTAAAATGAAAATTGCTTAAAATGAAAACGGACCTAATTTTTTTAAAAACAAATTCGAGCCCGGCCCAGTAATTAAGATCAAACACCACTGCAGTCCAGAAAACTATTATCCATAACGAACTGGAAATTCAGTACACAACAAACTTAGATACCTACATAGATTGTCCTATTATTAGTGGCCACACCATAAAAGAGGACTTTAAAGAGTTATTAAACACAACCAAGGCCCAATTGAACAAATGGAAGGTTAACTGTCTTTCGCAGGCGGGTAGGTGTACACTAATCAAAACAACACTTTCAGCTAAACCACTGCACCTAATGTTCCTGCTTCCTAAATCAGTACATGTGGAATTAGATAGGATTAATAGGAATTTTCTATGGAACAAAGGACTGTCACACAAACCGCTTATAAGCTGGTTTGAAATATGTAAAACAAAGGAAAATGGGGGGTTGGGCCTCCGAAAATCAGAAGACATGAATCAAGCATTACAGCTGAAGCTACTTTGGAAAATCCTTGCGAAGCCTTGTAACCCATTGGTCTCCATAATAAACGAAAAATACCTAAAGGGACAAAGCATACTTAATTACCATAGAAAAAGCAGAGCATCTTGGCAATGGACACAATTAACCAAACTACTACCATTATTAAAGGACGGAATCAAATGGTCAATTGGCAGTGGTGATTCCATCAATTTCTGGACGGATCACTGGTTCGGAGACACCCCCCTAATTAACACAATATCTGACATCCAGCAAATAGACATAAACACAAAGATCTAACACTTTTTCACAGACACTAAGACTTGGGATGTAGGGAAGCTACGAGACGAAACTAAAGACATTATACCCAATGAAATAATTGATTCTATCATCACAACTCCGATACCCAAGCACATTCATATCGACAGACTGTATTGGAAATGGAGTCGCAATGGATGGTTCTCTACTAGCTCAGCTATTGATTTGTTCAATGCTGGGAAACAACATTATAGATTTGATATGAGCTGGATCTGGCACATGGACGCACCATCTAAAGTTAGAACGTTTATTTGGAAAATCACCAAAAATGGAGTGCCCACCTCGGTCAGACTTGCCTCTTGTGGGTTTGGCATTCCGACTACTTGTCCACAATGTGACTCTCAATATGAAGACCTTACTCACCGTTTATGGTCCTGCCCGATTTCGCAAAATGTCGTCACTTGGATGGACCCATCTCAATTTCTTGCTATAAACACAACTTTTACCCAAGGAACTTAGAAACAAAATAGGAATGGATCGTTTCACAAAGCTCGCCTTTACTTGGTGGAGCATATGGTACTTTCGAAACAAAGCACTTTTCGATAATGTCAATCCAGACCCAAGAAGTATTTTATCCTTCGCAAAAGAACAAATCTTCATGTGGAAATCGACAAAAAATCTAGAGGAAGGTGCGGAAGCCCAATGCACACCGAAACAACAATCAGCAACAAAGACGGATCCAAAACGGAAAAAGGCAAAATGGGTCCCACCTAAACCCGTGAATCACAATTTAAATTTTGATGGGGCTATGGGATCAACTGAACGTGGTTCCTATGGTTTTATCATCAGAAACTATAAAGGAGAACCAATATACTATGGAGCTGGGCCTTCTCCCTTTACCTCCGTCTCAGGCACTGAAGGTTTAGGGCTATGGAAGGGCTTGTAGGCTGCCCGTATACTAAACATAACAAGACTAGAGATCGAATGAGATAATATTACGATCATTAACAGCCTCAAAGGTGTTGGACAACCAACAGGTGACTCTGATATGATTGTCTCTGACAGTCTAGTCACGCTTGGCTTCTTCAATTTCATAGAGATATTCGTCATGTCTATCGGGAAGCTAACCGTGTTGCAGATTTTTTATCGCACCTAAACGTTGACTTCCATAGTCATCTAGCACCTGACGACTCTAAGCTTCGTGATTTCATCCTTTCGGATGCTCTTGGCTCCTAGGTTTATCCTTTCAGCCAAATTCTTTTCGTTTAAAAAAAAAGATCAAATATGATCTCCCGTTCTCGATCTCCACTTCCTCCTAATCTGGTCTTACTCTCCCTGTTTCTTCGCCGCCTGAGACTCGTCCAAAATCACCGACGGTCGAATTGCTTTCTCCCATTACTAGGATCCCGATGTGCTCTTCAGCGACGGTGGTATCGGCAGCAACATTTGATTTGCGGCTTTGATCTCGTCCGACAAGGCTCTTCGACGGTCGCCGCCACCAGGCTCTCCGACCACCGCCGGATGCATGCCTGTCTTCCTTCTCCCTTTCTCTTCCCAATCTCGTTCAATCTCCGTTAATCAAGCCCAATCTTCGTCAATCTCTCTGTTTGATCTGTTCTATTCGCCTTCCACCTAATTACAGGCGATGAAGGAGGAGAATGTCGAAGGTTGATGACGATGATGGACCAATGGAGGTTGTCCTGAACCCTAAGGATGGGTACTTCTGTAATGGCGTCCATCGTAGTTCTTCTTTCGCTTCTCAGAGACATGTCACTTCACAAGTAACTCTCTTTGTCCCCCTCCCATATCCTATTCGATTCTTCACTTGATTCGGAACTCATTTCGATTAGGTTTTCTTCATGTCCACTATTTGATCACCGTCGGTCCAATTTCATCATTCAATTTGGGGATTTCGGAGCAAATTTGATCCTTTCTGTTATTAATTTCTCTTATGCGATTATGTTTTGATGCGAATTTGTGCAAACCTTAAACACCAGCAGAGATGTAAGTGCCTCATTGTGTCACATGGAATCAACTGAGTTCTTGTCAAAATATTGCCTTTCAATCAACTCTTGGAGCTTACCAAAATCTGAAATAGATGGCTTATGCTAATTCCAAGCGACTGTTTTTGTTTTAGGTTTTAATCTGTAGTCATAAATTGAAGATTAAATCTAATGAAATATGTAATAGTAGACTTCTTCGAAGCCGATATGGATTTAGCATGTAACTCATGAACTTGACCAGAAGACGGAAAATTTATGTACTTCAAGGACTTTAGAAGAGAACATGTTATCCCTTTTATGCTTTGTCGCTTTCAGTTAACTAATTTTCGTGTTCTTCCTGTTCTTGAGGGAATTCAGTGAGCTAATCTGAGCTGTAAATAGCTTGTAAACCATGTTTACTTTTCTCTTGATGGTCAGTGGATAGAAAGTGCTTCATTTGACAAGTCTGTCAAGGTGTGGAATGGCATTACAGGAAAGTTTGTTGTTGCTTTTCAAGGCCATGTTGGGCTTGTATATGAGATAAGGTCCTAGTGTGCCTATAATTTTAACCTATTTCATATCTTCTGCATAATCCAAATAGACTCAACCTCTTTTTTTTTCTTTTTTTTTTAAATATGTATTTATTTTATTGCAGTTGGTATGATAATAGTAGGGTACTCTTAAGTGGAAGTAAGGACTCAGCACTTAAGGTACATAACTGCTTTGTGATTTTCTATTCTTTTTCTGGGAAATGATATGGTATTTCCCATCTACATGCACTGAAAAAAATTAACCAACTATTATAAAGTGGATAAATAATACATCTAGCACTCAATGTGTAAAGTGCATGAATAAGATACGAAAGTGCATGAATAAGATACTAAAGTGCATGAATAATACATCTAACACTCGTGTACACATGGATGAACCACTGTTGGTAGTTACTTTAGGTAGAGATACAATTTCAATAGCAAGCTCGATAAGGCAGTTGGCATTTGATTTTGTGTTTGTCGTGCAGGTTTGTTGCTTGTGCTTGTCTTTTCTGTTGGTTATAATGTGAACGTTAGATAAATTATTTTATTCTATATTAATTTGTAATACGGAAAAACTAGTTATAACTTCATTGCTTTCTTGCATGTTTCTTTCGAACCTGACTGCAATATAAAGAATATCATTACTTTTTCAATTTATCTATGCTTTGTAGCATGTTATCAAACACTTCTCACCTTAAGATTTTTTCCTTGCACTCACATCAAGTAAAGATACAACATCCTAGAAAACGGTTAGACATATTTGATATCTATTGTTAAGAATTCCTAGAACAACTTTATAATTTGAAATGCTCTAGCCTTTCATGGGTAAGCAGTGTTTTATGCACTATATTATCTTATAAATGCACTTTACAAATATTGTCTCCCTCCCTCTTAATTCCACAATTTCTTATTAAATCATCAATAATTTAAGGGTTTAAGGTGATTTATTCTTTGCAATTTTGCTTGCTCGTGCTAAAATTAGGCAAAAATGTTAGACAATTCCATGACTTGAATCTGTTTTCATGGCAATGTTTTTAGCTGCGAGTTGTGATTGCTTTACTTGGAAGTGTTTGAAAATGGTCGATTACTTTCTAGTACAAGTAATTCAAGAGAAACAGGAACACTAGGAGAGCCGGGTGTGGATGCACTAGCGCTGGGAGTGGGAGGTAATGCTGTTTGCAGGTCTTCTGCAGCTGCTGAAGGAGTTTCAGAAGTTGGTAGGGATGTAAGATGCTTTGCTGCACAAGAAAGAGAGATAAATAGCAAGGGTGAGTGCCGTATGAATGCACAGGGCCGGGCAACTGTGTTAGTATAAGGATGTTTCGTATTTATTTTTGCACTCTTGTTCTCTAAAATTGCACTAATATATTATTATTTTTGCACTTTTGAAGGTTATGTGATATGGTAGAAGTATTTCATTTTTATCTCTATTCTCCTACTTAATAAGTTTCAAAAGCCTATTAGCTTAATGGTAGAGCAATGTGTTTATGCGCAGAGGTGTGGGTTCGACTCCTATATAGGCTAAATTTCTTAATTTTAATAGTTTGTATTATTTTATAATAAAAGTGAAATTCATAATCTTTATTCTGCATTTTGTAATCTTATTCTTACACTTTATCATTTTATTTGTGCACTTTATAGTCTTAATTTTGTACTTCATAATCTTATTCATGCACTTTATCATTTCATTCTTACACTTTATAATCTTAATTGTGCACTTCATAATCTTATTAATGCACTTCATGATTTTATTCTTGCACTTTATAATCTTAATTGTGCACTTCATAATCTTATTCATATATTTCTTATTATTATTCATACACCATCATTTTATCTTTGCACTTTATCAAACTAAAATTGCATATGATATTAAATAGGAATTTTGCCCTGCCTAGGTTCCAAGGACAGACCACAGGGTCTCGAAAGCACCTATGGTTTCGCACCTTGCAATGTAATAGGCTAGAACAATGGTAAATTATATAAAGCAACACTTCAATCTTCAAACTGAAAACAGTAACAGTGAGCAGCATGGCATGAAATAGATAATGAAACATCAAGATATAAGCTTCACTTTTAGAAAACTGAAAATGAGTGAGATGGGATAAACACAAGAGAGACTTATAAAGGAGGCCAAATAGACAAAAATAAATAAAAACAAGTCAACGGTAGCAAGCGAACACTCCTATCAAAAGAGTATAGAAAGAAATTAAAATTTAATAGTATTACCTGTGATCTCCTCCTCTTCCTCTTATCCCGAAAATGTGAAAAGGCATGGGGAAAAAAGTCAAGAACATGCATTACCTGGAAAATATCATATTTTCTCACTCATCAGTAAATGAACACTGACATTCATTAGGGTATCTATATTAACATATTTCTTACCTCATGTATAAGAGTAGTTAGGGCTCTTATATGAGCTGAACAGCTCGGGATCGGCTCGAAAAAAGCTCGACTCGAGCTCGTCCTAAACAAGTCGAGTCTGAACATGATTTTAAGCTCTGTTGAAAGCTCGGCTCGTTCGATTTAGGCTCGAATATCTCAAATTCTATGGAATTTCTCAATTTTTCTTTAAGTTAATATGTTATGACCAAGTAAAACTACTTAAAGCTCGAAAAAAGCTCGGCCCGAGCTCGTTCATTTACTAAAACAAGCCGATCTTGAACAAAAAAGAAAGCTCATTTAAAAATTGGGCTCGGCTTAGCTCGAGCTCGTTTAACAAATGAACAAGTTTGAACTTGTCAAGCTCGGCTCGTTCGCCTCGAATAACACCCCTAAGAGTAGCAGATAGCAAAGTCTCTGCTTCTGCTGTCAAATGGCGAGGAGCAACATTTACATGCCCTACAATCATGACAGGCTTATCATTGTTAGATCAATACAATCTTATAATCAGGTAAATAGAGCAAAAGTTCATATACCAACAATAGCACGACCCCATTAATCATGTTCACATGTCACAGCTCATGCAAGAGTATTAACTGTAGTAAGTCTTGTGGTCACCAAAAGAACTAAATCCGCATTGGTAACACCCTCTGGCACGAGAAACCATTAGGAAATGCATAAGGGATGAGAAACTTGATTTAACCATAGCCAACAGCTGAGAACAAAGAAAGGGAATAACAAAGTTGAAACTAACCTTCTACATATTCACGGGGAAGCTGAACACCCCCATCTTGACCACATGCAGAGTATCCACTTAACCGCAAGTTCCCTCTGATAGGTTCGACAGCTAGAGCTCTTCTAAACCAATCAGATGTTTGTCCTAAGGCCTGCAGCAATTCCAATTATGGAGTTACATGGGTTTGATATTTCCATTAAAAAAATAATAATAAGAGAGTTAGATTTATTAGATCTGTGAAAATCCTGCCTTTAGTTTCCAATTTAAGGATACCTTGAATCTATATTTTATAGTACTCCCTCCGTTTTGGAAGAACTTTCCTATTGATAATTAAAACCGACAAATTAGAAACTTGGAAGGGGAAGGGAAAAGAAAAGATCAGAAGCCAACTACTAGTAGACATATGCACACTAATCTCAAACATGAGCAAAAAGGGTAGTAAACCTAAATGAATAAGGTCATATTGATAAACTATGGATGACAAATTGACCAGCAGTAGTTGAATCTTTGGAATCAGCATAGTCCATACGAAGGCACTGAATGATACCCAGTGTTTGCTCACCACAATTGCAAAGCACTCAAAATGAGTGGTGCACAAAACAATGATATGTGGGCAATTTTATTAACACAAACCCTAATTTAGCTACGCCACCTCAACTACTCTATCAGATCCAAACAGTAAGTTCAATCAAATATGAAATCCATCACATGATTCAAGCACCACCAACATCCTAATCAAGCACACATCACAATAAAGCCAAATCTGGAAGACAAGCTTATTTGGTAAATCAGATGTGATCTACACAAGCTTAAATTGCCCATAAAAGACATTCTACCAATCAAATGTGATCTACACAAGCTTAAATTAAATGCAGATCTTCAAAATTGAGGACAATCACTAGCTAAATATGGAAGACAGGATACCGAATCGAGATGCTCACCTAAAGAAACGAAATTGAATGATTCTTCTACTCCGAATAAAAACTACTCTGAATCTTCCCCTTCCAAATCATCCAAAATCTCCGACTGGATACAGAAGCCCGAACCTGTGGATGACGACAATGACTACTCGGATGGTGCAAAGTCTCCTGAAGATCCAAATCAGAAAGCCATGTATCAATGATAATGGAGATTTCGCCGTTGAAGTAAGAAGTCGAGGAGGAGGAGGAGAGGGAGAAGAAAGGACCGCCGACGAGGAAGCAGAAGAAGGTCCAGAGACAGAGAGAGAGGCGACGGAACTGATGGAAGGGGAAGCGCAAAAGACGAGATCGAGGACCTCCGATCCTCTCTGTCCAGCCTCTCGGGGAAGCAGACGAAGGTCCAGAGAGAGAGACGAAAAGGGTCTTCCTTTTTCTTTTTTTCCATGATGGGCCAATCCGATTCATTTTTACTTGGTTAAATTAGCCCGTGTGCCCATTTTCATTATAAGACTATCCACAATGGTTTTTTCTATAATGTATACATTTGCACAAGGTGTGTAAAAATATACCTTACTTTTTGTTATTTTGCTCCAATTGTCAAATGTGTATTTTTTACACACCATTCAAATACAATTAATTTAAAACAAAAAAGAAAACAAAAATAATTAAAAATACACCAATAAAAGTGTCTTGCTTTTTGAAAAAGTTTTTGCACATGGGGAGGTGTTGTGCTCAAATTTGAACATTACATGCTCAAATGTGCACATTTTCACACCCCAAAAGCAACCAATGGAGATCAATAATTGGACCAAATGTGCACATTTACCCATTTTTATTTGAACCATTACCCTATCTATCTATCTATATATATATATAGGGAAGCTTTAAAATGTAAAAACTCCTTAACGTGTAAAATTTATTTATTTAAGGAATTACCACGCGCGCTCCACGTACAACGTACACCGGCTTCTCTCTCGGCCTCCCGCTGCCCCACACCCACCCCACGTCGAGCCACCTCCGACCACCACCGCCTAGCCGCGCTTGAGCCAACCCCTGGGCGCACCCCCCGAGCCCTGACTTGGCTTGGTTCGAGCCTAGTTGCACCATCACCGAACCTTCCCCGCCTTTTTCGAGCCACCACTGTCTCGGCCTCCCACGCCACCCACGAGCCACCTCCGGCCACCAGCCACCACCTGCTCGAACCCCCTCCCTCAGGCGCACCCCCCGAGACCGGAATCCACATGGTTCGAGCCCAGCCGAGCTCACACCGAGCCCATCTCCCCATAAGTGTTGTTCGACATTGTTGGCTCAGAATACCTTCGAAATCCCCATTTTGCTCCTTGTTTCAACTCGAATTTGGTATGATTTATAGCCCTAAACTTGTTTATTACAATTATTTAGATTGTTTGAATGATTTAGGTTGAGATTGAAAACCTAGGGTTTGATTTAGGAGCGGAATTTGGGGCTTTTTGCCAAAAGCCAAATTGATTGAAATTGATGATATGGTTGTGTTGTTGGGTTGATTTTGAGCCAATTTCATGTTCATATCATTGTCAAATTGTTTATGGATCATGAGCTAATTGAATTTTAGAATTTTAGCTTGCGATATGTTTTAGAATTTGGGGCTTTTTGCTAAAAGCCAAATTGATTGAAATTGATGATATGGTTGTGTTGTTAGGTTGATTTTGAGCTAATTTCATGTTCATATCATTGTCAAATTGTTTATGGATCATGAGCTAATTGAATTTTAGAATTTTATATTGTGATATGTTTTAGAATTTGGGGCTTTTTGTCAAAAGCCAAATTGACTGAAATTGATGATATGGTTGTGTTGTTGGGTTGGTTTGGAGCTAATTTCATGTTCATAGCATTGTCAAATTGTTTGTGAATCATGAGCTAACTGGATTTTAGAATTTTATTGCGATATGCTTTAGGTTGATTAGGTTCTTCTATTTTAGCATGAAAATCATAATTTAGCCTATTAGCTCAATTGGTAGAGCAATGTGCATTTGCACAAAGATGTGGGTTCAAATCCCACATAGGTTACATAATAGACAAGTGCGCAACAATCGCAAATTGTTAATCGTGCACATTATAATCTTAGTTATGCACAATTGTATCTTACTTTTGCACAATTGTAGTTTAAATTTGCACAATTGTATCCTACTTTTGCACACTTGTATTCTAAATGTGCACATTACAATTTTATTTTCACACTTTATGTTATTATATTTGCACTTGAAAGTTGCACAAAAGCACTTTAAAATTGCACAAATGCACTTTAAAGTTGCACAAATGCACTTCACAGTTGCACAAATGCACTTGACAGTTGCACAAATCCACTACACAGTTTCACTTTATGTTCTTATATTTGCACATTACGATTTTATTTTTGCACTTTATACTCTTATTCATGAAGAGAAACATCGAACTTCTAAGCAATAAACATATATAGTTGCACAAATGCACTTCACAGTTGCACAAATGCACTTCACAGTTGCGCAAATGCACTTCACAGTTGCACAAATGCACTTCACAGTTGCACAAATGCACTTCGCAGTTGCACTTTATGTTCTTATATTTGCACATTACGATTTTATTTTTGCACTTTATACTCTTATTCATGAAGAGAAACATCGTACTTCTAAGCGATAAACATATATAGCCTATGCGGGGTTTGAACCCGCATCTTTGTGCGTAGGCACAATGCTCTACCATTTTGAGCTAATAGGTTTTAGTGCAAAAACCACTAAGGGCATGTTTGATCGTCATTCATTAGAAGATAGGTGTCCCATCTTGATGCCCATTTGATTTCACTCTCCTACGTGGAAGTATGATGAGGAGAAATATGGAGATGAGAGTACAGATTATTTCTTAGATGAAGTCCAAGGTAATAAGAATTGGAGGGTGGACAATACCTCAAATATGACATCATATGTGAACACAATCTCCTTATCAGTATCAACCTCTTGTGGTGCAGCACCAGCTTGAATAATGTTTTTCGTGCATGTTGACAGCTGGGTATCCTGGTCCTTCCATTCCTTGTACTCGTGATTGATGCTGTTTTTAGAAGACATGTGAGAAAGAAATAACAAATCACACAGACACTGTCGTTATGAACATATAACAATATGTTAGATAAATAAGCTCATCATCACCGCAACTAACTAGAGCAAGAGCAACCACAGAAACAGCTGCAAGGTCAACATTTCATTTTCAACACAGCGCTGCTGACTACCAACTGATTTAAATGAACTTTCTACAACTACTAAAATAAGGGAGGGCAATATTTCTTGATCCAACTAACAAAACCTATAGATTTAAGATTCAGTAAAAGGTCAATCCTTCCTTAAGCACATGACAGAATCAAGCGTCTATTTGGCATGACATGGAAATATGTCACAGATAAATTAAGCAAAAGGGTTTGCAACTGAAAACTAGGGTAAGGGGGCAACTAAATGCTAGACAGTTGGCAGAAAAAGGTGACTTTAATTGTCAGCTTTAGATGAAAAATCCACAATGACAACATTTTCATGTACTTGGACCAAACACAAAGCCAAAAAATTGAGGGAAGCTAGATTAAGTATGTCTTCATCTTTGGACAAATATGAGATAACTGTCCAGGATAATATTATAAATAGTAATCAAATAGAAATCAAGACTTGGTGATATTCAGTCCTAGAAAGTTGTTACTATGATAGTAGCTGACTGGGTTATAGCATCTTCTGACATTCATGGTAATAAGGAATGTCAACTATTTGCATGGATATTGAAAGTTGGTTGCTAAATAAGTGAATTAACTAGCAGTAGAAGTGGCAAAATTGATCAACGCAATCACATCCTCCATTCCACCCGCAAATGGTTTTACAACTATTGCAATATAAGAAGTCATCACAACAAAATATAACTCCAGGCAACTAATGGCGTGTATGCTCACAAAACACTAATGACTTATTGCATGGACTGAAAAAGGGAGTGTAATAATCATATATATTCTGAAGAGTAAGCAAGGCGGAGTTCACAACCTGTGCGGTGTAACCTCAAACCCAACAATGCGAGCGGAATCAGTCTCCAAGTCCCTGTGGAACATAACTTTGAAGCTGAGGTGATTATTGATGAAATATCTTTCCTCGTTAGTCTGCAATAAAAGCACACGCGTTACTTGCTCAAAAATGTAAAATATCATAGCATGCCAAATGAGAATCATTGATCATAACACGTACGACATACCCCAGTATACTTCCCCTTGAATCCAACTCTGTACACATGTTCATAAACCTTGGCTTGAGTTCCATCCCTTCTTTGCCTTAACACAGCAACTGGAAGGTTATCGAGAATCCTATATTGTCAATCAGTACAACCAAATTGTAAGAATCACGCAAATAAGTAGTTCAATCTATAAATTCTATGGTTGAATACAAGACTAGTACAAAATCTCAATTTTTTCACCACACTCAAGCACCAGCAGCAGAAGCAACTCTAGCAGCAGCAACAACTCAAGCACCAACAACTCCAACACCAACACCAACAGCTCCAGGTTCCTTCGGAAAGACAAGCAGCATCCATCAACTCAAAATTCCTTCGCTTTTGCAAGTGAAATGATTTTAATCGAAATACATTTGCAAGCGAAATTCTTTCGATGCTTCTGCACTTTAAAACTGCATATCTAGAAGTTTAGGAAGATATCACAAAAACAATATCTTGCTAGCTAGATTCCATAATAGAGATCATTCAAAAAAGTGTCAATGCTGTAAACATTTAAAATATAGCAAAAACATCAAGTTAATTACACGTCAATTCCAAAGATTATTCAAGTTAATTACACATCAATTCCAAAGATTATTCAGGAATCAACTGCTGCACTTTGTAACAGATTTCCAATCCAAGATATCTAGTGTATAGTTCTAACTCAATGATGTGCTATGTTTTTTTTTACATCATTGAGCTCACAAATCGCCAATGCAAAATCACATGTTTATTCAGTTTCGTTTCCTAACTGGGGGTCTCAGCTTATCACAGACAAGTAGAGTGCGTGAACTGAAGAACATACATATAATATTTTTAGCAAAGTTTATGGAAATCAAATCCTTAATATTTTCTCCTTGAATGCAGTGCACTGATAATCAGAAGAACGAATGTATTAATCTGATTATCATCAAAGGCAAAGAATCAAACACTGCATTCAGAAATTAATTGATTGATACACCCAAATGCCAAAACTATGTGTTGAAATCATCAAATAGAATAGCAAAAAAAATCGATTCCTCTTCAGTTCAGGCAAAATCAAGCAAACAAAATCGATTCCTCTTCAGTTCAGGCAAAATCAAGCAAATAAAAACGATTCCTCTTCAATTTAGGCAAAATCAAGCAAATAAAATCGATTCCTCTTCAGTTCAGGCAAAATGAAGCAAAATCCAGATGAGAGGAAGTGAGAGAGGTGAACATACATCGATAAATCAGTCGTTTCGGGGATATTCATCGGCAAGGTCACCAAATTTCTGCACTTCGAGTAACACGAAGATTG
Source organism: Persicaria tinctoria (assembly GCA_037127255.1). Lineage (NCBI taxonomy): Eukaryota > Viridiplantae > Streptophyta > Magnoliopsida > Caryophyllales > Polygonaceae > Persicaria > Persicaria tinctoria. Next base: position 58,063,479 of record JBANSL010000013.1, read on the forward strand.
AATAAATTGTGACATATTAGAAATCAATCAGGAAACAAGAAAAAGAAGCAAAAGAACACCGAGAACCTTTTTGCAGAGGCCAGAAGTGCGGGTTTCTGGCCATCGAAGGGCTTGGTCAATGCGTCTACTATCTTGTTTCCGTTCAGCAGCGGAAGGGCGCTGCCTTCCAAGTAGTCTACTAATCATGCTACATCATCAAGTCAATCTAGACATGAACTACATACATATAAGACAATTAGAAAAGGATGAGGAATCAAAGCCACTGGGATACATCAGTTACTAGTTTCTAATGGCTTTTAAAGGAAGAAAATGGTTTAGAGTCAAAAAGCAACAACTGTACAGACAAATGCTTTGTGCATAGATAAATAAAAAATGCATCAATACCAAATTATGAACTTTTGAATCAAGATTTGCAGTTTGAAATCCATCCAATACCCAGGCTCTAGTCTTTATCACCCAGGACCTTCAATGAACCCTTCCAAACCCAACGAAATTCGGTTATGTGAACTCCAACACGCACAATCACATAACATAATCCCTAATTTCACATCACATGGCAACAAATTCAAGGAAATTTTAACCAAAAATTCACAAACACAGCAGATACGAGAACAAATTCGGACAAGGGAACCACGGGTACACTCGCAAAAACCCTATTCTGACAAAAGTGGAAGGAGAGGGAAGAGGACAAATACCTGGTGGAATGCTGCTGGTCGGCGAACGCGGTTGATGATTTGAGTCTGTTCCGCCGACACCGACTCCCTCCTCGCCGCCCTCTCCACATCCGCCCCTCATCACAACCCCATCTTCATCGCGAGCTCCACAGATCTGGCTGAGTTGAAGCGAGGAAGGAAGACAGAGAGGAAGGGATTGAGTTGAACGCGAGCTCTTTGATCTGGATTGTGTTTCACCAAAAGCCGGTTCATTTTTTTAAAAGGCACGCGCGCCGGTTCTCACATAAAAAAAAAACTAAATTTTACACGATAAGCATATTTTACACTTTAAGGACTTTTTACATTTGAAGTAAACCCTATATATATATATATATATATATATATATATATATATATATATATATATATATATATATATATATATATATATATATTGTTAGGTGTGATTGGGCAAATTGCTAGAAAGCATATTCTCTCTTATTTGGATCTCAATAATTGGACGGTTGCGAAAATTGATTTATTCCTACGCAATGAGAAGTAAGTTAGATCATAATTCAGAAATTCATTATCGTTTATTATATACCGTGTTGGATGTATGCTTTGGGAAGAAATGGCTCTAGAACTTCACAATTCAATCAAAGCTATAGGGCGGCATGATATTTATATCATATTGCAATTTGCTAAATTGAAGTTGTACCATGGTATACATCTTACATGGTAAAATAATCAATAAGTGGGCTTCGTGGGTCAGATTAATGGTCCTCTACGATCCAACCCATATGTTTCTAACCCTTCTGGTGTATGAGAGAATTTGCATGTCTGTACAATCTGAGGGTTAGGGCTCAGCCCGTCGCCGCCACCACGGTTACCCCCACAGTGACCATGCCGGCCGACGCCGACGCTCTGAGACGGAAAGGAGGGCCTACTAACGGGAAGAATCTCCCCTCCCCCCCCCCCCCGCGAAGGATCCCGACTAGCAAAAACGATGGTAAAAACGTCGGCGCTTTGAGGACAGAAGAGAAATCGCATGCGAAGGTCCGACGATTCACTGAGGAAGAAAAGGGGAAAGCGAAAGCGGAGGAGGAGGTCCCAAGCACAGATTCGATGAACACCAAAAGCTTCCCTTCCATGGGGGCTGCTACGATGAAATCCTTTGTGAGCCCGTTCAGCGACAACCGAAACATCCGGAAGGCGGAGCCGTTGAAATTTCACGAGGATGTTCAAAAGGGTAAAGTGAAAATCTCAAAAGAAGATGTGGAAGCTGCGCATAAAGAATGGGAGGCAACGTTGATAGGTGTAATTTCGGGTACGCCCATCCCCTTCCATGCTCTCCGGAAGTTTGTCAAGGAAAACTGGGCGGTTGAAGAGCCGAGAATCAGCAGCAAGGACAATGGTGTGTTCTTGTTTAGGTTCTCGAGCTCAACGAACAGGGATTGGGTGTTGTCTCATGGTCAGTGGCACTTTGCTGGCTCGAGACCGATTTTGCTTAAGGCGTGGTCACCCGGAATGAAGGTTAGCTGGGAAGCATTCGATAGAGTGCCGTTGTGGGTCTGTCTCCCTGACCTGGATCCCAGCCACATTAATTTTCATGTTCTTGGTAAGATTGGGAGTGCCATAGGTAGACCTATTTGTATGGATGAATGCACTGAGGACTGTCTAAAGGTCTCGTATGCCCGACTACTGATCGAGGTATCGGCTGAGGAAGCATTGTGCAAAGAGATTGAACTGGAAAATGAGTTTGAGTAGGTTAAAATGCAAAAAGTGGTGTTTGAATGGGTACCATTAATATGCAAGTCTTGTATGAATTTCGGCCACTTGCAAGAGAAGTGCAGGAGAGGCCAAAATACACAAGCACCCAAGGTGGTCACGGCTGATAGAGGTAAGAGATTGATAGGGAAACAAGTAGAAAAGGGATCTTAGAGAATTGAGGAAAATGAGGCCCAAAATGTTGAAGTGCAGGAAGGCGCCACTGTTCAGAGCATTAAGGCTCAACTGAATGCACAGATAGTAACCGTTTCTGAACAGAATGCACAACAGGAAAATGAAGATTTGGGTAGCAATGACAGTCAAGGAAACATGGAGAATAAGACCAGTCAGGACAACAAGGACACTTCTACTAATCATGGGGCTGCTAGAGTGACAAAAGCTGAGGACGAGAAGTCGTGGTCGAATGTTGCGAAAAAACACGTTGCTCGGATCAAGAAGGATATGTCAGGCTTCATCAAAGGAGCAAGTGGCATCAGTGGAGTGGTTAATTTTAATGGGAGGAATTTTTCAGTACTGAGCACATATGAGAATAATGAGGAAGCAAAAGCTGATGTGAATGAGGGGATACATACTCCGAATCAGAAAGGTGATGGGTGTAGCACCCAAGAGAAGAAATCTCATGAATAGAGTTCGAATAGCAGCATGGAACGTGATGGGGTTCAATGATGATATCAAGAATAACATCATTACCTCCTATATTTTCGAAAATGATATAGCGTTAATAGGTTTTTTAGAAACTAAGATGTTGGAAAGAAACATTGAGGATGTGAAGCGTACATTGATGCGAGGATGGGAGCATAAGATCAATGGACAAGGAGATGAGAAAGGTAGGATCTGGATGTCTTGGAACCCACTGGTTATGGAAGTCACTATCAGAAGAATGCACAAATAGGTGGTTCACTGTTCCGGCAGTACTGTTGATGGTAAGTTCAGCTGCGAAGCATCTTTTGTATATGGAGCAAACACAAGAAGAGACAGGGAGGAGATGTGGGCCGAGTTGCACTCAATTGCTGCTGCAATTTCTGGACCATGGACAGTATTGGGGGACTTCAACTATGTGCTCAGCATGGATGAAAGGTGGCCTGAGAAAATTCCTCATAGAGACATTTTTGAGGAATTAAGAATTGAAATGGAGGTGTGTGGATTAATGGATCTGAAATTCACACGTGCTAAATTTACTTGGACCAACAAACAGAGTGAAGAAAATAGGAAGGAAATGAAGCTTGACAGAATCCTTGTCAATGATGAGTGGCTAGAGAATTTAGACCAAACGAATGCATATTTTGGTACGCCTGGATGCTCTGATCACTCCCCGACCATTCTGAACGTGAGAAATGCTAGTGTCAGAAGGAGATACCCGTTCAAATTCAAGAATTTCTGGGCCAAAAAGCCAGAATTCGCTGCTTTAGTTCAGAGCGCTTGGAATCAGCAAGTTGATGGCTCCAAGCAATTTCAATTGGCAAGTAAACTGAAAAGTGTGAAGGAGAACTTAAAGACATGGGATAGGGCTCGGTTCCCTAAGCTACAGACACAGATAAAACTAGATAAACAGTGCCTCCATGAGATTCAGATTCAGTTGCAGACTGCAAATGGTAACGCTGGATTGATTGAATCAGAAAACGGGTTGAAGAGAGGTTGCGGAAAAATGTTGCTCGCCATCTTAGGTTGGTAACCCAGAGACCCAAGCTTCATTGGATCACAATGGGTGAGGAATCATCTTCCCTGTTTTACAGAAGCATGAAAGAACGAAGGGCGAAGAATGCCATCCACGTAATGCAAGACGCAACGGGCAGAATGATGGATGAAGAGGAAGAAATCAGAGGTTTCATACTTGAATCTTTTAAGAATTTGCTTGCAACTGAACTAGAGGAAGCACAGATGCCTACCATATCTGATGGTGCGGTTGTGAATGCCACTGATGCGTTGAGTATGTGTCAACAACCCACTAATGAGGAAATTAGAAAATCTGTGTGGGCGATTGGAGTCAATTCTTCAAGAGAAGTTGGAATACAGTAGGAGGAGATGTGTGTGCTGACATCAAAGAGATATTTAGGAATGGGTCGATTTTGAAGCAAACTAATGCCACATTTGTTACTCTTTTGCCGAAAGTAAATAATTCCACTCTGGTGAAAGACTTGCGCCCCATTTCCTACTTCAACACATTAATGAAGATGGTAAGCAAGCTGCTGGTCTCCAGAATGAAGCACTCGTTGAGCTACTTGGTCTCTGATTGTCAAGGTGCATTTGTGCCCGGAAGACCACTAGCTCACAACAATGCTGTCGCATTGGAAGTAGTTAGAGGTTATGGCACCAAGAGGGTCTCGCCACGATGTACGATCAAAGTCGACCTTCAGAAGGCCTATGACTACATCAGCTGGAAATTTGTCAGACACACATTGGAGCAGCTGAACTTCCCAAAAAAGCTTGTGGATTTGGTGATGGAATGTGTCACGTCTACCACATTCTCCATCATCATTAATGGAGCACCGGAAGGATATTTCAGAGGAAAGAGAGGGCTTAGGCAGGGTGACTTGCTATCACCGTATCTGTTTGTGATTTGCATGGAAATGTTGAATCGAATTTTGGTAGAGGAGACATCGAGTCCAAAGTTCCAATTTCATCCGAAATGCAGGAGAATGCAGCTAGTGCACTTAGCATTTGCCGATGACTTGCTAATATTTTGTAGAGCTGATTTGAAATCTGTGCAAGTTATTAAGAAGGCCATTGACATATTCTTTGATGCGTCAGGGCTTCGGGCAAACAAAGATAAGAGCACAATCTAACTATGCTGGAGTGGATAGATCTATAGCAGAGGAAATCACCCGAGTGCTTGGATTTCAGGAGGGACAACTTCCGGTCAAGTACCTTGGAATGCCTCTTTACTCGAAGAGAAGAGGATCTCTATTCATGAGTACAGTGATCTGACTAATAAGTGTGGGAAATATGTTCAGAACTGGGCCACAAGAAAACTCTCGTATGCGGGCAAATTACAATTGCTGAAAGCTGTATTTGGGGGAGTAATTTCCTTCTGGAGTCAGTCGATATTGATACCAAGAGGAGTCATAGACAGGCTAAATGAAATCCAACGTCACTTCCTCTGGACTGGTTCTAAGGATGGAGGCAGAAATCTGGTGGCTTGGGATGATGTGACTAAGCCGTATGTGGAAGATGGGCTGGAGATAAAGGAGATTCTGGGATGGAACAAAAGCGTCTTTGCAAAGCTTATGTGTGACATTGAAGCACCAAAGGAGTGCATTTGGGTGAGATGGGAAAATCACAACTTGTTGCGAGGGAACTCGATATGGGATATCGGGCCTAAGGTAAACGATTCCTAGGCATGGAAAGAACTCCTACGTGTGCGTGATGAAATTCAACTGCCGGTGCGCCCTCAGGGTCAGATCGATTGGAGTTCTTTGCTCCATTCGAATGGCAATCTGGCTAGCAGCAGAGTGTACAATTTGATTAGGGACCATGGAAAGCAATGCAACTGGGGGGCTTCATTTGGAAGCGAGCCCAGTGCAAAAGATGGTCCTTCATTACTTGGCTTGCAGTGAGAAGAAGACTTCAAACTGGGCGTATCATCAAGCACTGGAAGGGTCCGGATGCTGTATGGTGTGCATTTTGTAAGGAGAAGGAGGAAACTGAAGATCATCTTTGGTTCGAGTGTAGAGTGGTGCAGGATGTGCAGAACAGGGTGCTTGACTGGTTGGGTGTGGGGGTGAGGTTCTGTAACCTCCACGAGTGGCTGAAGTGGTTTGAGAGAGAGCCAGAAACTGTCAGATCAAGGGCCTTGTTTCAGGGCAAGCTACTGACGCTATGCGCGCTTGTTTGCACAACATGGAGGGCTAGAAATCGGCTAATCTTTATAGGAGAACTATGCAATCCCGCGGTGTGCGCCATGGAGATTATCAAGGCTTGCAAAAACCAGATTTTCATCAAATGCAAATGCAGGACCAGGGCGGAGAAGTTGTGGGTGAAGAGACTTATGAACTAGCTCATGACTAGGAGAGAGTAGATGTTGGATGTATAGAGGGCTAGTAGCTGATTTATATTTAGGTAAGGAGAGTATTTTTGGGAGTTTTTTGGAGAGGTATAGATCACACGTATTTTCCCACGAGACCCTTTGTCTGGTCTGTGTGCTTTTGTAACTTGGTTACGCCCCTCATATATATATATTTACCAGTTCAAAAAAAAAGATACCAGAAAGAGTGAGACACAGAGCCATTTTCTACATAATGACTATCCTCTACGGTAGAAATATGTGCCATGAAGATGGCCTTAGTTGACATTGGTCTCAAATGACCAAGAAAGTGCATTAGGTAAATCAGTAGCTCCATTGAATTCAATGTCATTGTGACAGACATATGCTTATATGTTTTTTTTTATTAGGTAAGATCGAATTTGAGCTCTGACATATCTGAAACTCAAGGGTCGGCCAAGCCGACATACAGGATAATCATCTAAGAACCGTAATATACAATAAAATAAAATATAACGGTGCAAACTCAGGCAAACGCACTCTACAAAAAATGAAACCAAACAGATTTGGACGAAAAATGATGGACGAAGCCAAGCCCCACTATAGAGCAGAACTGTAGGCAGCAGGACCCGATCATCCTGTAGGCAGTGAGGACGAACATCCAGGGAAGCAGTCAACCCGAGTAATGGAGACGCCGCGATACAAACTGCCACGACCTCAACCTATCCCTACTCCGACAACCAGGACCACATCCACAGAAAAGAACGCCAAGTCACGCAACCGTAGAGCCGCACACCGGCTGAGTAAAGAGCACCCAAAACCCCTAACCAATGCTTAGTACACGCCCGTACGAGCGAGGTTTGATACCCTTGCGAGGTTTTAATCTATATATATATATATATATATATATATATATATATATATATATATATATATATATATATATATATATATATATATATATATATATATAGGGAAGCTTTAAAATGTAAAAACTCCTTAACGTGTAAAATTTGGGTTTAGGGGGGGCGCGCCAAATTTTCGTTAAAAAAACCGGGTTGAACCGGGAAAAAGAAAAAAAAACAGAAGAAAACCGGTCCCTTCCAAAAAACGAGATTGCGTTCGCATGAAAACAGATTCGATTGACGAAAAGCTTCACCTTCTCGCCGGGGATTACAATCAAACAATTTGAATTGCAGAAACCTGTAATCAGCAAAAGGATTCATCGAAGATCAGCCGAATATCCTGAACGAAGCAACAACAAAAGAATTAGAGGAAGAAATTTTCAGAAAAAGGTGCACAATATGTCCGGTCTTATTAGATTCAAATTCGCATTCGTTACTGTATTAATTTGTCCAAAGTTCATATAATTTGTCCTAATTTCGGATTCGTTCTGAAAAAGGTGCAGAATATCAGTGTAATTTGTGTAAACAAATCCCAAATTTTTAGTAAAAATAAAATTATCGGCTAAAACAAACCTAGGGTTTGAAGTTTGCAAAACAGGAAATGGCCGTCAATTAACACACATTTGCACTTAGAAAATGCAAAAATTGAATAGAAAACACTGTTAATATACAATCCAATCCTCATTTGCATGAAATTTATATTAATAAAACCTCAAACAACTCATATATGAGAGTTTGCTGTCTGATCTTAATATTCAGTATAAAATGTTGGTTTATCACTTATGTAATTATAAATTACACTGTTGATAGATTGATGGCACTGGTTACAAAAATTCAATTTATCTAATAAGTTTTTCAATGTTGGTTTAACAGAAAATATGGAGTCTGTACCAGAGTCACATAATGAAAACATAGAATCCTCAGCTAGTTCGACTACTGCAATTGTTTGTGCAACACCAATCAGCATCAATGCGGGGCCTGAAGTGAATATCAATAATCTGATAGTGCAACATCAGCTCCCATACCGTGTGTTTGTGACACCAAACAACACGAGATATTGGATACCGATTTGCAGTGAAGAGTTAGAGCCAAAGGAAGGGAAAGTGTTCCAGACATTGAATGAAGCTGTGAAGGCATCTAAAGATTATGCATATAAAGCTGGATTTGATGTAAGACATGGGATTATAGTTAATGCTAACGGGGTACAGCAATTGAAGTACTTATACTGCAATAGAGAAGGATACTCGAAAGGTAAACAGACAAAGAAGCTAAGAAAAAGATTATCTATACGAGTTGGTTGTACTGCTAAGATAATATATAAATATATACTTGAACAAGGATATGTGGTGACAAAATTTGAGGAGAAGCACACACATCCTTTCGTTGATGAGATCTGCAGGGTATACATGAAGAGTAATAGGAGGATGCAAAGTTACCATCAAAAATTTGTACTGGACTGTGCAAAACAAAGAGTTGGACCAGCAAAGGCATACAGATTATATAAAGAAATGGTGGGAGGATATAGCAATGTGGGTCCATCAATGATTGATTTCACAAATCACAGAAGAGATCTCTTGGCTTATTTCAAAGGATCTGATGCACAAGTTGTTATTGACAGATTCTTCCATAAGCAAGAAATATGCAGTGCATTCTACTTTGCTTTTGATGTCGATGAAGACAATCAGTTGAACAGATTGTTCTAGTGTGATGCAGTAAGCAGAAAAAACTTCTCATTATTTGGAGATGTTATTTCATTTGATTCAACGTACAACACAAACAAGTATTAGACATTATTCATATTGAATATTTAGATACATCATATGTGTAAGCACTGTCATAGATTTTAGTTATAAAACAGACAAAAGACAGATTGCCTGATTTATTCACAAATATAGTAACAAGACTGCACATATAGAATGTATAGATGCACAAAATCATGTATATCATGCACTACAAGATCGAATAAGTGCACAACTACACAGCCTAGTGATCTTTTATTTATATACATCTGTAATACCAACTTTATACATGTTTCTTTTGAAACTATTCTAATTTTCACAAGTGTCTTATATTAAAGGTACAAAATGGTGTTCAGTCCCTTCACAACATATGACCACCATAAATCATTGGTGCTGCTAGCATCAGGGCTTTTGAGGAATGAGAATGTAGAGTCATATGTGTGGTTGTTTGAGCACTTCAAAAAGGCAATGGGTGGGTGTCCTAGAATTTTCACAACGGACCAGGATCCTTCGATGAAGATTGCTGTTCAAACTGTATTTCCAGAGAGTAGACACAGATTATGCATGTGGCATATCATGGACAAGCTATCTCAGAAAATAGACAACTCCATGAATGGATACTTCAAATTCAGTGACAAGTTGAGGAGTATTGTATGGAACAAGGAGAGTACGCCAGAAGAATTTGAAAAGGACTGGAATGCCTTAATGGAAGAGTATGGAATGACAAGTCACTCGTGGTTGAGTGAACTGTTTAGAATGAGAGACAAGTGGATCCCTGCATATTTTCAGAATGTGAAGCTTAGTGGATTGATTAAAACAACATCCATTTCAGAGAGCATGAACAGCTTCTTCCGTAAGTTCTCCAACTGCACTGCAAATTTAATTGAGTTTATGTTGTATTATGAAAGCGGAATTGAAAATCAAAGGCATATTCAAGGGAAGAAGAACTATGACTCTGAAATACTGGAATCAATTCTGATTTCGCCCCTTCCTCTAGAAAAGCATGCATCTAGATTATACACAATAAAAATGTGGGGGAAATTCCAGGAGGAATTGAAGGGATCATTGTACAATTACAGAGTGACAAATGTGACAGAGATTGATGAGTTGGAGATATATACTCTAAAGGAAAACAGCAAGATATACACTGTTGAGCACAAACTTGAAGATCATGATTGTTGCTGCTCTTGTAACTTGTTCAATAGGTTAGGATATCCATGCCGACATATATTAACTGTTTTGAAGGATATACAACTTGAGAAGTTGCCATAAACACTACTGCTTACTCGTTGGACCAAAGCAGCAAATTTGAGTAATGTTTTCACTTTGGATGATGTTGTGGTCAGACAGTCAACTGCAAAACAAGAACAAAAACTCCTGTTGACAAATATGTTAGCTGAATTTCATGCTTGTGTGGATTTAGTTAAGGACAATAGTGATCAGATTAAGCACTTAACATCTGCATTAACAAATGCAAAAAGGGAGCTCCAACAAAGTGCACAAACATCAACATCTTCAACAGCTTCAAAGTCTGGTATGTATGATAGGTTTGATGCAGAAACCCAAGATTACTGATTGCTTATTTAAACCCTTTTATACAAAAAATAAAATAAAATAGTCCAGAATTATATATTCAAAGTATACTAATTTTAATAAGTTTGTTAACTTGAAGCTATGTTTGAAGAGTTTGCTAGAGTAAGCCTCCCGAAGAATGTGGTAATAAGAGACCCAAAACAAGCAAAGACAAAAGGCAGTGGGAAGAGGCTTAAAGGCGGGAAGGAAACAGCAATTCAAACACAGAAAAAAGGGAAGAGAATATGCTCAATCTGCCTTGAATATGCACCTCACAACAGCAGGACATGTCCATTAAGGGAAACATAATAGGAATAATAAGCACAATTTGTAATGGAAATTTATAAATGCACTTTAGTATTAGAAAAATGGTATACTTTGAGTTTTTTTATTCACAGATGTTATGTACCAACTTTTATATTATGTTCATTACTATCTCGGTTTTGTGTTAAGTTAATATTTAATTGTGCAGTACAATCTATTTTTATATTTTCCTTATTACTATAAACAATAATTATTTTAAAGGAAATAGGAGAAAAATCCCAAGTTGCAAATGGATACGTACAGGGTAGAACCTACCTATTAATTATGACTTACTTTGCAAGATTGTGAAAAATCTTGGACAAGGTGAGATTCAGGTAATGATGGAAGATCCATTTACATAGCCTCAACTACAAACATCTAATCAACAAATAAGTACTTCTTAATTAATGTGCAATCAGAAAACATCAACTAAAGAAGAAAACCAACAGTATGAAAGGGGATTGTTTCAAAACAACCGTATAATAAACACAGTTACTATAGGAATAATTAGTTTATAAAATTTATATAAAAAAAATTAAATATAACAAGAACAACTTAAATAAATGCCTTTTTTTTAAAACGTAAAGATTCAAGGAGAAATATAAATTAAAATAATGAAGTCTACAAATAAAATGTTGTATGAAAATAATTACTGTAGATATGGGAAGTTGGGAAGTATTAAACATTTAAAATGGGTAATCATTACAGTTATAGGGAGTTGGGGCGGGTAAATGTCTTTGGAAAACCGCCAATTGGATAAGGCCAATCAAATGAAGGGGGATGAAGAGCCAAAACCGCCTATATAAACACAGATCCTCCATCATAACACATCACACAAACAGTCTGAAAAAAAAAAGAAGTCTTCTTCTCTTACACATCAAAAAACAGAGAAATCCCAAATTCAAAAAGACAAGATGGAAGGATTCAACCCGTTCGTGTTTGCCGAAGAGTTCTACAAGATCAACAATGAGATAGACAAGTACTTGTACCCAGGGTACCACATGAATCTCCTGGAGGAGGCTGCAGAGACAAACACGGAGGCCACAAGGAAGAACCTCCTGGAGGCCGCCGAGAAGCATCAGATCTTCATGACTTCCCTCAACCAGGAGAGGAATGCAAATGCCTACAAGATATTGGAGGCAACTGAAAATGGGGAGGAAGAAACCCTGGAGAAGGTAAGTTATCATAACTTTAAATAGTTTGATTTAAAATAAGATCGCAAGATTATTTAACTTTTAAGTATAAATATTTCTGTAGTTCCAAAAGAAACAAGAGCAAGTGGAGGAAGAACTGGCCCAGTATAGGGAGTACGTGACTGACTGCATCAGGGAGGTCTTTGAGGAAGAAGACAAGAGGAGGAGGAAGATTGCAAACTTCCTTGGAAGATAAGCAGTCAAGTGCAGGAAGAAGAAGAAGATGAAGAATACAAACTTTACTTTTGAATTATTAATTATATATTTTATATGAAATGTCTGTATTTCTTCTTAATTTGAAGTGTTTAAGTTTAAAACAATGGTATTTAGGGTTTGAAAAACAATTATGCAGCTGTAATTATGAACATCTATTTCCCTCTATTTATAACATATGTATTGCAGTATATTTGCCTATGTGATTGATTGGAATAGGTAGGTATTTGAAGATGAAGAAAAGAGGAGGAGGATAACTGCAGACGTTCTTAGAAGATAGGTGATCAAGAGCAAGGAGGAAGGAGGAGATTCAGAAGAAATCATATTTTACTTGTGAATAGTTACTGTACTTTGATTTTTGTAATATTGTAGATTTCAGTCTATTTGACATGTAACTGTCTTAAAATAAATGTAATCTCAGTTAATATTATAAATATAAACTATGATTTATTTGCACAATATATTGATGTCTATGCACAATAAGTTGTTAGGATTGCACAGAACAATATTACAATTGCACAATACAAGTTTACAAGTGCACAATAACAGAATAATAATTGGACTTAAATGTGATATTTAAACTATATGAAAATAACACAAAGAACAATGGATTGACAAAACCAACAAAAAATATAAATAATAATAGATTTAAAGGCAAGTAAATATGAAAATAACATTATATTTAAAATATGCACACTAAAGTGTTATAGTTGCACAAAACGATATTGTGATTGCACATTATCTAGAATGCATTTTAACACTGCACATAATAGATTTGTAATTGCACAAATAGAGGATACTAGTGCACTACAAGACAAGTAAAAGGAAATTATACTTAAGTGTGAATTCTTAATTCTCTAAATTGCAAACAAAGTAAAATAAAATTACTACAACTAAAAAAAAATAGAGTTAAAGAAAATTAGGTAATTAAAAACACAATGTTACATAAATAAAAAAACAGTTGTTAACTTTGCACAATAAGGTTGTGTAATTGCACAAAACAACAATATGAGTGCACATATTATATTGGGTACCTTTATAACTGCACATAATACAAATATAATTGCACAAAAAAGAGATGTTTTTGCACTAATGCAGACGAAAAAGTAATTTAGGCTGAAATGTCAAATTTATACTAATATAAAACGCACACAAAGTAAAATATAATCACAAAAATAAAAAATAAAAAATAAATTAAAATAAAAAATAAAATAAGAATCCAGACCAATATAAGAAACCAAACAGAGAAAGAGACGTCAACATAAAAGCATGAATAGATATGCACCTCGGTTATAAAAAATAGAGCATCCTATTGCATATGCATAATAGGGTATTAAGGGTGCACAAAATTATATTATAATTGCACATATTAATATTAGGCCAGCACATGACTATATAATAATGTCACAACATAAAGAAATGTGTGCACGATTAAAATTAAATATAAAACGCATAAAGATTCGAATTCGAACATTAAAAAAACACAACAATATTTATAATGTCAACATCACCAAGCGTACAAACATAGAGTAAAATAGACAAAGATAACCCAAAAAGGGAATCATAAAGGGTTATACATTACGACACATGTAGGACACAAAAGTTGTATACCCTCAAAAGTACGAAATGCCCAGCAAAATACTAATGTTTGTTAACTACTCTTTCTTACCCAATCAATCCAACCACAATTTTAGAGCTTGAACACCTTTTAAGGTCAAGGATGCATGTGCCTTAGCTTGAGCTGAAATTTCAGATCGAAGTTCATTGACATCAGAACAAATTATGTCAGTCATGTACTTCACACGCAGCTTGGAGATGTTCTTGTCAGTCCCGTGGTCAAAACCACACTTGAATCCCTTCTCCAATCCCACGAATGCCTCCATATGGCGCATCATGCAAACACCAGAATGGGGACGCTTTTCTTCACCAGCCCAAGGAAGATAAATGTGTGATTGCTGAAGCATAGAAACTAATTCTGCCTTCTTTGATAATCCGTTAGACTTCAAATATTTAATCAAGAAATTATGCTGCAAAAAAAATAGTAAAAAAAAAGAGGAAAATACTATAAATGATAAACTGAAAAATAGAAGAAAAAAAACCCGCAAAGAGTAAAAAAGTGACATATAAGTATGAAAACTAACCAAATTGCCAACTGTATATTGGAAGATACAAGTAGAAGCACGAGTATCACTTGACACATCCAGGAATTGAAGTTCGTGCGTTTTCAGATTAAAGACGACCATGCAATAGATTGAGTCGTAATACAAACCAAACACAAACTAACACAAATATAAAGAAAACAAGTCAACAAAAAACAAATAAAGTAAGAAAGAGAGTAGGGGAGATAAAACAAAAAAAGTATTAAAAAGAACAAATACCATATCAACATCTTTCAACCGAATGTGAGGAGCAGCAGCCAGTTCAGAATCAACATGGATACCATGTTTTGTGAAACGTTCAGCAAAGTCACCCGAAGGGGGGTTTGGAGCAAATTTCTGGAAAAAAAATACAAAATAAAGAACAAGGAAATAAACTCATGTAGAATGGGAAAAAAATTAAGGAAAAACAAATACAACTTACAGACGACTCAAGAGATATAAAAAGCCTTGATGGAGAAACAACACTTCTGTATTGTTCTTTATGATTAAGAACAGAAGCCCATGCCCTCACAACAGAGAAAGCGACTTCAAAATCTTCTTCAAGGGATTTAAAATCAGCTCTAATAACTTCAACAGACGAATTCTTAAAGAGAACTTCACTGCAATAGGCAAAGAACAAATTATAAAAAATAAATATAACTTAAATAAACTTAAATATAATAAAATAACTAAAGTAATAAAAGAAAAAACAAAGAAAAAGGGGAAAAAAGGCTTACACATCAGAAGCTGATTTCTTAGACAAATATGCACAAATGCAACGCTCAATGTCAGACACACGCTCATTCACATCAACAACCCTGGAATAGTAAGGACTCTTCAAGGAATCAGCGGGTTTTGAAACCCTTTTACCTCCAACATCTTTCTCATTTTGATCAGCCGGACAACCCCTAGTAGACCTACGTAAAGGCATGACAACATGAGATTTTTGCTTCTTTTTATACACTTTAGGGGTTGCACACTGAATGTCACTTGATGTTGATATACCTAAAGAAGAAGCAGCATCTCCACCAGAATATTCTTTGGCAATATTGATAACAGAGGAAGGAACACCAGGGACACCCACGACAACAGACGGTGCATCTCTAATATCTTTTTGTGCATCAGCATTGGACTTGGGTGCAGAGACAAAACCCTTTTGTGCAGACTGTTCAGACTTGTTAAAATATTTGGCAATTGCTTCTTCAGAAGATTTTTTTTGAGATTGGAAAGCAGGATCAGAACCAAATATCACTACAAAAAATAATTAATTTTGCTACCCTTGCTAGCTTCGGCAGACATGTGCCGTAGCAATTGGTAACATTTTGCCACGGCATTAGCTACGGCAGGCGTTACAGTTGGAAAAAACCCCAGACAATAGCATCGGAAAAGTTGCCGTAGCTACACTATAAAATAAAATAATCAAATTTGCGATGTCATGACAGCAGTTGCGACGGGAGGGCCTCGCCGTGGCAAAAAAAATACAATAAATGCACTAAATTTGCAACGGAGCCGTAGCAAATCAAAACCCAACTTGACCAAAAAAAAAAAAAGGAAAAATAAAATTAAACTTAAATCAATGTACAGTACATACATTCTACTTCAAAAACGAAAAATCCCAAATCCCCCATTCCCCGTTTCAATTTCAGTACTCCCTCCCTCTTCTCTCGCTTGTTCTTCGCCTCTCCCATCTTCTCCCACCCTGTACTCGCCGGAGCTTGTACTCGCCGACGGGATTCTCCCATCTTCCCCTTCTCTCCCTCTCCCATCTTTCGCCATCGTTCCCTGTGCTCCCGCCTGTGCTCCCTCTCGCTTGTGCTCCCGCCCGCCTATGCTCTCGCTGATGCTCGTTCAAGTTAATCGAATCTCATCCCTACCAAGCCTCCATTATCAGGTAATTTCTTGAAACCGTGTTTGGTTAGGGTTTAATTTGGGAAAGCGGGGTTTGATTTTACTGAAAAGGGTATTCTAGGGTTTGCTCGAATTTGGGGAAAGTGGGTTTGCCATGGGAGAGTGGTTATAGGAGGCAAATTTCCTGGGGTATTCTAGGGTTTGCTCGGATTTGAGGAAAGTGGGTTTGATATGACTATTTTTTTTATAAATAAACTCGATGAATTTGTGAATTCATAGGGTTCAATGTCTGTATCAAACTCCCCCGCCCCACTGCTCCACCGACAAATTTCCTGGGGTATTCTAGGGTTTGCTCGGATTTGAGGAAAGTGGGTTTGATATGAATATTTTTTTTATAAATAAACTCGATGAATTTGTGAATTCATAGGGTTCAATGTCTGTATCAAACTCCCCCGCCCCACTGCTCCACCGCTCAGTCGTTGCCCCTCCACGACCCATGCCCTCTTCCAGCCCCTACAACTCGGCTTCAGTTCAAACTTCAAAGGTGAGCAAATTTCTGATTTTTTGGGAGCTCATAGGTTCAATTTGATATTCAATTGACGTGTTTTTAATAGAAAAAGTGTGCTATTTTTTGTGGAATGTGCTATTTTTTGATATTCAATTTCTTAATTTTTTAGATTATTACCTAATCGGCCTTTGTATAGCTTGGTTTCTGAATTTTAAAAATATGTCCAACCCTTGCTTAATTTCTTCCTAGACATTATGCATGCTTTTCTTGAAGAAATTGTTTTCTGTATTTGTTGAATCTGCTGGCTACTTGGAAGATGATGTTTTTCTTCAAAAACCAAAGGTTGGGGTAAGTTATTGGTTTTCATTTTATTCCTTTCTTTTTGCCCTTCTCTATTAGTGATTGGTAATGCATAATCGGGTAAAGAGATATTTGCATCTGAGATGTTTTAAATCTGATATTTCAACAAGTGTCTTGGCCCATTTGCTATGCTCTAAGGAACCTAGCAAAACAAAACAAAAAACACTGATTATGCCTTTTTTTCTTCTATTGATTTGACAACATTTGCAGCTTTTGAAGCTAAATTTTACAATTTTAAGTGATCATGGCTCTAAATGCTTCCTTTTGCTGATTCGGGGCATCCATAGTATCAAAGATACACTAACTGTAGCTACTGGTGCAATGGTTCTGTTTATGTGTTGCAGGTGGAAATAAACGGACAGGTTAGTATTTCTAACCTAAATCTTCATGCTTGTTTATCCTGAAATTTGCTTGCTAGTTGTGATAAAATTTGTGCATGTGTACTTATGTTTACATGTGTCTTTTATGCTCATTATGACTGAGCTTATATGTTTATAACTTACATGATTTACTAGTTTGCAATCTGTTTTAATTTTTTCCGTTGCAGGATGTTTACTTGATTACTTAAAGCTCACATATATTTACTTGTGTTTCTTGTCCTCGGCTTATGAGATTATTCTGCTAGAAAAAGTGGTTGTTTAGTGGTATGGTTTACATTTGCTTCAAGTAAAGATCTTGCTAATCAGTACAGAAATAGGGTAGTAAACGCCTCCACTTTATAAATGTCATATTTTTTTTTCTGGAGTTTTATTTATATTATTGAACCTTACATTTGGTTACTTGTGTTTTCTATCCTCAATTTGCAGGGTTGGACCCCTCTCCCACCTCACGGTAAAATGCTTCTCCTCTCATTATACCTTTCTTATTTAGTTGTTGCTATTTGTTTTAATATTTGAATTTTATGTCGTATATAATATAGGGTGTAAAAAAGATATCTTTTTGTTCTGAAATGTGACCGCTTGGATCCATCGTTTGTTACCAGTCTTTAGAAGACTAAAGAGATCAGTATATTACTCTTCATTGCCAGAATCTCTATATGTTTCCTAGCTAGATTTTCATTTAAATTTCTTCAATTCATTCAGGTTGTCTAACTTATTTTCCATCTCTTTGCCTTGATATATTATCATGGAGGGGAAATGTCTGATAAGGGATTTATAAGTAGAGTCTTATTAGGGTTCGATGTAGGTATACATTATGTTCACAATCGCCAAAACACTAAAATTCTTAGTTTCCTCTTTAGAACCTTCCCCTAACTTCTAGAAAGATGCTTCCTCTCACTCTGAATTTTTGTTTTCTTTAGGGTTTGTTATTTCATTTAATGGTTTGATAGATTAACTTTTGTTATGTATTCAGAATTTGCAAGGTTGTGCACAATTGGTAGTAGCTTGATCAATGGGTGAGCTTCATGTCTAAGCTCTGACAACTACAAATTGGTTCAGGTTGATGTTTAAGTCAAATATCTTCATTTGGCATGCATTCTTTTTAGGTTCTTACCTTTTGTTGCTTAAGCTTAAAAATGTGCGCTTGCATTCTGTTTTTCCAGCCCATCCCAAAGGAACTACTAGCTGGGGTGTCCAACAACTTGCTACTGACGTTACTAGCAGCGTGCCACCTATTGAAACCACATCCAAGACCAAGGTGTAGGCGGTCCATACACCCGCACCACACCCACCTCTGAATGAAAGAATATTGTCATCCTTGACTCGAAGATCAATTTCTGCAGACCCTTGGCATGATCTGGAAATCGGTACAGCACACCTTTTGTCTTTCCAAATATTATATTAATCTACTTGTATCTATTAGCAAAGAGGCAATAATATTTGTTATTGACCTTTTAAGCTTCTTTTTTTCTCACCTCCTTTTTTTTTTTTTTTAAACGATGCAGGTCCTGCAGCTCCAAATATCTTTAAATGTGTAAGAACCTTGATCTCAAGTCCATTGAAAGATAACTTGTTTGCTTTCACTTCTAATCAGATGAAATATCTTTCTAGATCTTGAATAGATAGTTTTTGGACATGTTTAGATTAAGATTTTAGGTTGGAAAATTTCTGTTAATATAGTTTTTGGACATGTTTTTTGGGTTAAATTTTATAATTATGTATATTTATTGTATGTAATTATGTAGTTTTTGACATTTTATTATATATATATATATATATGTAAATTTAGTATAATTAATGAAAATTTATTATATATGTAAATTGTGTGTATTGTTTTTTTTTAAAAAAAAATATTGGACTTTTTAGCCCGGGTTTGAGGAATCCGGGCTAAAAAGAAGGGTTTTTTTTTTTATTTTCCACCCACACTCTAGCTACGACAACTAACCGTGGCAAATGTGGCATTTCTTTCATAGGGGTTGCTTGCCGTAGCACAGCCGTAGCAAATATTTTTGCTACGGCTATTTTCCGAAGCTACCAAATTTTGCGACCCCAAAGTTCGCCACCCCCCCATTTGCCGTAGCTATGCCGAAGCTAAGAGCCTTTTGCCACGCCTAGATAGCCTTTTGCCATGGCCTTTTGCCGAAGCTAAATTAATTATTTTTTGTAGTGTATATCAAACGATGGCTCCGCGGGAAGATTCATAGGCATAGTCCCCTTACCCTTATAGACTGCAGAATCACCCTTCTTTCCAACATCACCTTCACTATCAAAACAACCACCACCAAGCCCACCTCCAGATACATTACCAACTGAACAAAAAGGTTGATCAGTCTGACCAGACGATTGCATCTTACATTTATTAATGTAAGCTAACTCAATTTGTGTAAGAGCATCCAAAAACACAGGATCTGACCATAAAGGATCTTGGGATGAAATCCACTTAGAAGCAGGGGGGTTGCCAATATTAGAATGGTCTACGGGAGGAGAAGCAGCCTTATCACCCTCAAACTCCAAACCCATCAGCTTCTTTGCAGCATTACTGAGGGTTTTAACCATTTCATTCTCTTTAAATTCAGGAGGAATTTTATCAGCCAAAGCAACAAACTCAGAAATGGAAGTAGCAAGAGCAGCAGTTTTTTGAGCAAAGGATTGAATAAAATTCTACAAGGGGAAGAAAACACACAACCACACACACAAACAAAGATAACCAAAATCAAACAAAACACCATTAATATTTAAAAAAAAATATACTTAAAATAAAGAATAGCAGAAACCTCAATAGGAGATGATTTTTTTCCAGAAACTTGTGGATTGTCAGTAGGAGCAGCTGAAGGGGCAGCACATGGAGATTTAGGGTTATATACAGGAACAGATTGACGTTCCTCAATTCTGCCACGTCCAAAGCCTCCACTGGAAAGATCATCGTCTTCGCGCTGACGAAGCATAGGTGATGTCAACCCCATAAAAACAGGGAAAGACCGAGTTACTCTCCTCGACGAAGTACTTGAGAATAACTTCACCCTATCAATATAAAACAGCTAACAAACACAACCAAACAACAACAACAACAAACACATAAGAAACCAAATTAAAATAAACACAAGAGATGATGATGTACTAACAAAACATAAAAGTATTCAATGAAAATGAGAAGGTGAAAAAAGGAAAAACAAATACTCACAATGAGGAAGAGAATAGGACCTCTAAACTGACTGGTTTTGTTCTTCTCCCAAATTTTTTTGGAATCCACTAAGCTTTCAAGAACAAAAGCACACCAATTCAATTCTTTGAAGTCCTAAGTCCCAGATAAGACTTTAACCAAATTGTGATTAACATTGCCATTTTGGATACTGTCCACAAGCAATGAATCAAATAACACAGCAAAGTTGATGACAAATTTATCACCAACATCGGCATCAGCAACCATATGATCAATAAGAACAGAAGGATTAATGGAATCACCAGCAGAAAACAAACTCTTCCACTTCGTAAGAACATCTGACTTCTCTTTAGAAGTTTTCCTACATATCAAAATCTTGCCCATAGGCAAGCCTAATGTAATATGGACATCAAGCTTAGTAATATCTAACCTACTTCCATCATCCAATACCAAGCAACATCGATTGGCATCAAACTGCTCGACCAACCAATGACAAAGACACAGAGGAAGATACTGAATTTCCAAATCCAACAAAGAACCAAAACCTATCCGCTTGATACACTCCTTTTGTTTATCATTAAATCTACCCAATGGACAGACAAACGCACGAGGATTTGACCTTGTTTTCAAAGATGGGTATTGATTAGCCCTTCTAACTCTCGGCTTCTTAACTAAAACAGCACCAGCCCCAACATCTTGGGGGACATTTGTGGTTTTGAGGGGCACATCAGAGGCCACTGATTGAACATTAGTCCCTTCAGATTGCAAATTTTCTCCAACAGGTGGTTGCCCTTCATTCTCAACAGGAACATCAGTTGCTACAGGAACATCATCAGTCACATTATGCTGGGGATTAGTAGACAAAAATTCAGTACTAGGGCCTACGGAAGCATCTTTGGATAAACAACCTTCACTATTATCAACTTCCCTTGATTTACGTATTAGAGGAACATTATCTTGTGATTTAACATCAGGTGACACCCCTTCCCCATCGGATACAGAAAACCCAGGAGAATCACGTGCCAGATCAATAGCTTTAGGAACAAAGCGAGGGGGCCGAGATTTCTTAATACGTTTTGAACGATAAGCAACAACAGCTAGAGCTTCACCACCAACCTTGGACCTTGTTCTTTTCCCTATAAGGAACAAAAAAAGAAAAATATAAACAGAAAACAAATACTAACGACAACTAAATTGAGCCTAATTAGCAATAAATATATAAAATCTACAAAGAAGAATAAATGAACACCAAAAACAAACATAAACCGAACAACAAATAAAGTATAAACACAAATACACAATGAATATTAAGAATAGCAAACACTTATGATCATAAACGATTATAAAACAAAAAGTATGATAACAAAAAACACATAAATCACAGGAATAACAAAACGAAACACCTTGAATAAGAAAAGGAACAGAACAATTACACAAATAAAAGCAATGAGGCAAAAAATCGCTGAATATAAGGGCAAAACATAAAAACGCACAAGTTCGAAGTAAATAGAAACCCTAACAAACAGGACAACTTAAATAAGAGCGAATAACAACGAATCATTGCGCGTACCTACTGATGAACTTGACATAGTGAAACGACGACACCAAAGACACCGAAAAAAGCTCGCCGGAGATCAATGACACAGATGAACGATAAAGCGAACGAGAGAGAGAAAGGAAGAACGGAGCTGGTGAGATGATCTAAACGCAAGGGAAAGAGAGGAAACAGGCTTAAAAAAAATAGAGCCCAACGCAAAACAGGCCCAGCGTTTCGAATTAACACTAATCCGAGTCCAGTTATGTTAATTAAGGGAATTTTACACGTTAAGCTCATTTTACACAATAAGGAGTTTTTACATTTGAAGTAAACCCATATATATATATATACCGTATTAATGTTATAATTATATAGTTTTAATTTTTTCCTTCTTATTTTTTCCCCTCGGGTTGCTTTGGGTCCAAACCAATGCTTGGGCCCCCAAAGAATCAAAATCGAGCCTGCTCCCCACACCTGTGGCCCACCTTTGGACTCAAGGAGACCCAAAGGGGCAAGGCGTAGCAAGAGAACGCGAGCATGCTCGGAAACTTCCAGGTGCACCACGCCGCCCAATAATACACGAAAGCCGAAGAGGGAGGACAGGAGGCGGAGAGGGAGAGTATATAGACATAGAAGAAAGTATATAAATATATCAAAATATCGAAATATGTTTAACATTTTTTTTATTTTCCTTGGATGAAGCTGGGCGTGCCAGAGGCTAATTAAGCATTGCACGCCAAGGTGTAAATTGTCAACACGTGAATGGCTAGTGGTAGAGGAGGAAGAGATCATCAGCCAAGGGATAGCCCATGTTAAGCCTGACGGTGGTCGAAGGTGGAATAAGAGATGCCAGCGACCCGAGGCAGAATCGATGAAGGTGAATCGGACTGGATCGAGCCTAGAAGCCAGATGAGGAGAGGCGCAAGGACAGGATCGAAAGGAGGGTTTTCGATTTGGGGGTTTTCTAGGCACTCTATAGAACCAAACCCGGAGCTCGAAACACCATCCGACCACTACCAAGATGACGATTAGAGAGGAAGGGAAGCACCACGGTTGAAGACGAGGCTAGATCTAAAGCCGACAAGCATACTAATTTGTGATTCACCTCCAATTTGTGATTAATCTCATATGGTTCTAAATTTTGCTTTGGTTGTCAGAAATTCAATATGAGGTGAAAGGCATTCACCTCATATTAATTAGATAGGGGTCAGAGTACATATATCATGTTAAGTACAAAGACCAAATGACCCTTGGGTATACATGGCAAGTGTTGTATGGGAATGACCTTCTGTACAGTACAAAGAATGGCACGTGCGGCTCCGAGATTAGGAATGAAGCCGACAACACAAACAGAGTGACTAGACAGGGAGCCCCATGGGGGGCCGGAGCCGAGGAGGACGGTGGGAGCACGAATTGACAACCCCGGGGTGGTCTTCGCCTGCACCGTGAAGGAAGGTGGGAGGCTGAGAGAGTGGGCAGGCTTGAGGCTTTGGTGCGATGAGGTGGGTTATTGATCTTTGAAGAGGGGTTCTCAGCCTCCGAAGAGGGGGTTCTCAGCCTCCGAAAAGGTGGTCGGTGGCGGTGTTCTTTAGCCTCCAAAGAGTATTCAATTACAACTTATAAAATTCTTATAAACATATGCTTATATGTGTGCATGCCCTCAATGTTTTCTTCACTAGACAATCCCTAGAAAAATGATGACAAATGAGCAAGTGGTGGAAAAAAAAAGAGAACTTTGGAAGACTGAAAGGGCATTCTTAGGGCTCGTTTTGTATTTAATAAAAATGGGAATGGGTGATTCCCATTTTGTTGTTTGGTAGGCCAAAATTGAGAATTAAAATGATTCTCAATAATCCTCTCATCCCCATTTTTTAACCCCTTTCATTCATAAAAAAACCCAAGGAATCATTGATTCCCAATTTCACACAAACTCTCATTCACTCATCTCTTCCCTCGATCTCCACCTCCACCGGTGTCCCACATCTACACCACCCCATCCAGCGTCGCCGCCTCCGCCATCCAGCGCCACCGCCTCGACCGTCTAGTGCCGCCGCATCTGCCATCGTCCAGAGGGAGAAGAGCACTGCTGCCTCCGCCGTCCAGCACCGCACCGCTGCCTCCGCCGCCGCCTACAGTCGCCATCGTCGTCCTCCATTCCCAGTGGGATCCCATGATCTGGTGTTCCTCTCTCTGTAAAGGCTCGGATTTTCAAATCCTAATTTCTGGAAAAAAAAATGGAAATTAAAAATAAACTAAAACTGAATTTAAAACTCATTTAGCGGATTCCGACCGAAATATAAAATTTGGCAAATAATTTCCATCATTTCACCTCAAAAATTCAAAATAATTATCGGATGGCGATATCCTTGTTGATTTTAAAAGATCTAATTGATTGAGAAAACGAGAGTCGGAAAAACTAACATTCGAAGACTAATTACGGGATTCAATATTCACGTATTCGAAATTTAATTCCAGATATTTGTTTACCCAATTCAACACTCAATACTCACCTACTCTCTCACCTTACCATACCCCTTCAAATCACCATCCTCCCCGTCTGTTTATTTCAAATCTGCCACCCCCTACCCTCTGCAACCCGCCTACTCCACTGCAACCTGCAACTACTCCCGCTCCCTTCAATTTCAACTCCTTCTGCACTCCTCCTATCTCCATCACTTCCTGTATCCATCATACAACTCTTCCTCCAGCTGCTCTCTTCCTTTTCATCACCTCACCATCGTCCCACACCGTAATCACCATCACCGCACCTTGCACCTCTGTCAGAAATCGAGCCTAGCAAGTCGACGCCGAGCTACAAGCAACATCGGCAGCCCTTCAACACCCCTCGGACCCACCACCAGCAACCGGAGCAGCCCAGAAGCTCCCCAGCGCCGTCGTAAGACACCGGAACTCCGTCGCCCTGTTCGAGCGCGAACAATCTTCCGGTAAGCCGTTCTCCTTCTTTTCCGATCCAAATCACCCCCGAGCTCCTCCATCACACTCACCCATGTCCGGCGTAGGTCCGACGAGCCATCACGAGCCACCGACGAAGCCCAGAACTCCGATCAAGAGCTCCGAAGTCGCGAACATCCTCGGTGAGCGTTCGAACCTCCTTCCTTTTCCTTGGTTCGTTTCAATTCTTTTCTTGTCCTCGGGTGGTCGGAGTGTGCGTGAGGGCTGAGTGTGGAGAGGGTGGGCGAGATCGAGGGCGGCGAGGCGAGCTTGAGCGTGTGTGAGCAAGCAGGGCCGAGAGCGAAGACGAGCGAGTGAGGTTGAGCGTGTGTGAGCGAGCCTGAGGAAGGGGTGGAGTCGAGCCTCACAAGTAAACTCGAGAGCTAGCGGATAAGGCAGAGGCGACGTCGAGCGGAGAACTTTGGCGCGAGGAAGGAGATGCGGCGGCGAGAATCTCCTGTTTGAATCGAGGAAGAAGACGTTAGGGGCCCTCCTTGTTTTCTTAATTGTTAATGTTAAACCGGTTGGGTTTATAGTTTATGCGGGTTTGGTTCGGTTCGGTTCGGTTGGATTTAATTGGGTTTGGTTCGGTTTGGGTTTAACCGTTTACTTATTTAATTATTTATTTAACTAATTAATGTTATTTGAGGATTTAAAAGATAAAATATTATTTCGGGAGATTTATAAAGGGTTGGTTTTATCGAATACAAACGGGTTGGAATTATTTCATAAAGGATTTAGAAATACTTTATAAGGGTGTTTTATTAAATGGTGTTTTAAAATATAACATAAAATCAAAGAAATAAAATATTAAGGCTCGTCGATTTAAAAAGAGAATTTGGAAAAGAATTTCAAGGTCGGAAAATGATTTAATAAATAATAGAAAAAGGGAGTTTTGCTAACACTTTCAAGGGTTAGGATTCTAACGCGGATTTGAAACAGATTTGAATCTAAACTTGAGAATAAGACTTATTCGATGATTAACTAGCATGATAATATGAGTGTTTGACTAACGACATGATATGTGTGACTAATAGCATGACTTGCGGTGATTTACTATTTGAGATTAAATGTTAGATATTATGATGTTGATGATATATATTTATATGCCAAGTGTGAGTATGAAACGGTAATATGTGAAATTGGCTAAGTATGATATGGAGGTTGTCATGAGCTAATGAGGATGATGTTATGATCGAATTGAGAAAGATGTTAATTTATGAGATATGATGAGACAATATGAGAATTGAAGATGAGATGACAATGTTAATAATGACAAGATGGTTGAGTTATCATATGTGTGTATCTTACATGTTTCATATGTGACTTGTGTGCTTTGTGTAAATTAGACTTAGACTTATTATGTTATTTATAGGATTACTAGGTGATCTCTGATATGTTGGATTGCTTGCCATTACTGATCATTGTTTGGATTCTGCGCTTCTCCAGGTAAGTTTTTTGAACTTACTCATGATGGGCGCTCTATGCACTGGGTGTTATTTTGATTCCCATTCCCATTCCGATTATCATTTCGTTTACTACACTCATACCAAACAGGCCCTTAGAGTAGTTATACAATTCAAGATATACATATTGATACCACCCTATTAATGAAATAAAAAGAATCAAATAATGGACATCATACTCATGAAGGGAGGCTCCTTTGCACTTTGTACACGTAAGGAACAATTCTTCAAAGCCCACAACACCACATAAATAGCATAGATTTTCCTACAACGTCGGAAAGCAAAAAATGTCACGTAACTCACCACATGCTCTACTGCTATATTTTCGTGTTGGCTGAGAGCTCCTTTGAGTACGAGGAAAATAGATGAATATTTCTCTACTACCAAGCACAATCTGAAAGGGGCTGAGTACGAGGAAAATCATGCGAGCTCTTCTAAGTTTCCCCAACAAACAAACCTCTTCTTCCCAAAGGACTCAAAAATACTTGATGGGTCCATTGAGATCAAATCGACTGGGATGATGAATGACTAAACCCAATTCCCTACAAATGGTGTTAGATTAGATTTTGGAAACCAAATTAGGTCCCCAACCATCGAATCACAGTCGTCCCCACTCCTCGCCATTGTTGCTTTCTTTCTTTTCTTTCTCCGCCACTTCTACTTCTTTTTCTTCAAAGACCTAGTGCAGATCTAGTTATCAATTACTCCAACAATAACAAACCCTAGTTCAAATCTAGCACATAAACTTATTCCTACTTCGAATCCAAGTTGAAAACTAACACAAAATCCAATGTAACAAAGATGAAAGAAGAAGAGCAAAACCAAGAATAGAATAATGGGATATATATTAACCATTCGATTTTAAAGGGAAAACATCCAAATCAGGTAGAAATTGAGAATCAGAGATGAGAGTTAAAGAATGTACTTGATAACATGAGGATCGCGAGATAGTATACGTGGCAAGGAGATTTGGCGAAGAGTGGTGGAGGGACGCCTTCTCTATCTCGCTCTGTAATCGTCCTCAATAATAGTATTGAAATAAGGGATGAGGAAGACGGTGAGTGGCTTGAAGCTCCTCTCCATGGCCGTCTTGTCAACATTGGCGTTAGTAAGGATCGTGCGGCGGTAGGAGGATGAAACCGAGAGTAGCTCGATTAGCATTGTGGAGGCAGCGAGCCTTCATCTCTTAGGATTGCTTCAGAGTGGGAGTTATGGGGACCCTAGCATACAATGTGTCGGCCGAGTGGGATAGAAACTGGCAAGGGAAGGTAGGAGAGGGAGAAAAAAAGAGTAGGAAATAAGCGATTGGTTGAATAAGTTAAAATCAAGAAGGAGGGGACACATCAACATAATTATTTTTTAATTGAAGGTATTATACTTAGAATATAGATATATAGATTTAGATGTAAGAATGTTTAATTTCAATTTGTTGGGTAATGTTGTAATTTAAATGTTATTTTTTACGGTTTCGCTATGTACACGGTTGTTTCTCACCATCCGCACGGTGCGAGCCCTGATCTCCGAATTCGGCGCCTCATCTGCCAACCCTGGAAGCTAGAGGCGGTAAGGGCTTTGCCAATACCAGAAGCTGGAGCCGACAAAAAAATATATCCTGTTTTCGGCTCTCGAAAGCTCATATAAATAGTTGATAGTACTAACGTTGAAATAACACTTCTTCGACCATTTACAACTACCATCCCTCGAAAGCTCATCTAATACACATTATCTTACTATTATGATACATAGACGGTGATAGTGATATGTCGTCATCGGAAACCGAAGATCAAGTTGAGCTACCATTCGACATTTACAGTTAGAGTGATCCGGAAGAGCTAGTGACGAATCTCAAAGTAAGTTGTTCATATAGCATTATATATAGTTTTCATTTCAATATCTAATGTAGCTTGCTTGTTGGAATGATTGTGGTAAAATTTGAATGGTGGTACGAGATAGATTAGGGAATCATAATAGAATGTGCACCTTAGTGGAATTATAATCACACTCACATAGAAAAAAATGAATTGACAATATCAAATGTAGTTTTCAATATTTTGGGAACCGTTTGCTAAAGACGAAAGTTATATTATGCAAGAACAAAGTCAACCTTTGAATTTGGGTATGGATTACACGTCGATGTTTGAACTTGATGAGTTTTGGGCTGATCAAGTGAACATGAAGCCATGGGCTCGACATATAGGAAAGATAAAAAAAACATGGTTTTTGTTATCAATCGGCCGTGGAAGAACAATCTGATTGGATTTGGTACTTTTCATTTAGTGTGCGATAAATACGGAGGGCCTCAAGAGATTTGTGATGTAGACTTGGATTTTCCTCCTGCATCAGGTAGGTGAGGAAAATCGATGATGCTCGAACGTTAGTTTCAGTTGGAGAGCCGTTAAAATGATGTTGATAATTGATTCACCAGCGTCGTATGTGGTGTCCATAACCAAAAACTGTCGAATAAGATGCTTGGACATCCCTATGTTGGTCAATTAACACCTGATCAACATCAGAAGGTCCATGTGACACCGTGATTGGAATCAGACCTCGAGATGTCCTACCCAATTTGAAGTACGATGATTCAGATTGTGTGGCAGAAGAGGAACGGGTGCCCAAGATCAACATACTAGTGCATGGAATCATCGAAAATGGCATGATGCTCTATTGCTTTGAGGTGGTCATCGAACAAAATATGTGCCGCAGGGTTGTGAAAGTGATCATCCCATTTATCATCTCTTACGTCCCACACAGGCTTTTGGGACTTTGGATTGTATGGTCGATCTTCGATCGTTGGTGTAATTCGAGTCTTCGGGACCGTCTGCACATAACCAAACTGTTGCAATACACGATCAAACATGTACGCCTCCTGAATAGACCCGAACGTGAGGAGGCCTCGGTACCGTGATACCATGTAAATGCCGACAAAGTCAAGAACGCGCGTACGACATAAACTTGACATCCTCCGCCCTCGTATTTCGATAAAAGAGGATGTTATCTCGATGGTCCACCTTGGAGTCGGCTTAACAATGTATCGTCGAGCTCATCGGCGATCTCCATGCAACCTAGGATCCTCCAACACCCTAGAGGAAGACATGGGGAAATAGACGAAGATCCAATACTGAAATGAATTCAAACACAATCTCAAAAACTGTTAAGGAATTATAATACACTTGCATTGTGTAACTTAATAAGATTACCTGCAAAAGGGCAGTACACCCACCGACGACGTTATTCCCCGATCTGCTTGAGATCCCTAACTAACGGCAAAGATATGCGAGTAAACCAGCAACCCACGCATACTCATCGGTGTGCGTGTGATTAGTGACAACGTCCACTTCCCAAGTAGGTATGTGGGTAGTAGACCGGTAGTTGATGATAGCGTAACCTAGGATCTCCATTAAGTACCCCGTCGTAACCACACCTGGGTGCGCTTCACTCTATGCCATCAACTTTTGAAGGGAATGGTCCAATTATGTGTGGGAGAAACTGTTCCCACTCGGAAGGATGTCAGACGTAGAGAAGTTGATAATGTATATTTTAGATAGGCATTATAGATCGGTTTTATTGCATTTAAGTATTCATATTGCATATGTTTTCTCTTATTGACATTGTCTTGCATTTGGAGTATTCGAGTTCGGAATCTATGTTATTTCATGTTTATTCTGCGATTGTATAATCCGAGCTTGAAGGGAGGCTTGAGAGATCTAGAAGAGATGATTTTGGAGCATAAGAGAGGATAAGGAAGGAGCATCAAGGGAGTTAAGGAGCATAATGTCAAAGAGAAAGAAGAATCGTAGAGCCAGAGTAGCGGAGTCCGCCGGTCCTGCGCGCTCAGCGATTGCGATTTCGTTCGAAGATATTCTTATTAGTTTATTATTATCCTCCTCATCACTACTCAGACATACGATATGTTTACCCCGGTCCACGTTCATCAATTGACCTCTCCTCTTCGGAGTAACGGTTGTCAGTTCTGCCTAAGTTTTCTGGTTCGCCTTGCCGGTTGTGTGAGTTTCCTTGCCAGCTGAAGTGTTTTCATTGCCATCTAAATTGTTATCTAGGCCATACTCCAAATTCAGATCAAGATGCGATCTCGACCCATCGACGACCATATAACCCAACCACCCGCTTCCACCACGGTTGTTGTGATGTCTCCGTCTGGTGATTTGGTGCGTTGTCCCATATTCAGAACCATCAAGCGACTTCCATGTTGGCTTCCACTTTCGTTCACCGAAGGTTCCTGCACAACATGACATTTTTGTGCGCTCCTTGAGCACCCGACGATGATCTCTGCGTGCCCCCGACTCAAAATTTCCAGTATTATGCCATACCAACTACAACCGAAGGCCCACAAATGCCCCCGAAGATCGATCGAGTAAGTCTCGAACACCACGCAAAAAGAACCATAAAAACTAAAAAGCATATATATGGCATTCGTATTAAGGATGTCGCTTCTTTTGCATGGAAAAAAGATGGTTTTTGTTATTTTGCATGTACGTAATTGACACTATGTGATTGTTCGTTTTGTTTCCTTAAGATGTGCAACACGAATGATTGTAATTTATGCTTACTAGCTAGTAAATACTTTTGTCTTGACATTAAAAACGATGTCTTAGCCAATATAAAACTAATCTCTGTCGGATCTTGTCAATCTCATAAACTTCCCAACTACAAGATAAACAATATTAAGCACAAACTAAAGTAGTCAGAATAACATTTAGAACAACTAACCATAAAATCATCCATACATAAATCCATAACATAAGGGATCAATCATCAAAAGGGGAAAACATTTTAGACCTAAAACAAACACAACGAAGTATTAAAGCTAATGTCGGCCAGACTTTCTTAATTATCATATTTTATTATTTTATATATTAGGATTTTAGATTAAGTTTTATCTTCTAGGTTTACTTTATCTTTAGGATTAAAATTCTATATTTAAGAAACCAAAACTCTATCTTGCATGGTAGAATTGGTTATTAGGTTTTCTATTTAAACGTTGTAGTTCTATTGAATTAAGGCAGATTGAATATAGAATTGAAGAAACCCTTTGGCTAAAGGGTTCTTCGATTATCAATCCAAACCCGCTTTCTGGTTCGTATACTTTCTATCGTCCGATCCAAGAAACAAATCACGTTGCAATTCACTTTCGTTATTCGATCGAAATTGTTTCAATATATACATTCCGCAGCCATTGTTGACCAAATTGGTTAACACACTTGTTAACTAAATCCCCACCGCCATTACCTTTTAACGTGAAGCAATTTCAAGTTCGAAGCCATCCTACCGTTGGATTGGAATTGTGAGCCGCAATTCTTGACCAAAGCAATTCAAGGAGTAATTAATTAGCATTTGCTAGTTAGTTGATTCGGTAACTGCTTTCTCTCAATTCCGCTCAATCGGTTACGAGCCGGCTTCGAAGAGACGCAATACAAGAGCTAAAGCAAGATCGTCGCTTTTAGTTTAGCAATTGGCTGACCTAGCCAATTGCTATATATCATTAGACCTCCCTCTAAAGCTAATGTCGGTTGCACATATATGAAGTTGTATACGAGTCCACATGCATGATTGTCTTGCCAATGTCAGATCATGTTGGATTCCTAACACAACAAAAAATCTTCCCTCCTTTATCTTTAGTCATGGCTGCTCGGTGTGAACTTGTGACATCATTGAACAACCTGTTCAGAAGTTGGTAACACCAATGACAGTAAATAAAAAAAACTAGCCAGTACTGAAATAATTCTTGCCATGCAAAAAAACTAGAAATGCTCAGTTACGAAAGTCCAAACCTCAATTCTCCCCAACCTCCCCAATTCGAATTACAAATCCTACAATAACATCTCCTGCCAACCTAACCTTTCCCATGTCAGGCGTGTGAACCTGCAGTCCAACACCCACACTGTCATTGGAGGTTTGCAAATCCATTCTACCCTATTTCGACCTTCAATTTCATTCTTCAATGGTGATTTTCCAACTATATCACCAAGGCCCCCCAACATCCACAAGGTTAGGGTTTGTAAATCCTCTTTCCCTGTTCTCCCCAGCGTCCCCAATTCTATATTCAATAAATTCAACCATCCAAATAGGTTTTTTCACAAGATTAAGAGGAAGAGGATGAGAGCTTACTTGATTTCGCAGGGGGGTGTTCTTCTTCAAAAGGGCTGAAAGTGTTGTTCACTTCGTCCTTGTCGACCTCCCTTTTCGATTCGCCTGGCCCCCTTCTCTTTATCTCTCTTAATTGCGGGTTGAAGGTGCTTCAATGGTGGTTTTTTCACAAATCTTCAACGGCGGCTCTCTTCAACAATCTTCAATGGTGGTTCCTCTCTTCTCGTTTGAAGTTGCAACTGAAATGAGAGGGGAGATGCTAAAAAAAAATGAGAGGAGAGGATTTGGACATTTGATTTGAGTTTGATGAGTGCTTTATTAAATGTAATCATGACTCCATCCCGTTTTTCAGTTTTTTCTCACCTCTTAGTTTTGCAAAACTATGAACATTTTTGACACATTTGCAAATTTGGGTGGGGGGAATCAGATCTGCCAACAACCCAAAATTTTGGTATATTGAATGCAATTTTCTCTAGTTGCAACCTGCAACCGATTGTTCCAATTTTGTAAGAATGACATTTTGTCATCCCTTTACAAATTTTTACCCCATGGTTGTTTTTTGCAAAGTTAATTTTGTTTTGATATATTGGTGCAAATTAGCTCTATAGTTGTGGGTAAAAATAATATTTTTAATGCAATTTAACACACAGCTGCTTTTTGCAGACACCGCCCTAGTCGTCGTCTCTCTCACACTCACTCGTCCAGGAGAACAGCGCAAACGTTTTCACAGGGGGATTGAGGGCGGCGCCCAGGAGGAGGAGAGGAGGAGAGGAGGAGGAGCACTGCATAAAGAAGAAACCCTTCCAAACCCAAATCTCCCAATTGCAAGCAGAAACGCGTTGATAGGCCGTGGAATCTTCGAATCACGCAATTTGTTCTCCCACTCCCTCTCTCTCTTCATCCCACCCAGTGAATTGCGTGCTTCGTACGGCCTATCTACGCTTCTCTCTGCATCCTACAAAGCAATTCCAGATCCTCCTCCTATCATCATCTTCAATCTCGGTTTTCCCCCTTTCTCCGCCCCTGCACCGCCTTTTATATCACCAAGTACTTCGATTTTTCTTTTATTCTCTTGGGGTTTATGTTTACCTGCTATTGATTCGTGCTTCTTCTTCTTCTCTCTTTTTTTTAAAGGCTTTTTCTAGTGCTCTTGAGGTGCTTGATTGCTGAGTTTTGTTGTTGTTGTTGTTGCTGCTGCTGCTGGAGATATGGGAAAGGAGAGTGAAACTATGAGCACTTGTGAAGCTAGGCCTACTTACTGGCTCGATGCTTGCGAGGACGACGACATCATGCCCTGCGATCTCATTGGCGGATTTTCCGATTCAGTCAACCCAGAGGCCGTCGGTGATGATCACACTTTCTTTCGAGGTATTGATAGTATTCTTGACAGCATCAAGAACGGTAATGGGTTGCCTCCTTCTCAATCTATTTATGAAGACGGAATGGAAATTTTTACCTCCCTTGAGAATACTACTGAAGTTGGAGACATTAGGGCTTCTGAGATGGAAGAGGAAAAATCAGCTGATATTCATGTTTCTGAGAACCTCAAGGTTAATGGATTCAAAGAAAGAAGCCAGCATGCTAATGGGAGGAGTGTGAGCAATGGGCATTTAAGGCACAGTAGTGGGAAATTGGATGTGAATAATGAAAAGGGGGAACTAGGGCCGGTTGTTTCCCGAATTAAGATGGAGAATAGGACTCCCAAGTTTTCAAGAGATAGAGAGGCTGTTAATGAAGAAAGGCGTGCCAAAAGGGCTCGGTTTCGAGTTAGTTATGAAGACGATAGGTTTGATTCTAGTAGAGGCCGTGATTACATTCGTGAGAGGGATAGTGGTGGCAGGAAAAGATATCGAGATTGGGAAGAAACCGGGAGGAGGGATAAGGAACAAACCAGGAGAAGAGAGGGTGTTAGCAAGAGGGATAGTAGGGACAGAGAAGTGAGGGAGAGAGACCTGAGAGGTTACTGGGAGCGGGACAATCCTGGGTCAAAAGAGATTGTTTTTCGTACAGGTTCATACAAAGCTGATCGTAACACAGATTATAAGAAGGATGAACTGGAGAAGGTTCAGGGCAAAAATGGAGTTGTGGGCGAGAAAAATGGGGTACACAGTACGGAGAGAGCTCCTGAAGAGCAAGCTCGAAAGTATCAGTTGGATGTACTTGAACAAGCTAAGCAAAGGAATACCATTGCTTTCCTTGAAACTGGAGCAGGGAAAACACTAATTGCTGTTCTTCTCATAAAGAGTATTTCCTCTAAATTGCAAGAGCAGAACAAGAAGATGCTTTCCGTGTTTCTGGTGCCTAAGGTTCCACTAGTGTATCAGGTAACACAAGTATACTTTGGCTCTTTAGGGCTCCATATAGTCTTGAAATCTAAATACAAATTTAATTTAGTGGGGTTTTCCATATCATTTCAGCAAGCCGAAGTAATCCGTGAACAAACTGGTTACAATGTTGGCCATTATTGTGGTGAAATGGGTCAAGATTTTTGGGATGCAAGAAGGTGGCAGCGTGAGTTTGACACTAAACAGGTATAGCAATTGGTTGTTTGAAGCTAAACGGTTGTTCCACTGTAATCAAATAACTAGACTTGTTTATAACCTTCTTCGTTTCTATAGTTCTATTTTTCATTGGTGTCATACATATAGAGAATCCTAAAAATAAGTCTGTGAAATTATTCAACAAAAATGTTTTTCATTTAATAGTAAGATATAGATATAGATAGATTGGTTGCTAAAGAAAAGAGAAATAATATATTCGTAACTTTATTTAAAAAATAAGTTTTGAAGTACATCCGTTGGTAGTAGCTTAGTAAAGGTTGCCACTTTATTTAAAAAATAACTAGACTTGTTTATAATCTACATAATCTACACAAAATCTACTTTTTACAATCTATTGCCAAACACAGCCTAAGCATTTAAATTTATATGCTAGTAGCTTAGTAAAGGTTGCCACCTCTCCATGGAAAACATTGTAGCCAGGGCATTGCATCCTAGGGGTTGTGTATTTCTGTCTTTCTTTTGTTGCTCTCTGAGCTCTTATCTGTTTCTTAGTATCTGAGAAGCTGCTGCTTCAAGAGGTGGTGGACTTGCCTGTTCCACTGAGCTTCAGTTTGTATGTTTCACTGATTTTGTGTTGAGAAGCATGACAGTATATGGATAAATTCTTTACCTCTGCAGGTTCTTGTGATGACTGCCCAAATACTGCTGAACATTCTCAGACACAGCATAATTAAAATGGATTCCATCCATCTCCTTATTCTGGATGAGTGTCACCATGCAGTGAAGAAGCATCCATATTCGTTGGTTATGTCTGAATTCTATCATACAACTCCAAAAGAGAAAAGGCCAGCTGTGTTTGGAATGACTGCTTCGCCTGTCAATTTAAAGGGTTTGAAGCCATTCAGCCCATTCTCTGTTTTTCTTGTGCTGAATGTTTAGATAATTTGATAATTTGCTGATAATCGTGCTCTTTCTTGTACCAGGTGTGTCCAGCCAAGTGGATTGTGCAATCAAGATACGGAATCTAGAAACCAAGCTAGATTCTGTTGTTTGTACAATAAAGGATCGCAAGGAGTTGGAGAAGCATGTCCCCATGCCGTCAGAAATTGTTGTGGAATATGACAAAGCAGCCACATTATGGTCTCTTCATGAGCAGATTAAACAAATGGAAGAGGCCGTTGAAGAAGCTGCACGTTCAAGTTCTAGGAAAAGTAAGTGGCAATTTATGGGAGCTAGAGATGCTGGAGCCAAGGAAGAGTTGCGCCAAGTCTATGGTGTCTCAGAAAGAACCGAGTGTGACGGTGCTGCTAATTTAATTCAAAAATTGAGGGCCATCAACTATGCACTCAGTGAAATGGGACAGTGGTGTGCATATAAGGTTCTGCTATTTCCATTAAGTCAGAGTTCAATATTGCTTCTTGGATCATATTTGTGAGTTCTAATATATTTGTCAATTTACTTTCGCAGGTTGCTCACTCTTTTCTGACTGCGTTGCAAAATGATGAACGAGTAAATTATCAGCTTGATGTTAAGTTTCAAGAGTCCTACTTGCAGAATGTTGTTTCTCTATTACAGTGTCAGCTGTCTGAGGGTGCTGTTTCTAGTAATTGCACAAAGTCTGAGCAAGAAAATGGCAATTCTATGGATATCAACATGGATGAAGTTGAGGAGGGAGAACTTCCTGATTGTCATGGTGAGTACTGTGAATCCAGCTGTAGTTAGATTTGTAGAGATATCCTTTAACATTTGTGTTTCTTCTTGATCGTTTTCCCTCCTCCCACTCTTTTTGCTATTTTATTTGTTATAATTTTGCAAATTTTGTCCCTACATACTCCATTAGCATGTGGTTTAAACATTGTTTGTTTGTGAATGTTACTTGGACCTTTATATAGAACAAATTTAAAATCTTCTAATGGATTCTATGGTTCAGAATAGATTGGCTATAAAATCAGTCAACTTTCTGCCATTTTTTGTAGTTTGTAAATTAGTAAATCTCTCTTACTCTCTTAGTCAATTGGTTTTCATGATAGACTCATGAACATACATAAGAGCTATGAAAATTGGACTATCATGTCAACCACATCATGGTTGAGATGTATTGTGTTTAGTTTCAGTAGTTTTATCATTATTGGGATATTTGATAGACTTACTATCTCCCACTAAACAACTGTTAGAGCTTCCTATACAACTCTAGCATGACCATAATCTTCCATCTTTTTTCCATTATTTGGATCATGTCCTCCATTGCATTTGCCATACTAGGCATGATAAACAGTCTGTGCTCATTGCATCTCTGTGGTCTGCTAGTTGTGTCCGGTGGAGAGCATGTTGATGAGGTGATTGGAGCTGCTGTAGCAGAGGGTAAGGTTACTCCAAAGGTTCAGTCATTAATAAAAGTGCTTCTCAAGTACCAGAATACTGAAGACTTCCGTGCCATAATCTTTGTTGAGAGAGTTGTATCCGCTTTGGTTCTTCCTAAGGTTCATTATTATTTAATAAAATTTTCTCTAGTCATCTTTTACATTCCCTTCAGTGTGTAATTCTAAATAGCTTCATATGATGTGTTGCCCTGTGATCAGTTGTTTTCTGAACTTCCTTCCGTAAGTTTTATCAAGTCTGCTAGTTTGATTGGGCACAATAACAGTCAGGAAATGCGGACGTCGCAAATGCAGGACACAATTGCCAAATTTCGGGATGGTCGTGTAAGTTCCTTAGAAGGATTCATCTGTATTTTGCATGTGACAAAGGATTATCGGTTTGAGTAAGCCTACATGTTTGTTTACAGGTGACTGTGCTAGTTGCCACCAGTGTTGCTGAGGAAGGACTTGATATTCGACAATGTAATGTTGTCATTCGCTTTGATCTTGCTAAAACTGTTTTGGCTTATATCCAATCAAGGGGTCGTGCTAGAAAGCCTGGGTCAGATTACATCCTGATGGTAGAGAGGTATTAATCTGTTAGCAGTTCTTAAATTTCAGTTAGAGCATAGTTAAAGACCACCTGTTTCATCCCCTCCTTATAAATAGGAA
The DNA here is from genome assembly GCA_037127255.1 of Persicaria tinctoria. NCBI lineage: Eukaryota > Viridiplantae > Streptophyta > Magnoliopsida > Caryophyllales > Polygonaceae > Persicaria > Persicaria tinctoria. Next base: position 58,101,808 of record JBANSL010000013.1, read on the forward strand.
AAAGGGAATCATTATTACTTTGTTTTATGCATTAGGGGGAACCTGTCCCATGAAACATTCTTAAGGAATGCAAGGAATAGTGAGGAAACATTGCGAAAGGAAGCAATTGAGAGAACAGATGTGAGCCATATTAAGGACATTTCTAGATTGATATCAGCGGATATAAGCCCAGGCTCAGTTTACCAAGTAGAATCAACTGGTGCTGTTGTGAGCTTGAATTCTGCAGTTGGGCTTGTCCACTTTTATTGCTCACAGCTTCCAAGTGACAGGTGCAGTTCTGGAGCGATACTCTTATAATGCTTCAAGCCGATCTTAAGTTCAAATGTTTTAACTGTCTTGTCTGTGTCCTCTAACTAGATATTCAATCCTTCGCCCTGAATTTATCATGGAGCGGCATGAGAAGCCTGGTGGTCCTACAGAATACTCTTGTAGGCTCCACCTTCCCTGTAATGCACCGTTTGAAAATCTTGAAGGTCCAGTTTGTGGTTCAATGCGTCTTGCACAACAGGCCTGTTAACCACGATTTATCTCTTCATATCTTTTGATTATTCATGTATGACTGCCCCGCCATTCTAACAGCTTCTCTGACTCATTTTCTATTGGCTCCCTGGTACCCAGGCTGTTTGTTTGGCTGCTTGCAAGAAGCTCCATGAGATGGGAGCATTTACGGATATGCTCTTGCCGGACAAAGGAAGTGGAGAAGAAGGTGACAAGGTAGAGAGGAGTGATGAAGGGGAACCACTTCCTGGAACCGCCAGACATCGGGAATTCTACCCTGAAGGGGTAGCCGCTATTCTTCGGGTAAGTTTATGTTGCTGGAGCTGTCTAGATTTCTATAATCATATCTTGGCTGAACAGTGTAACTTCTTTTGACAGCAGTGATGTAGAGTTGTTTTTCCTTTCCCCTTTTTTCTTTAAGCTAGTGATAGACACACTTCTCGCGTATAGATTAAGTAGGCAGTGTTGTAAATTGTGCTAGACAGGCCCTAGGCATGGAGTGGGGGCCTAGCAACTAGATGGAATTTGAACAATCTTGATTATTTCTTTGTATTTCAGCCCTTAGCACATGTCCATAATCCTCCACATAGACTAATAATAATTCAAAATATCATCCATAAACTCAAAATCATGGTCCTTGACCTACTCTAAAGCAAATAAACTCAAAACCTTGCCTTTGACTCGAAAGCATATAAACCCAAAACCATCTGTTCAACTCAAAAGACAATAAAGAAGATCATCTAATCTTCTATGTCGATAATGTTGTAGACAACATCAACAAGCTTAATTTTAAAATCCTAACCGCCTAGTCCCATCCCGCCTAGACCCTAAACACGCCTTGCAAGCCAACCCAGACCACTAAACTCCTAGGTGGTGAGCCGTCAAGCGTCTAGGCTGTCTTTTAGAACACTGTAAACAGGTATTGTTTTATGTGTGGAGGTTCTATTATTATTTTGGTTGTGCTTTCTGTGTGCAAATATTTATTTTAGTTGGTGCTTGCCTCATTGTTTACCGTTATTCACCAAGTCCATTTTACCAATGTGGTTCTGGCCTTGCAGGGAGAGTGGATTTTGTCTGGAAAAGATGTTTGTGATAGCTCAAAGTTGTTTCATCTCTATATGTACACTGTAAAATGTGAAAATGTTGGATCCTCTATAGATCCATTCTCGACTCAAGTTTCAGATTTTGCAGTTATTTTTGGAAATGAGCTGGATGCAGAGGTACATTAATGCGATTTGAATTGTACATGTTTTGATACTTGCATTGGTTAGCATGTGTCACTGATATCAACTTTGCAATTAGGTGTTATCGATGTCGATGGATCTTTTTATCGCTAGAACCATGAAGACTAGGGCATCTCTTGTCTTCCGGGGCTCAATAGATATCACAGAAAGCGAGGTAAATGTTGTTGCTTTTTTCTGTTATATCTTTTTGATGAGAGTAAAGAAAGGATCAATATGATTTTGATGTTGATCGAACAACTTCTACTCTTCTTTTGTGCAGTTAGCATCCCTAAAGAGTTTTCATGTTAGGCTTATGAGCATTGTGTTAGACATTGATGTTGAACCTTCAACCACTCCATGGGATCCTGCTAAGGCATATTTATTTGTCCCTATGGTTAGCGATAAATCAGTAGATCCTTTAAAAGAAATTGATTGGGATCTTATTCAAGTTATAACAAAGACAGATGCATGGAATAATCCTATTCAGAAGGCTCGACCAGATGTATATTTGGGAACGAGCGAACGGACCCTTGGTGGAGATAGAAGAGAGTATGGGTTTGGGAAACTGCGACATGGAATGGCATTTGGAAAGAAGTCTCATCCTACTTATGGAATCAGAGGAGCTGTTGCTGAATATGATGTTGTGAAAGCTTCTGGATTGGTTCCCAACCGGTGTGGCAATACCCAAAGCCATGCAGCATTACCGAAAGGGAAACTGATAATGGCTGATATATGTATAAATGTGGAAGACTTGGTTGGTAAAGTTGTAACTGCTGCTCACTCTGGAAAGAGGTTCTATGTAGATTCTGTGCGCTATGATATGACAGCAGAGAATTCTTTTCCGAGGAAGGAAGGATATCTCGGTCCTTTGGAGTACAGCTCTTATGCTGATTATTACAGGCAAAAGTATGATCTCTACTTTGTCGCATTGAGTTCTTTCTACGATCTCTTTTCATTGAATTACTTTTTTGTACTAATAACACTCTATCCTTAGCTTGTGATGTCATGCTCAACCCCCTTGCACCTCTTCATGCATTGTTTAGTGATATTTAATGAACTTTTTTAAAGCCATAATGCACTTCAAATATTGCACTTGTAGGAGAAGAATACTTTATCAAGTGTTTGATAGAAGTGTTGACTAATCTTATGGCCTTTTGCATGAAATTTTTGTGTATTATCTACTTCAAGCGTAACAAAAGAGATCATTTGACTGCTGGGTGTGTGTGATGATTTCAGGTACGGAGTTCAATTAATGTATAAGCAGCAACCTCTTATCAGAGGGCGAGGTGTTTCATATTGCAAGAATCTTCTTTCCCCAAGATTTGAACATTCAGAAGGTATGCCTGTTTTGGGAAGAATATTTTATCTTCTTTGGCTGTAGTAATGTAAGGATGTAAGGATTTAACTGTGAAGCCCTGCTTCTGTGTAGCTTCAGAATGCGAGTCCGAAGAGACCCTTGACAAAACCTATTATGTATTTTTGCCGGCTGAACTGTGTTTTGTTCATCCACTTCCTGGTGGACTCATACGAGGTGCACAGAGACTACCATCAGTAATGAGAAGGGTCGAAAGCATGCTACTTGCTGTTGAGATCAGGGATATGATTAACTATGATGTTCCTGCCTCAAAGGTTCAGTGTTCTTGTTTTTCACCTTTGCTTATAGTTTTTACTTGTACAATTTGATAAATCTGATAATTGCTAGTCCAATATCCAGATTTTGGAAGCATTGACGGCTGCTTCATGCCAGGAGACCTTTTGCTATGAAAGAGCAGAGCTTCTTGGAGACGCTTATCTCAAATGGGTGGTTAGCCGATTTCTTTTCCTCAAACATCCCCAGAAACATGAGGGTCAGCTTACAAGGATGAGACAGCAAATGGTGAGCAACATGATTCTCTATCAGCATGCACTATCCAAGGGACTTCAATCTTACATCCAAGCAGATCGCTTTGCTCCATCAAGATGGGCAGCGCCTGGTGTTCTACCTGTCTATGATGAGGACAGCAAGGAAGCAAATTCATCTTTGTTTGACGAGGGCAATTCAACTACCATTGTAAAGCAAGAAAGGGACTGTTTGTATGGCTATGAAGATGATGAAATGGAAGATGGTGAGGTTGAAGGCGACTCGAGTTCATATAGGGTTCTATCTAGCAAGACGTTGGCAGATGTTGTTGAAGCATTAATTGGAGTTTATTATGTCGAAGGTGGGCGGTTAGCAGCTAACCACTTCATGAAATGGGCTGGAGTTGAGATGGATATTGATCCTTCTGAGCTCGAATGGACGAGCACATCAAGCCATGCCCTTCAGAGTGTTCTTAAAAGTGTGGATTTCAATGCTTTAGAAGGTGCCTTGAACTATAGGTTCAAAGAAAGAAGCCTTTTGGTAGAAGCAATAACTCATGCTTCTCGCCCCGCCTCTGGAGTTTCCTGTTATCAGCGGTTAGAGTTTGTGGGTGATGCAGTATTGGATCATCTAATCACAAGACACCTATTTTTTACTTACACTGATCTACCTCCTGGTCGATTGACTGATCTACGTGCTGCTGCTGTTAACAATGAAAATTTTGCCCGTGTTGCTGTGAAGCATACCCTTCACTTGCATCTACGCCACGGATCCTCTGCTCTTGAGAAGCAGGTTTGTTACTTATTGCTTCTTGTGATGCTTGTCACAGGGTCAATTGGCTAGAAATGCAGTGTGCTTGATTTTATATATTCAATAGCTAATTGCAGTGTGTCAGTTGAATCTTTATCATAAATTGTCCCTTGAATTTTGTACAGATAAGAGAATTTGTGAAGGAAGTACAGAATGAGGAGTCAAAATCCAAAATGAATTCCTTTGGCTTAGGGGATTGCAAGGCTCCTAAAGTTCTCGGTGACATTGTTGAGTCAATTGCAGGAGCCATTTTCCTTGACGGTGGGCGTGACAGTTCTGTGGTCTGGAAGGTAAAGTTTTTAAATGTATTCTGGGATTAACTTTTCATGCTCTCTTGGACTAAAAATTGTTACAAAATTTGTATTTCGCCCTTTTTCTTGCAGGTATTTGAGCCATTGCTGCAACCTATGGTCACACCAGAGACGCTTCCGATGCATCCTGTGAGAGAGCTGCAGGAAAGATGCCAACAACAGGCGGAAGGTCTGGAGTACAGGGCTAGCCGAGATGGAAATTTAGCGACTGTCGAGGTATACATAGATGGGGTGCAGATTGGTATGGCCCAGAATGCACAGAAGAAGATGGCACAGAAATTAGCTGCTCGGAATGCCCTTGTGGCTCTCAAGGAAAAGGAGATGGATGAAGAAATAAAGGAGAAAGCTGATGAGAATGGGAAGAAGAAGAAAAATGGTGGGCAAACATTCACAAGGCAAACTCTGAATGATATGTGTTTGCGTAGGAACTGGCCCATGCCACTCTACAGGTAAATTACGCGTTTTGGTCTCTTGATCTGAATGATGAAACACCGTATGAATGATTTTCTCACACACCTGTTTGAATGAATGGTTGCATCCCGATCCCTAGGTGTGTGGACGAAGGGGGACCCGCTCATGCCAAGAGGTTCACATTTGCAGTGCGAGTCAAAACCAACGATAAGGGATTGACAGACGAGTGTGTCGGGGAGCCAATGCCCAGTGTAAAGAAGGCCAAGGACTCAGCTGCGACGCTTCTGCTGGAGCTTCTGAACAAGTGGTACCCTCCCACAGCTGTGTTGTGAGTCCTTCTGGGGACCCTATTTAAATTTAACTGTAGTTGCTACTGATTTCATCGTTTGCTAATAATTTATTCGGATTTGGGGATACCAATTACCAGCGACAGGGGGTTAGTTACAAACTGCTGTGTAGCCTGGCTAGTCATATGCAAATCATAATAGAATGTGATAAGACTAAGAGGAGTCTGTATGTTTTGAGTCTCATATTTATTTACCAGTTCGGCACTGGTACTTTCTGAGGTATTTTTTTAATAATCAACTCATTCGGTCTTGTGCCGTTTCTTAAAAAAATATACTATTTTTTTGTATTTTTGTTATATTAGTATTTTTAAATTATTTTTGTATTAAATTGTTAAAATAGTTATTTTGAATTTTTCTATTAAAGCTTTTGAGTAACCATTCGAGGAGTGGCTCGATTGCCGGCTGTCCTCGTCGTGATCGGCCTTTGGCTGCGCTCGACGGCGTCGCCCGGCCTGGTGGAGCCTGGAACCGGGGGTGGCCGGTGGGTTTGTGTTGGTCTGACTTGGCTGCCCTGACCATTGCAGCCGCCTTTGAACTTTGATGAACCCCTTAAAACCCCTTCTCCTCCCTCTCCGCCGGTTGTTGACCGAGTTTACCTCTCCCCTGCCTTGCGAACGCTCGTGGCTGGGCGGAGGTTCATGGGCCCTCTTCTCCGTCTCATCCCTGATTTCCTTGTTTCGGGCTTTCTTCGGGTTTGCCTTGAGCCCTACGGTGGCCCGGACTTGGATTTATCCCCTTTCCCCTTTTGGGCTTCCTTGGTCCCAAAGCCTTGTAGCCTTGGGTCTTGTTGGCCCATGGAATAATAAGGGGTAGTTATTAATTATAATAATATCGGAAATAATAATAAATAATCATCAATAAATTATTCCATTTTATGGGGTTTGCGTAAATCCTGTTTGAGTTTTTGGTGCCTTTGGTTTAGGTGTTGTGTGACTTTACGTTTGACGTGATTGGATTTTCTTCTCCGTTTGATGGGGTTCTGGCAGTCAGAGTCGGGATAGGCTGGAGTCGTGGTAGTGTATATCGAGACGTCTCTTGCGTCTCTTTCTCCGGAAGAATGGTTTCTTGGAGGTTCGTCTTCACTGCCCACAGGTGACTCCTGATGTGCTGTTGGCCTATGGTGCGTCTTTAGGGTAGTGATTGACTTTGTCTTTCGTCTACGTCATCGTCTTGTTCGATTTAGTTGTATTTAGTTCCGCATGTGTAGAGTTCTTGCCTGTATTTTGCACCTTCTTTTTATTTTTCTATTTGCTTAGACGGTTATTCGTCTGCCGACTTGTCGACCATCGAGGTTCAAGTATATCTGACCCCGAATTTTTACCTAATAATAAATAAAAAACTATACTTTTAAGTAATCATAAAACTAAATCAAGATTAAATTCAATTTTGTATGTAAATAAATGAAATAAAAGTTAGTAACAATGGATTAGATATCAATGCATCCCTAAGGACAATAGCCACGGAAATCGGGAAAGATCAGTTCTCAAAATTGACATGGGCTTGGTGGAGCATTTGGATGTTCCGAAATAAAGCGCTCTTTGAAAACATCAAACCAGACTTTCGTAACATATGGGCGTTTGCCCAAAACCAAATCTATTCCTGGAAAATAGCCAAGACAGATGATGAAAACACCTTACATCATACAACCATCACAAACAGAACAAAACGAAGGAAGAACATAAAGTGGCGCAAACCACAGGAAGGAACCTACAAACTAAATTTCGATGGTGCCTTCACCCTAGCGGGCAAGGCAGACTACGGATACATAATTAGAGATACTAACGGAGACCCGATACGCATGGCTTCTGGGGCTTCCCCAATCAACTCCGTAAAAGGAGCGGAAGGCTATGCAATGTGGCAAGGCATAAACAAAGCCCGGGAACTACAACTTCACCATATCATAGTAGAAGGTGATAACCTCACCGTTATAAATTGCCTCAAAGACATTTGGTCCCCACCAGGAGAAATTGAAATGATCGTCTCTAATGCTCTTTTCTCCTTGAGCTGTTTGGGCTCTTCTCAGGTATGCCACACATACCGTGAAGCTAACCGAGCTGCGGATCGACTTTCGCACCTTAATTTAGCTTTATCGGGTTCCTCGCATGACGACATAGAACTTAGTTCTATCATCCTTAGAGATGCGCTTGGCAAGTGACAAATTATATATTTGGCTTTGTCAAATTCTTTTCGGTTGAAACAAAAAAAAAAGAAATAAATTGTATTTGGTTTCAACCTTAGTTTTTTTTTTCATGTGGTGCCCTGAAGTAAGGGATATTTATATACAAAATTTTTGTGGTACTCTTGATGTTTTTAAAATTTTAGCACCATACTCCTCCGTTAGGTTTTATCCCAAAAAAATGTTATCTTTCTGTTAAATATTGTTGGGACTTATTAGAGACCAATCACGAGAGAAAGAGATGGGGAATCAGAAGTCAGCAACTGAGATGAAGCTATGGAAGGTTCCAACTTCCAACACAGGAGATTCTTAATTCAAAGTGAAGAGGAAGTGAATGATGACAAAGAAAAAATCTCATAATCGGATTATCTTTGAAGATATTAGTAGTTTGACGGGAGGACATGGAAGGAGACAAAAGGAAAGCAAGAAGAAACACCTCAAGAAGATGAGGATGGGCATCGTATACTGTCAAACTATGAATAATAAGATATGCTCACACCAAGTTGTACACAAGACAAACATACAAATAACAAATAATTTATTGGAAATGGTGTCAAATTTGATTAGATATTTTAAGTCGCGTTTACGTATCAAATAATTCTACTAATTTAACTAATGTAGTTTGTAAGTACGGATCAATCCCATAGAAACTTATGTATCCATGAGTTTATTTTTATGTTAAGTATGAGAGCAAAAGGGGAAGATTTGGTTTTCTATGGACTAATGGAAGTAGGAAAATGCAAGAAAAGCTATGATTGTTATATGAAACTATATTTGGGAAAGACGTTTAATTAATCGATATCCATTTACAAACTCAATTCCTGATCATTGAAATACCCTAACTCTATTCCCTTGAGTAACTTATCATGGAAATCACCTCTGGCGCATTCATGAGAGGAAGAAGAGCCTATGGGTCCGGTGGGTGCACCACAAGTACCTAGCGGATTGTAACGTGGAGGAATGGGTTGCTCATCGTCGTGACTCCCCCTTAATCAAGGCCATTGTTGGAGCTAAAGATAGAATTATTTGTACAAATGATTGCCTTGGTAACAAATTTGATGATTGGTGTAGCAATGGGAGGTTCCGTGTGAGCAAGACCTATGAGGACCTTAGAGACAAAGGTGTGAAAGTTCGGTGGCACAAAGAGGTGTGGGCGAAGGGAAACACTCCGACACATTGCTTCATCCTTTGGCTCGCTATGTTAGGTAAACTATCCACCCTTGATCGCCTCTTCTTCCTTGACATTAACCATTGTTGTAGGATGTGTTGAGGAGATGTTCTTGAGACGCATATCCACCTCTTCTTTGAATGTCCTTACTCCAAGGACAAAGACAAAGGTGTGAAAGTTCGGTGGCACAAAGGGGTGTGGGCGAAGGGAAACACTCCGACGCATTGCTTCATCCTTTGGCTCGCCATGTTAGGTAAACTATCTACCCTTGATCGCCTCTTCTTCCTTGACATTAACCATTGTTGTAGGATGTGTTGAGGAGATGTTCTTGAGACGCATAGCCACCTCTTCTTTGAATGTCCTTACTCCAAGGACATCTGGAGAAGAACAAGAGATAGATTTTAGATTCCAGAGGAGGTGGACAGCTTGCATAGGGGCCTTAGGTGGCTTCGAAGACACAAGAGAAAGAATGGTTGTGATGCCAAGGCTAAGACCTTTGCTTTCTCCGTTGCGGTTTACCTCATTTGGCACGCAAGAAATGCTAAGGTCTACGATGATAAGCACGTCCCCGAGGAAGTTGTTGCAAGGCTAATTGCAACCCATGTATTCCGGCTACTGCACTCAACCTTTGCTCTCCAGGATGTCGAGAAGATCTAGTCTTTTTAATGCCCTTGGTGCCTCTTGTTTTTCGGCCACTTGCCTTACCATGGCTATTGGATTGTGTCCTAGAGCCTGCGTGCTTTTGGTGCCTACGTGCATCCGAGAACCGTCCCCCTTGTGTTGGATTGTTGGCTTGTGTCGTCCTTTTGCGGGTCTGTGTGCCCCGGAAACAAGGTCTTTTGATGTATTTTGGAGTTTTTCTAGGCCTGTGAGCCTCGACTTCTCCCCTTTTATGTTTTTTCTTGACATCCTGTATGTGTCCGGCCAGGCTTCGTCTTGGCTGGAGCATACACCTGCTCTTTTTTATTTTGGCTTTGTGATCCTAGCTTTAACTCTTTAAGGGTATAAGCCTGGATGTATGATCCTTTTGGATCCCCATTCTTTATCCTTCGAATTTACACGCACCCCAAACCCAGACTTAGTGCGTTTTTAAAAAAAAAAACTAAATTAAACACTATTTATGTATTTTTTTTGTTTTTTATTTAGTTTTTTTTAATTAGGTAATAATTCAGGTGAACCTACCCTATAGATGAGGTTTTAAAGACCTAAATGATCACTCCATGCCCAATGCAACCACCGTCTATATATTCATCTTAAAATTTCAAGACGGTAAAGTAGCACATTAAGGCGTTATAAATAATTAACAAGGATGCATCTGTACATGTACGCACATTAATTTAGTTGCACGTACCAAGGTACAAAAACATTCTTAGTTTCTACATACTACCATATCAATGTAAACCACTAATAACTTGTATCAAGGACAAGTTTACTCATCTTCAACCAACTCTTGGAGCTTCTTCTCCACAATTTCACCACAAATTTTGCCCATCATATTGTAGAACAACATTAGGTCCGTCAATTGGTCAACCGACATCCGATCCATGATCTTCCTCGCCAGCTTCTCCCGCTCATCGCTTACCTTCATCTTTTCAAAGTAGGAATATGCATTCCTCACCGTCGCACCCATCTCCTTGAGCCGGAACTCTTGTTGGGAGCTCAAAGTGTTCGACTCCAAGAACTCCGCACCAGCCCTGAGCTCGGTTGGTGCGCCGTCCTTGTTGTTGTAGGAAAGGTTGGCTATTTTGGTGCCTGATAAATAAAGGTCCTTCGCTAGTGAGAAACTGCGGATGATCACTCTTCCTTTTGTTCTCTATTTCCACGTTGAGCTTTAGGGTCTTCGGGATGACTTTGGTGGAGTCAAGCTTCTTTTTATAAGCAATCACTGCCCTTACAAATTCCTGCTCCAACATATATATTTCATCAAAATCCATCCAATAATTCAATTAAATCAATTGCGCGCTAACAAATTTAATTAACCCCACCTCTCTTTTAGCCTATTTAATTAATGGTTTTATACAAAAGTGCGGGTAAAAAATACTCCGTACTAGTTTGATATTACAAAGGGTGGATAGTGAAGTGGTTACCTTGTAAGCAGCAGGGCAGCCCGGGTAGTCGAAGAGATTAGAATCGGGTTGACGCATGCGCTCCGGGTGGAACTGCAGCCCCATCACGAACCTCCCCTCCCCTGGATTGTACATATTAGGGTCGTAGAAGCCTTCGATGAGTCCGTCGGGGGAGTAGGCCATGGGTACGAACCGACTCGCCAGCTTCTTCACACCTTGGTGGTGGTAGCTATTCACCATGATGTTGTTTTCATCGAACCATGAGTGCAATGGAGTCCCATCCACAACCCTGATTGGGTGCCTGTGCCCGTCGTAATTGGAGTAGTCCATGTGCACCACCCTCTCCCCTTGGCTCACCTTCTTTGACAGCTCCTTCCCTACGTCTTGGTATAGGGTGCCCCCACTTGCCACGTTTAGTACCTATTATCATTCCAATACGACAATCCTCATTTTCATTAATTTCACTACGTGATGTGTCTCCATCATCATCATCTGATCAACCTCTCTGACTCATTCCCCAATCTATAACCCTCATTCATTCATTTTTATGATTAATTATTGTTATACTCGGCTGGGACCAATTGAAGGGAGATCGTGTGGGCCCATGTATGGATCGGAGTATCTCAAAATCAATTTCGGATAATCCTATATTCCAACAATTAAGAAGATATATCTATTTCAACATATGTTCGTTTGCTATTCTTGATGTCGATTAGTTTCTAACAATTAAGACGATACATCTATTTCAACATTTAAGAAAACATATATGTTTTAATATTTTTAAGAAAACAACCCTATATACCTAATATTTGTCAATGTTCATTCAATCTTATCCTAACACCATTAAATAGCAGCTAATCAGTTTATCTGGTAAGGATGACACGAGATAACTAATTAAACGGTAGATATTATTTACCTGGGAGCCTCTGCATATACCCAAGTAAGGTATGTTCCGGTCAACGCAGAGCTTAGCGAGGCTGAGCTCAATGGAGTCCTTCTCTTTGTCAATGGTGGTGTCGCTCGCATGGAGCCGCCTGATCTCCTCAACCTCCTCCGGCGAGAGAATGCCGTCGTCAGAGTCATGGTGGTACCACGAGGGATCGATGTCTTCTCCCTCGCACAGAAGGACGCCGTGGATGGGCTCGAAGCTCTCGAGCAGGGTGTGGATTCCGGATACCCGAGGCACTATAACGGGTACTGCCCCGTACTCGACTATCAGATCCAGATGGTACTCCCCTGTTCATCATTCACAATTTTCACCCCATTTTTAATTCACTCCAAAATTCAATGGGTTTAGATATAGCTTCAGCGCTCATTTGTTGAAAATTTGAAAAGGGAAAAGGAAAAGCAACGAATTTACTCCAATTATAGTTTAACATACATTATTATAAAAAAATTAATCATTATCATCTCTTTCAAACTTTTTCATACAAAATTAGTTTTGTTTCTCATTATTTCAATTACTAATTTAAGCAAGGGGTAACTATATATCCTATACTCTTTTAATCATTATCCCTCATATTTTATTTTTTACACAAAAAATAGCATTTTTCTCTTATCTAGATACATTTTCCTATACAAAATTTGTTTTTGTTCCGTTTATCTTGCACTCTTATGCCAAACGAGCCCTCAATTAAACTTTTTACCCATATCATTAATTTACATGTATCAAGTTAATTAGTGATAGAATCACATTCCCAAATTGACTGCCTCGTAAATACTTATGTAGGTATTACTCTCTCAGTTGAAAAATATAAAACTTAGTTTGTCCCACCAATTTTAAAGAAAATATTTACATTTTTTAAGGGTGTAAAAAAAATACAGTTATACCCCTAATTATTACTCTTTTTTTTATCATTTTTTTAAAACTACAACTAATATCTCCATAATTATGACAAGAGAAACTTTAATACAAAAATATACGTTCCCGTGTTTTTCCTAAAAATATTTCCTCTAAAACGAATTAACAATTATAAAAAAAATAAAAAAAATAATTATAAATTTATATGATTTCATATTAATTAATTAATTAATAATAATTATAAATTTTTTTTTACATAATTTTAACTCTTGAAAAAAAACAAAAAAAACTTTGTATTTTAGTAATAATTAATCATTCATGCATGTCACATTGAACGCCCAGCCACTAGATGGATCATGATACTGATCCCCTAAAATGACTAGATAATATCGATCTCATTATCCAAGTATTTAAGAAGATTATGATATTATGTAAAGAGTACATATATGGAAATAAATTATATGCGTATCCTAACAATGAGCACCAAAGCAAACTTGGCCATTTCCAGGAAGGGGAAATACAAAGTCAAATTATGTAGGATGTGCTTTTGGTTGTGCTCACGTTTTTTTAGCAGCTAAAACAGGATCAAATTGTATTCATGTTTTGTTCTATTAAGTTGAAGCCAAATCAACGAATTGGATTTTCGATGAAAATGCAACAAAGTTGAATCTTACATTAATTCAAATCGATGGGTTTTAAGTTTTAACGAACAAATATATACCGACATTTGATAAAATTGACATGATACAGATAAAAGCATGATCGCTCAATCAAGTTGAAACAATGAACAAAGACGAAAGAGATCGATAACCTACCGACGAAATCGACAAACTTGTTCTTACGAAGGGTGCGACGAGAGACAATGACAACGCGAGGAAGGATGAGGGAGAGATCATCGGCCGCCATTAGTATTTAGTAACGTTAAGGCTAAGTCGATCTTAAGATTAGCCTTTAGATAAGTGTAACGCTTCCAGGGATGGGGGGACGATTTGGTGGGGGAGACTCCCAATTCGAGTGTCTATTTATAACGGTGGGGGAAAACCAAGGCGTTGCCACGGGAAGGTTGCAACTAATTATGAATTGGAACGATTAATTGAGGTGTCCGACTCCGGGCCCAGTAGCTAATTATGAAGATTGCCACCGACAAGGAGGTTGATCGGTGGGCCCAGAAGCGGGATCAAAACGCCGCGTAGGATGGGACGAATCCACGTTACCCAGAGGGGTGTGGAGGCCCACCCTGTTTTTCGGATTTCCACGTGGACCTTGGCTGAGTGTTTATCTGAGGCAGGTACTATGTCTGTCTATGACGAAGACGGAGACGCCTCAATGGCAAATGCTGAGACTTTGCTGACTTGGATCCTCTCTCTCCCTGTCCCTGCCTCTCTCTCTCTCTCTCTCCATTAGGCTCCGTTTGGCTATATCTTACTTCCTTTTTTAATTTTACATTTTGGTTTGTTTTTTCTTTTTTCCCATTATACTATTAAGAGACATGAAAGAGATAAGTCATATGTCTAAAATTAAACATGACAAATTAATCAATTGATAATAGAAAAAGTAGTACACTGTCTTATATACGCACGATCCCTGATAACGAATCCTAACGGATATTTTTTTGTTTGATAACTCTTGGTGGAAAGCTTTTTAATTAGAAAATGATTCGCATCAAGTATCTATAAGTAAACAGTTTATGCGCGCGCAGCCAAACGGAACCTTTGTATTTCAAAGTATCAACTATCATTCAACCACCACATGATCTTCATTGTTCTGGATGAGCCCTGGAACTCGAATAGTTGTCCGGTCCTAGTGGCCCACTATTTCTCTCCATTGTTTAATTTCTTTTCTGCTTCTTATTTTTCTTTCTTTTTACATACAAATATCCCCTTTTTATTTAAAAATTTCTAAAAATAAAAAGCAAAAGGGGAAAAAAAGAAGATCGGAAGGAAGAAGAAATGGTTTCCTACCTAGTTGAAATTGGATTTCCCACTCGATTAGGGTACGTGGATTAACGCCTTTTGCCCCTTGGCTTCCCCAATGGTTCAACCCCACTACCCCAGTTAAAATATGGCTTAAGCTGCTCATTTAACTCATGGATTGTCCATGAGTCGGTTATATAGTAATATTCAGGAATAACCAAGTCTATTGTTGAATTCACTGATTCTGTGAAACCGGTTTGATGGGCCAGGATCAGATTAATTCGGTCACATCAGATTTCGGTTCCTTTGGCAAACCATCCATTTCATTCATATGGATATGTGATACGGAGTATAGTCTTGCATAACATCCATTTCATTCATATAGATGTGATATATTCTTGCATTGAGCAGGGACGAAACTAGAAAATGGCTTTGTGGAGATTTGAACTAGAGCAAAAAAAAGTCTTTTTTTTTATAAAAAGGGCAATACTTAACTACTAAGCGAATCTACCTTTCCTATTTAATTATAAATATTATTTTACTTTTAGAAAATTGGGATGGGTTGCGACACATATCAACCTGTCTTTGATCCAGTGCCTGTATATTAATCAACATATTCTCACTCTATTAGTTAATTTATTAAACATTAATGTTAAAACAACAATATGAATATATATTTTATTTGGTAGAGAAAGCGGGTCAAAGACCCGCGCTCTAGAGGAGCATTTTATTGCCCGCAAAAGGGAAAAATCTACATGGTGCACAAACGAGAACTAGTCACCTACTGCACATGACGAGACAAAAGTTCAATAGTTCCCTTAGGAACCGAATCCAAAACAAAACAACCTAAAGGGAACAAGTAAGCAAAATCAGCAAGATACTCCGCAAGGCAATTGCCTTCCCGAAGAGTGTGACGGAGATGAGCATCCCAGTTCCTACTAAGGGAGTCATGACAAAGCAACACCAGACTAGCACTTGGGTGCAACGATCTTACCCTGAGTTAATTATATAATTAACAACAGGTAAAATGAACAAATCTCAAACAACTTACGGCACTAACTACGATTTGATAGAGCATCTGGCCAATCAAAAACAAAATCGCATGACAACAAAACGATTCAAATGAGATGGAAGAAATATTTTAGACAACAATTCAAACTACGAAAATATGCACCAAAAATATATTGAGAGAAGGCAGAAATAAAGAAGTTAATTAAGAACACGAACAAGTCTTAGGAAGACAAAAAGTATATGAGATGGAAACCATTGAATGAGTGAAGATTTAAAATCAACTTTGACGAATTCAAACTCTTGACGGGCAAAACAATGAGAAGGTTTGTAATTGGGGACCGTTCTTGTTTTATCGTGGCATCTGATACTTCATGATAGTGTCAAAATCGACACTCCAAGATGGCCAAATGACTCAACCACAAACGAATATCCGATAAGCCTTGAGCACACTTATGACAAACTACTCGAATGTCGGGGATGTCAGGAAAATGTACCACAAGGAACATCCACAAAATCGTCGCAAATGTCGGAGGTTGAAGGCGAAGAGGACGGGTAGGATGAGTGTTGTGATGTATGGATCATTGTCCCACATCCAAAAACACGGAACCTCATGCCTTGGATATAAGTAAGTGGGTTACTCCTCCTATTGCCAATTGGTTTTAGGATTGAACCCCACTGGTCATGTGTGCTCGGCTTGGGTGCGCATGATGCTCTCGAACGTGTGGACCCCCCACGTTATATGGTCTACCGAGATTTAACATAGTATCAGAGCAGTGCAGTCCGAGACCCCTGATCGATTAATTACTGGGCTAGTTGGTCTTAAGGCAAGACGTCAAGTGCAACCGGTATATATTGCGGGGCCATGCAGTTGCACTTGAGGGGGCGTGTTGTGATGTGTGGATGATTGTCTTACATAAAAAAACACAGAATCCTAGGACATGTGGACCCCCACGTTATATGGCCCACCGATATTTAACAATGAGCACGTCAGTGAGCCTGTGGCACCCTTGAGCATGACCTGGCTATGTGAGTGTGGGTGCAGGCACGCTCAAGCACATTGAGACCATGGTTGTCGTGCTGTTTTGGGTGCAGTTAGACCTGCATCCTTATGTCCGTATTAATATTTTCTTATGCGTGTCTATCCTAGTCTATATATTTATAATATAAACTAGTATAGTATCCGCGCCATTATTTGGTTTTTTAAAATCATAATAATATGATAAATTAATACTATAAAATAAAATAAAATATTATTAAAAGTTAGCATAAGATTATAAATGTATAATTTAATTCGGAGAAAAACAAAAATTAATGTGGTGATAACATCTCATTAAAAATAATTCTCATTTAAAGAAGTATGTAGATATAGAAATTTTAAAATAATCTTATGGGAAAGAAAAAAAAAGGAAAAATGGACAAAAATAATACCAAGTATCAACTTTTGGCCAAAAATAATACGAACTTTGAAATTGACCGTTTCATATACGAACTATCGCTCTATTAACCGAAAATAATACATATATGTATTCCGGTGAATTTTCTGACCAAATATGCCACGTGGACGCTGGAAAACACACATGGCATAAAATTTTGCCACGTCACCAAACTTGTAAGTTATGTCATATCATAAATTTATTTTTCAGTTTTTTTTTTAAAAAAAAGAAAAATTAAACAAATAGGCAAATAGCTACCGTACATTTCGAAACAATGGAATCGAGGGTGTACGTCTTCACTTTTTTCTCAATGTTATCTGCTCGTTCTCTCATCCATTGTTTCGAAAGGTACCGTAGCTATTTGCCTATTTGTTTATTTTTTCTTTTTTTAAAAAAAAATGAAAAATAAATTTATGACATGGCATAACTTACAAGTTTGGTGACGTGGCAAAAATTTATGCCATGTGTATTTTCTGGCGTTCACGTGGCATATTTGGTCAGAAAGTTCACTGGAATACACATATGTATTATTTTCGGTTAATAAGGCGATAGTTCGTATATGAAACGGTCAATTTCAAAGTTCGTATTATTTTTGGCCAAAAGTTGATACTTGGTATTATTTTTGTCCATTTTTCCAAAAAAAAACTATCATTGTAACATTATTTAAAAGATTTAAGTACTAAAGATAATTTTATGAAAAATCGATCACTTAGATGAAAGAGGGAATATATAAGATTTGGGAGGAAGACTTTTACAAATGAATACAAAAATATGTGAAACGCTCTCAAAAGAGAGCGTTTCCAATAATCCCCCGCCGCTCCGTCAACCTCCATCTTCAACCGGCCGATCCAATGCTCCGATGATCAACTCTTGGTGTTTGAGCATCTCTCCTCCCCCTCGTCTCCCTCTTTGTGCGCTTCATGTTCCATCATTAGTGGTGGACTAGGTGAGACCCGAGCAACGAACAACATCTCCGACCAAACCTCTCTTCGGAGAGTCCAAATCTCTCTTCAGAGAGCCTAAATCTATCTTTGGAGATTCCCAATTCGTCTCCTCTTGAGTAGATGCTTGAATCTTAGTTCATTGGATCTCCTCCCTCCCTAATACCTCGTTCAATTTGGATTTTTGGCAAGTTGGGGCTCGATTTGTGGCCTCGGTCTTTGCCTTTAGTCCCACGAATTAACCATCATCTTCTACCTTGATTGACCTGCAATCTTCTTCCTCGGTGGAGTATTGAGTTCGTCCCCTTCATAATCTCTCCATTTGGGTCCTGGTTCGCTTCCCTCGAGCCTTCCGATTCATCGGCGATGGCGGCATTCCGGAGGCCTCCCCCTCTCTGGTTCCGTCGTTCGCTCCCTAATTTAACCCCCTGCCTCTTCGACCTGGTGGTTTGTCTCGCTTTGGCCCTTCTCGGCGGGTGCTCAGGGGTGGTGCCACTTATGCCCTTCTGTCGGTGTCGGGGAGTACATCATCCCGGCGGTGGTCTTGGCTTGCGCTGTCCTTCCGGTGTTGCGCCTCCGTTCCGCTGCCGGTTTTCACTCGCTTGGTTCGTCTCCGACCTTGAGCTTTTGGCGGCCTCCTCAGCTTGGCCATGGTTGGCGTTGTTTTGGCCTTGGTCGGCGGCCGCTTGTTGCTCCCTTCCGGATTCGACCTGCTTTTTTGCTTCCTTGGCTCCTAAGTGGCCCGAGGGTTGCTTTTCGGGCTCACTTTTCGGGCCCAAGGCAATTCCTTGGGCCTAAAGCTGGCCATACAATTAAAAGTAATAAATAAATAAGTTTATTACTTCATTAAACTATATATATCTTTACATGTATTAATCATTTTCTTGCGTGAGGGTTTGATTAAATCCCAAGAGGGTCTCAATTAATCCCGAAAGGGATTCTTGGTAAGTCGTATTAGGGGGGTTCTCGGCAGCGAGTCTGGTTGTTCGTGGCGTCCTTCGTCTGAGTTTGAGCTCTGGTGACCGGTGTCGGGTCTGGCTGGGGTTGTGGCAGTGTGTATCGAGGCGACTCCGCATTATGGAAATTTCCTTGGAGGTTCGTCTACACTGCCCACAGGGACTCCTTTTGTACTGCTGGTCAGCGGTGTCACTTCTTGGTGTTGCTTGGTGTCGGCTCTTAGTCTACGTTGTCTCGAGTCTGGGTGAGCTTAGTTTGCTTGTTTGACTGCATTTGTGTCCTCCCCCCGTTTGTACTGCACCTTTTTTTTCCTCTTTCCATGCTGTATTTTCTATATTTATATGTTGTATGTTTAGACAGTTTGCCGTATGCCGAGTTTGTCGGCCTCTCGAGGTTCCGGGCTTGTCCGGCCTCGAATTATTTCCTAATAAAAAAGGGAATATATAAGATTTGATATTCTCATTCTTTAAATTGAATATAGTATATAAACAATTACATCTACGTATAGATTATATTAATTCAATATTTTGAATTAAATCCGTTGGTTAGAAAATATAAAATATATTAAGAAAAAACTATAATTAATATGATGATGTCACCTAATTGAAGTTACTTTTCATTTAAATTATATATTAACTAGTGTTATACCCGCGCCATGGCGCGGATGCGATGGAAAAAAAATGAAAATATAAAATCTTTATTATAAGGAATGACCAAATACAATATAAACAAATGTTTGGAAAGTCTAAAAAAACAACATTGTTATTGAACGACATAGGTGTTGTGAAAAGGAACAGATCGAGGTGATGTAGGCTTCGTCCATGCAAATCCTAAAAAATATTGATGAATACAAAGGGATGAATTTGTTTGATAGAGATCATTTATAGGTTAATAATAAATGATATACAAATTAAAATGTAGATATAAAAAGTTTATTAATGAACCAAAATGTGTAACTTACATAAGGAAGACAAATCAGTTATACTTTAGGATGATAACAGATGTTACCCCAACTAAAAGAGAAGGTCATCAGCCTGAGTAATGAAAGGAATGCGACCAACATCAATATAAGATTTTTTTTAAAAAAGGCATATTATGAAACATGTTAGCAACTGTACCTGCTAGGATAAAGCTTCCAAGACTTCTTTGTACACCACATTAGTTGTAGTGTTCAGTGGATAACTCGGTAAAGCCTTGGGCTCCCATGTGCAACCAACGACTCAATGATGTCTTCTTAGGAATTAGATATTCCTGGGTGTTGGTTTCCTGAGGAGAAGAATATGCCAAGTTCAAGCAAAAGTATTTTTAGGTGTATCTTAATGTACGTTGACGTATAAATGAAGCAAATATCCAAAATATTATTGACGATCTTAAAAAAAAATACACATCTATAATTCAAGAAATTTAAAGTTGACGTATAAAGGAATTGGATATTCCTGGCTGCTGGTTTCCTGAGGAGTTTACAACTGCTTGAGGATGCAATTGGAGCAAGGAGTTTCAAAACTGAAATGGGAAAAATTAATAAAAAGGGGAAAGGGAAATGAGAAAAAAAAACATGACCCATGTTTAAGCTAGCAGAACAGGAGAACGGAAACAAACAGAAGAAATCGTTACCTTTAAGAAGGTAGCACCAATGTTGAAACATTATAAAGAAAGAAAGAAATAATAGCTTTCCAAACTCATAAATAGACAGTTAGGAACGCACATTTACGAAGTTAGCACCAATGTGAAATGTATATATATTTAGAAAGAATATCCCATCAGTAGAATTATAGAAAATTGTAAAATTGTTATAAGAATAGACATATGTGAGGATATGTGAAAGGAAAGAATATTTTTTTTAAAAAGGAAAGGAAAGAAAAAATCAAAAAATATATAATTGATGAGGAAAGAATTTGTATTTGTGGAAACAAATAAAGAAATATATAAGAATAGACAATGGAAAGGACCAGTATTTGTGGAAACATATCTTAATAAGAATCTGAATTCAAAAAAATAAATTAAGAAATACAAAAAAAATTTAATCAAATTATGAATTTTATCCTAATAAGAAATGGAAAAAAAGATCAATTGAGAGAAAATGATCATTTGATAAATTTTATCCTATTAGATTTAAAAAAAAACAAATTAAGAAATAAAAAAAGGTAAAGAGTTGTAGGAATAACCTCTAAAGAAATGTAACATGTAGCCTTCTGAAATTATCCATTCCCCTAACTTTGACACTGTCATACCAAAACATAATTATCATAGGCACAATACACTCCCTAGTATCAAGCCAATTATGATTGCTCACTGAACACTAATTCAATAGTTACACCTATGCATTTCCTAGTATTAGCTAAAGTACACATACTCGTTAACTTCAATCTGAATAATTGACTCCTAAATACATATTCATAACAATGATGGAAATTACTAATTGATACATTGCCAAGGATTCATCGAAAAGAGGCAAAATTTAAACCAGTACAAAGCAACTATAGCTTCATGATAGAGGAAGCAACTCTAGCTTTTCGTAGTAAGATAACAGATTTTGCATCCATGATATGATTCAAATTCCTAATTAGCATTTCCTAGTTTCCAATGGAAAAAAACGTTGTGAAGAAGAGCAGAAAGGATTAACCTAAAATAAACGGAGAAACGGTCATTAATTAGTTGATCGAAGACCGAATCACTGCAGAGTGCATAATAACGAACGACGTCCTCAAAAAACACGGGATTCATAGGATAATTTTCATAGTAAGAATCAAAGTAGAATGGCAAGGGAAAATCAAAATTAGATAAAAAGAAGAAGAAGAGATATGGCAGAGAATCCACCTCAAGCGGACGGCGAATTAAGATTTGGAATCGACCACGGGCAAAAGTGCAGCAACAAGATCTTTTGTGAATCGGCAAAACCCAATTGAAATCCCCCAACAGATGAACACCCTAACCTAGAATGAATGGAGGAAGAAAATCACCAGAGGGAAGAAAATTAAGGCATAAATGCAGCCGAGGAGAAGAGGACGAAGATGAACGAACCTCTAGTACGTAGAGCCTCGGCGGAGGAGGAAGAAGAAGTCCCGTGTGATTGAATCGGCAGATGAAAGGAGGAAGAGCTGAAATCCACGGAGGATTCACGGCAATTAAAATCCCTAGAGGGAAGCGGTGAATGAGGCAGAGGAGGTATAAGTGTAACTCTAATAGTCCAATACCAATGTGTGAATAATATAGGGAAAGAAAAAGGTAAAATGAAGGAAATAAACGAAATAAGTTCATTGGTCGAAAATCCAAAAATCGTGGAGAGAGCGACACGTCAGTGGAAACTCTTTGCAATTAAGTTATTATATAGATATTATTATAAATTTAATATTTTAGATTGAACCATTGATTAGAAAATGGGGTATATAATGAATTGAAAAAAATATCTTTGTGTAAGTAGGCGACATTTGGTAGTAAGATTATATGGTGATTTGCAAAAATAACCCCATTATCCGAATTCTTTGTATGAATAACCTAATCTGAATTTTTTTTTGCTAAAAAGTGGATATCCGCTTGCAAGGGTAGCCAGTAGCAGGTAATACTGTGGGGGACAACTGGACAAAAAGTTGACATGGAGAGAGAGCTGATAGAGGAATGAAAAAAGGAAAAAGTAAAGCATGTGAGAGAGAATTAAAAAGTATCACTCCTCAGATGTGAATTAATGAGAGGAGAGAGAGTGCTGAGAGGAGGATTGAGAAAAAGAAACTCACTTTTTCAAAAAGTGCGGAGAGAAGAAGAGAGAGAAAAATAGTGAAAAAGTAAAGAGGGAATTAATGAGGGAAGAAAGATAAAGGATGAGAGAGCGGGAATTAATTATTTAATTAAGATTGTGAGAGAGAGGGAAAAGCTAAAAAAAGGGAATAAATGTGATCTCGAAAAAAGAAAAGAGGGAAAGGAGGAGACTGTCACCAGCTTTTATACATGCCACCCATTTATGTCAACATTCCAGCCTCAACATTTGTACATGACACTAGTTAATATTTACTTGCCACTAGTGAGATTTTCTCTACTTTCATCATTCATACATTATAGTTATTGAGCAAATTTTCACTACTTTATCTAAACTTAGAGCAAGGCAACGAGAAATAGCAAGCAAATTAATAAAGGATTAATTTTTAGCTTTTGGTCACAATATTACTGACCGATCAGCATACAGATCAAATTTACTTGTCATGTCAAAATTATCAACGATAATGTCAAAGGTATTGCCTTTCATGTTAATAGCATTATATGTCATTTACATCGTCTTGACATATTTGTTAATATCATCTCATGTACAACCTTCAGTCATTCAACCTTTGGTGGTCTTTGGAAGAAAATACATTTATTAAATGAAAATACATTATTTTGTGTAAGACAATGAGATATATATGTTTGAATTTCCTTGTATTATCTTTATAATGAAAATACATTTATTAAATGAAAAGTGTGGTATAATAATAATTACGTGATTATATTATAAATAAACTAACAACAAAAGAATAAGCTTATAATTAAATTAGTGTCGTCAAACAAACGTATGCCTCCTTTTTTCCTCTTTCGTTGCAACGGCCCAGAATTATAATTTCCGGGTTACGTTTCAAGGGATAAAACCCCTTGTTCGGATCTTGCAATCCAAGTACGGGTCGATGTTTCAAACTCATTTTTAAGGTTAGTAGAAGGAGGGATTTCAAACCCTAAAAGCCTCGAAGGGCCATTGGGTACCCTTAACCTGTCCTAAGACTATGTCGCGAAATTTAGTTCAAATGAAAGTAAAGTGGAAACAAAGTTAGGATACAAAGTGTCACGGTAGAGGCGGGTCAAGACCAAAACGTAAGCGAATGATTACCATTTATACCAAGTTAGAGAATTAGCCAGGTTCTTAAATTCGCCAAAAGGAAACCCCGTCGTATAGACATCAAGTACTCAGAATCTGCAGAAAATACCTTAAAAAAAGAACCGGTAAAGGAGTCAGATCGAGCCAATCATGCGGGACCGGCAGTCCTCGCTGAGGCCACATAGTATGTTCTATACCTAATAAAGATGCTCTAATGCAGTACGAAAGTCAAACACACTAGCATGCTCCTAGTTATAATAATGTGTAAAAAAAATACTGTAAAGGGCCCAAGACAACGCCAAGTGGCATATCCCTCTCCTACCTCCACCCCCTTCCGATAAGGCGGAGACTGGCCAGCTCGTGAATGCATTCCATCATAATCGGGCGGCACGCATGCCTAACCCGCTCCACAATAAAGCCCGCATGCATCTCATAATATAAGGAAGTTCATGACTCGATTGACTCAGGGTACCCGATGAGGCTGGGCTACCCTATGACCCTAGCAAAGACTCTAGGACTATCACAGATAACGACCGTTCTGTTTCAAACGCATAAAGTAAGCAGATGCTCATTCAATTAGTGCAACCTAAACAGGATACTACATGGCATGTTTTTATGCATATGCAACACCTAACATAAAATGCATCAACATGCATGAATGTCCAACCCGAGTAAGCCCCCTAGGGAACTTACCTGAAGATGCAGAACAGCAAAATAACGCAAGCAAGGGCCCAAATGCAAGTCCAAAGCAATCCAAAAGCAGTACACACCTATCATCAATCCATTTTCATAAGCTACCGGACCAACATTCATACGCACGAAACCCAAGTTCTCAACGTACTCAAAACCAACCGATAGTAAAACCGTTTTCCAAAACATTTCCAATATGATCTACATCAACCAAAATCATTTCGTTTTCCATCAAATCCATCGATAAATCTTATCAGCAATATTTCCAAACTCATTTCCCGAAGTTCTTCAAACTCTTAAATATCGAGTTAAATCAACTCATATTCAAAATAATTTCTCAAATCATACTTGGCCAAATTCCGACATTAATCATTTAAATCCTTAATCAAATTTCCAAAGTCATATTATTAAAACGATTCCGACACGTTTATTTTTAAATCATTATATAAATAAATTCCGACATCTAATCTCCAAGATAATTCTAGTTTCACAAACCATATTTATAAATCAAAACTCGTAATTCATTTCAAACTTCTAAAATCACAAATTAGGACAACACTAAATACATATTCCAATAATGTCTCTTTTAAACCATTTTATAATATAATAAAATTTCAGAATTTATAAAATCACCCAATCATAATATTAATAATATTTCAAAAATAATTTAACCTTAAATAAAAGCCTATAACGGAATTATATAACTTCTAATAGTATAAAAACCCACATAAACAGAATAACAACAATAGAAGCCTAGAAGAGAGGATTAGGCCCAAAATCGGAAGAAGCTCGGATCCGGCCCAGATCCAAAGCCCAACTCTCAACCCGGTTTTGCCCATTTGCCCAGCCCAAGACCCGGAAACAAAGAACCCGGATTCTGGCCCACACCCAGAAAATGAAGAAAAGGCCCGTCTTCAACCTAAAGACGAACAGAGCTCTGGGCAACGGAGTGAAAAGAGGAAGGGAATAAAGCGGCCATCACCGGTCACCTCGCCCTCCCGCTCTCGTCCTCACCGGACAACTCAAAGGGAAGAGGAACAGAATCACACAGAGAAAACGAAAACCAAAACGAAGGGAGAGGGTGGAGTTTGAGTGCTCACCGAAATTCGAATCTTCGCCGGAAATCTTCGTCGGACTCGATTCAGCTTCGCTGGAGGGAAATCAACGCCGAAAATGGCCTAGTTCGAAGGGAAACGTTATAAAGGTGGACCTTTATGGGTAGATTGGATGAAAAACGAAAGGAAACGTCCTCACCGACCACGGAGACGTGAACCGGGAGAGGTGGGTGCGACGCGGCTCGGCCTTGCCTCGGACTGCGCTCGAACAGAGTTCGGACAGAAGAAATACAGGGGAGGGTTTTGGCTTGGATGGGAGCCCAACTTCTGCTGCTGCTGCTGTCCGAATCGAAGAGGCGAGGAGGAGGGGCTGCGCCCGGCGGAAATGGCGGCTCCGGCGACCTCCTGGGTGGCCGACGTCGATGGTGGAGCAGCTACTTGTGTGTCGCAGAAGGGAAACGAAAGAAGTGAAGAAGGGGAATGAAGTGGGGGTTTGGGGCTTGGTGGCTCGATACTGATAGGAGACAAATGGCTGCTTCCTTGTGGGTTTGAGAGTGGGGTTGTGGGTACATGTAAAGGGAAAAAAGGTGGGGGGGGGGGGGGGGGGTTCATTTGGAAATCAAGTAAAGGCATATAGCTCTCTTGAATCAATGCAATGGGAGAAAGAGATTGTTTGGCTTCTTGGTAGAAATGGGGGAACATGAGACAGTGAGGAGGAAGGGAGGAGTTGCAGGAGGCTCTTCTTACTGCTACAAATGGTCAAAGACTCAAAGGTAAGGGTGCCTGAATTCGGATGACAGAGATGGTCCCAAGGGAAAAAGAAAAGAAATTAAGGGTACCCAAATAAAAAATTATGAACCCGCTAGCTCGATCAAATCTCGACACGATCAACACAATTCTTGATTTTTTTTTTCCAATCCGAATTCAATAATGAAATCCAAATATCATTTTTCCGAATTTTTGACATATGAAAGCGGAATAAGGTCTACTTTGCATAAATTTTAAAATTTTGCTGGAATCCGCTTGAATAGTTTCGAGTTCGATCTATTAAATTTAGGACGAGTTTTTCTTAAAATATTCGATTTAAAATTTTTTTTCTGAAAATTAAGATTTAAAAATCCGAGTCTTTACATCATCCACCTCTAAAAACAAGTCTCGTCCCCGAGACTAAAACTAAAATAAAGTAGGGGATGGAGTTGAAATTGATGAGTCCAAGGACCATGTCCAAAGATCTTGTAATCATCTCGGTTGCGTCTTCCGAGATTCTCACAACATCCTACTCACGGTCGTGACATCTCCAATTGGCCTTGACAAGTATGCAATAAGCGCCCATATCACATCCTTGCTTCGACTTTTCGGATGTACCACAACTCTAAAAGTTCTACAATGTCATCATTAGGCCTTAGCAAGTACCCTACAAGCTCCCTCATAAAATGCTTGTATCCACTTCGTGAAGTATCATAGAGTTGCCCGGGTTTTGAAAAGTTTGTAAAGAGATTCCGCAATTGAAAATAAAGATTAGCCTCAAAATTCTCGATATCGTTCATTCTTTTACAATCAAAGTTGATCCTTTTTCAAAATCGTTCAAAATCTTCAAATAAGACGTCTAATCAAGCAACCTTACACCAAAACAAGTCAAATCCTTTCAAATCAAGATTTCTTCAAAATCTTCCAACCACCAGATTAGTTTCTCGCATATCAAACAATCAAATTCAGAAGTTGGGAGGTGGAATCATCCACCTCTAAGGGCTAATCCCATATTCTCTTCCTAGTTTCCAGAATCAAATCAATCTATCAGTCTCAATTCAAGCAAGATTCACAAGTCATAAACAATGCATAACCACATAACCAATCGATCCTCAACGAGTACATCATACGACAAGTCTCAACCATGTATCCACACAGTTCCACAAGGTCACATGAAGCATCTCCAAATCATACTAAAGGTTAAAATGTGCATCTAAACAACATACCAAAAATCATAAGGTATATCTACATCATACTGAAGGCATCACAAGTGCATAATCGAATGCTCATCACTCATCACGTAAGCACACATGTCCAGAAATCAACGGGTTAGATGTTATGGGGTTAGTACGTCAGTACACATCAAATCTCACTATCGCATATCGATATTGCAACACAAGTAGAACAGATTCATCACGTTAACATATCAACACAACAAAGTCATGCTATTAAGATTCAGAAAAATGAAGATCAAGCAGTATATAAATCATCAAAATGTCAGCATGCTCTGAAAGACATCACCTTAACTCATCGCAATATCGAATGACAATCATTTAAAAATCATGCACCATTATCTCATATATACTAACCATGATCATACTTCAAGTCATATTCATCATTTACATAACCACTAATCATGCTTGTCAACCATATAGTACACATCATGCTTACTACCACATAATAAAACATCATGCTTCCACATAATAGCACATCATTATCCTATAGTTCATACTCTTCATTACTTCATATGTCATATCACAGCATGTCCTATCATGCTTCTAAACTAATATAACAGGATATCAAAGTATTAATATATCATGGTAACACTTGTCACTACCAACTAGATTTTAATATTGCATATCAACATGTAATTCCATATCAGGTTCATCATGGTCATTATCTAACATCATGCCAGCAGATATAAATAAATCACAAAATCAAGAAATTTCCTCACATCATACCAGTCAAAATAAAACACAATCCCCACTCACCCATCTCCACTCTCAAGTCAAGATTAATCCTCTACTAGACTCAACAACACTAACTCTGACAAAATCCCCTGAAGAAATCCCAATTCATTTCGATACTACAATCTCACCCCTGATTCCATTAAGCACCCCCACACACCATCCACCTTTAAGAACCCAACTCCTATCTCTAACTTCACACCCGAGAACCCTCTCATACTATATCATCAATACTCTCAAAAGTCATTCCCCACACTTCATATACTACTCAAGACATCACCAACATCATACCCTGCTAACCACATGGATCCCTCTCTTGCGTCTTACCGCGTAATACCATCGATCATCCTAACCGCCTAGAAGTCTTTTACCACTCATCAACCACCCCACAAGAGAACCCTCACCCACAAGTTCAAAGAAGAAGAAATCATGGGCATTATTACACATAAGGACCACATCATATCAACTAGCATTTATATCAATAGCATTATTAGTTCAGCATTAAACGTTGCAACTGCGTCGATAAATCTCAATTTACCGTCATGCTCAATCATTATTACAAATCATCATATATGCACATAATCAAGTCAAGCTAGCAAGTTTCATCATAACCTTATCTAATAGACAGTTCAGGTTTCTCAGCATTTGCAGTTCACATTTTATAGGTAACCAATTTAGATCATGCTTAGCAACTCAAGCATAAACGCATTAAGATATCATGTACATTAGAGTTGTAAGGCACCGAACCATATCATCATAAACAACAGACAATCAGACAACAATTATTACCAAGTCAGCACATAAACACATAAATGTCACCATCAAAGCAGTGCAACATAGTTATCAACATATTCAGAAAGGTTAGCAATTCAAACGGAGGACACTCCCGCATGCAAGTCATATCGTACTCGATAGCCGCAATCCTTGAAACATAATTGTCCCACCAACACCGTCGATCATGAGGCTTGTGGGTTATAGGCCCACGCTTCCGCCACATTGCTCTATCGCTATGCAACTTCTTTTCTCTTTCAAGCAGTCGCTCACCTAATGTATCGCGCATGACTCCAAGTTAGCAAAGATAGGGGAGTGACAAGAGAAGACAACCCAAATTCCTTTCGGGGACAACCACGGACCACAACTAAAGACGACAATACCGGAGACTAGACTCTAACCCGAGGAGAGCAACAACGCCCTTATGGAGGTCTATTAGGCTGCAATTATGACAAGTAGACACAAATTCATCATGGGGCATATCAATCATTTTAATCCACACTAACATGTACCTATCTCGAGGAGCACGACATACGTATTCATTCCAAAAAGATATTCGAGTGCTACACGGATGCATACGAGACAAGATAGTAGTCCATTATCCATGAAAGTAGATATGCCTAGCAACTTAAGCAAGATATGAGGGATTTAATGGGCATCACGATTATCACATATATGAACAATGCACGAGTATAGTGTATGCATCATACGAGAACATATAGAAGCAACATAGTAACTATCTCATCCAACACAATGATCATATAATAGGTCAAGTATGACACGTAATCATATGACGAGATACATTTAGAAAGCATGGGTCCTACATGGTACTAGCGATACATGATGTGATACAAGCATAGTCAAGAGCCATTAAGAGGAGCTCAACATAATATTCACGAAACATGAGGCATCATCAAAAGTAACAAGAAGACAACATGGGCGATAGATCATAATCATGCCAACAACGAACCATCATAGAGCACATATACGGTACAACAGTCATCACATCATAGAACAAGTACAACACATGATCATTTACGAGTCATATTGGGAATCATAAGCCCTACATGACACTACTGGCACTTATCGAACATGAATACAATCAAGATAATGCGATTAGATTCATCCTAACATTCAGGTGTCATGCGTGTGCGAAATCATAATGTAATGCGGTGTGTGATCATGCGAGGTACCAAGTCATATGTTCATACAAGCACGAGATTATAAGACAGAGTAAATGAGGAAACACTACTGAGCGATGACATGTAAGCATGCTAGGATAGACCATCATGGAAGCGAATCGATCATCGAATTTAACATCAACCTAATTACGATGGGTAAAACAATCTAAGATGATAGGAAAAGGGGAGAGGATCACACTATCAGGGACCTAACTCAAGAAAAAATCTGCAATAAGGTAGGCAAGATATAAATTCACAAAAGTCACAATTAAGGGTCCCACATGATGCTAAAGGCTTATCATAACATACGATACATGCATGCAACTAATCATGGTGACACATAAGAAGTCAATTCTATCACATTCCAACAATATAGAACATGAGGAAGGTTTTACGATGTATAACACGAGTTTAAGTAATGGCAATATGACTAGAATACGGGGGCATGAGCTTAAATCAACACATACGAGGATAAAACATGCAATTCTCAAGACTCAATTATACCATATATTCTCCATCCAACACAAGTAATCACGCAACAATACAAATTGCAAAACAACCAACGTTAATTAATCTGACGAATACAGAACATACGACATACTATGGATTCTTGTCACAAAAGGATAATAAGCATGGACACGTCAACACCCAGCATGCTAAGGCAATCATCTACAAGCATTCATACAAAGGGGAGTTCATCACACCATCATAAACCTAATCAAATAGGAAATAACGATCATGTAGGTTCTCATCATAAGGTTCATCCTTCCAATCAATCATACGATCAATAGGCTAAGTACATGCTATAACAACATACATTCATTATAGAAGGCAAGACACAATACGAGACTTAAACAATATAATCAATCACATAAGTAATAGCATGAGCAGCCTATACTAATGGTCATTCGCAAGGTATATGCAAGAGGCTATTAGATCATGTCATGCAACTCAGAGAGAGTCATCATTACAACCGTACAGAGATCCCTAAGGGCAACCATTGACTTTTTCCAACCGACTCATCACCCCTCTTTCCCGTGGGACTTCGGTATGACTCTTCTTCGTAAGAAGACACTGGTTGATCATCATAAGAATAAGGAAAGACAGCCCCAGAAACACCTTACTTTTGACTCAAAGTGACATCAAGAACTTCCAACACCCACTCAAACAAACTTAATATCCAACCATGATCTCCGACACAATGTGTTTATCAACCCGATTTCCCATGAAAGATAATGACATCCGGGAAAAGATTTGATAGAACCGAAAAAGTGGTTAACATAGCCGAAAGGGGTCGTTCCACACAAGGTGGGTATGACCACGCAGAAACAAGGGTACTCCCACTATCCCATTCGCATAGATCAATCAATACACATCTCATTGTTAGGCATACCAAATCAGATCTCTAGCATAGCAAGCACTCAGCACAGAATCAGTTAATAACACTCATAATGATCTCATTTGAGTCTCCCAACCCATCTGTAAAGAACAAGCTGATATTTCGCCTACCGTTCCCAACTACACCCAATAGGGGTGATCTAGCGCCTCTATTACCCACTCGTGTCCCCATTTGGTCGGTTTTCCTCTTTTATTACAAGTCGAGTTCATTACTTAGTCCAATTTCGGTTAGGCATCTTAACTTCATTTTGTCCCTTTAAAACACTTTCAAATCATTTGAAATTCATGGACGGTTTTCCAAAACATACACTCGACCCTTGTGTATCCGAATTGCACAACCTCAGCTCTGATACCATCTTTGTAACGGCCCATAATTATAATTTCCGGGTTACATTTCAAGGGATAAAAGCACTTGTTCAGATCTTGCAATCCAGGTACGGGTCGAGGTTTCAAACTCATTTTTAAGGTTAGTAGAAGGAGGGATTTCAAACCCTAAAAGCCTCGAAGGGCCATTGGGTACCCTTAACATGTCCTAAGACTATGTCGCGAAATTCAGTTCAAATGAAAGTAAAGTGGAAACAAAGTTTAGATACCAAGTGTTACGACAGAGCCGGGTCAAGACCAAAACGTAAGCGAATGATTACCATTTATACCAAGTTAGAGAATTAGCCAGGTTCTTCAATTCACCAAAAGGAAACCCCGTCATATCTGCAGAAAATACCTTAAAAAAAAGAACCGGAAAAGGAGTCAGATCGAGCCACTCATGCGGGACCCGCAGTCCTCGCTGAGGCCACATAGTATGTGTTATACCTAATAAACATGCTCTAATGCAGTACGAAAGTCAAACACACTAGCATGCTCCTAGTTATAATAATGTGTAGAAAAATACTGTAAAGGGCCCAAGACAACGCCAAGTGGCATATCCCTCTCCTACCTCCACCCCCTTCCGATAGGGCGGAAACTGGCCAGCTCGTGAATGCATTCCATCATAATCGGGCGGCACGCATGCCTAACCCACTCTACAATAAAGCCCGCAGACATCTCATAATATAAGGAAGTTCATGACTCGATTGACTCAGGGTACCCGATGAGGCTGGGCTACCCTATGACCCTAGCAAAGACTCTAGGACTATCACAGATAACGACCGTTCTGTTTCAAACGCATAAAGTAAGCAGATCCTCATTCAATTAGTGCAACCTAAACAGGATACTACATGGCATGCTTTTATGCATATGCAACACCTAACATAAAATGCAACAACAGGCATGGATTCCAACCTGAGTAAGCCCCCTAGGAAACTTACCTGAAGATGCAAAACAGCAAAATAACGCAAGCAAGGGCCAAAATGCAAGTCCAAAGCAATCCAAAAGCAGTACACACCTATCATCAAGCCATTTTCATAAGCTATCGGACCAACATTCATACGTACGAAACCCAAGTTCTCAACGTACTCAAAACCAACCGATAGTGAAACTGTTTTCCAAAACCTTTCCAATATGATCAACATCAACCAAAATCATTTCGTTTTTCATCAAACCCATCGATAAATCTTATCAGCAATATTTCCAAACTCATTTCCCAAAGTTCTTCAAACTCTTAAATATCGAGTTAAATCAACTCATATTCAAAATAATTTCTCAAATCTTACTTGGCCAAATTCCGATATTAATCATTTAAATCCTTAATCAAATTTCCAAAGTCATATTATTAAAACGATTCCGACACGTTTATTTTTAAATCATTATATAAATAAATTCCGACATCTAATCTCCAAGATAATTCTAGTTTCACAAACCATATTTATAAATCAAAACTCGTAATTCATTTCAAACTTCTAAAATCACAAATTAGGACAACACTAAATACATATTCCAATAATGTCTCTTTTAAACCATTTTATAATATAATAAAATTTCAGAATTTATAAAATCACCAAATCATAATATTAATAATATTTCAGAAATAATTTAACCTTAAATAAAAGCCTATAACAGAATTATATAACTTCTAATAGTATAAAAACCCACATAAATAGAATAAAAACAACAGAAGCCCAGAAGAGAGGATTAGGCCCAAAATCGGAAGAAGCTCGGATCCGGCCCAGATCCAAAGCCCAACTCTCAACCCGGTTTTGCCCATTTGCCCAGCCCAAGACCCGGAAACAAAGAACCCGGATTCTGGCCCACACCCGGAAAAAGAAGAAAAGGCCCGTCTTCAACCTAAAGACGAACAGAGCTCTGGGCAACGGAGAGAAAAGAGGAAGGGAATAAAGCGGCCATCGCCGGTCACCTCGCCCTCCCGCTCTCATCCTCACCGGACAACTCAAAGGGAAGAGGTACGGAATCACACAGAGAAAACGAAAACGAAAACGAAGGGCGAGGGTGGAGTTTGAGTGCTCACCGAAATTCGAATCTTCGCCGGAAATCTTCGTCGGACTCGATTCAGCTTCGCCGGAGGGAAATCAGCGCCGGAAATGGCCTAGTTTGAAGGGAAACGTTATAATGGTGGACCTTTATGGGTAGATTGGATGAGAAACGAAAGGAAAAGTCCTCACCGACCACGGAGACGAGAGCCAGGAGAGGTGGGTGCGATGCGGCTCGGCCTTGCCTCGGACTGCGCTCGAACAGAGTTCGGACAGAAGAAATACATGAGACAGGGAGGAGGAAGGGAGGAGTTGCAGGAGGCTCTTTTTACTGCTACAAATGGTCAAAGACTCAAAGGTAAGGGTGCCTGAATTCGGATGACAGAGATGGTCCCAAGGGAAAAAGAAAAGAAATTAAGGGTACCCAAATCAAAAATTCTGAACCCGCTAGCTCGAACAAATCTCGACACGATCAACACAATTCTTGAATTTTTTTTTCCCAATCCGAATTCAATAATGAAATCCAAATATCATTTTTCCGAATTTTTGACATATGAAAGCGGAATAAGGTCTACTTTGCATAAATTTTAAAATTTTACTGGAATTCGCTTTAATAGTTTCGAGTTCGATCTATTAAATTTAGGATGAGTTTTTCTTA
The DNA here is from genome assembly GCA_037127255.1 of Persicaria tinctoria. Classification (NCBI taxonomy): domain Eukaryota; kingdom Viridiplantae; phylum Streptophyta; class Magnoliopsida; order Caryophyllales; family Polygonaceae; genus Persicaria; species Persicaria tinctoria. The sequence continues at coordinate 58,136,381 of JBANSL010000013.1, forward strand.
AAATATTCGATTTAAATTCATTTTTCTGAAAATTAGGATTTAAAAATCCGAGCCTTTACATTCGTTTCCTTGTTTCTCTCTTCATCGATCAATTACGTTCTTTAGTTTCTTATTTGATCGTGTTTTTCATTTGGCGAATTTGTTTATTTAATTCTTGATGAGGAAAAGTATGATGCACATGGAGACGCTTATGCTCATCTAGATTTTGGGTTCTCTTGCTTGACCTTTCCCCCTGACGCTGTCCTATGCAGTATCATCCGTAAGGATGCCTTTGGCTAGTTGGCTCTGTCAACAGTCAAATTTTTTCCGGTTCAAAAAAAATAAAATAAAAATGGAGACGCTTATGCTCCAGCTTTTGTAATTCAGTATGTAGTTAGCGCATTTTGTACCATAGTCACTCTCGACGGCATCTGGGTATGGCGTTTGAAAACATCATGTTATGTCTTCTATGACGTTTTCTAAATGCCGTTAAAGGGTATGTTTGCACTAGTGTGGAATTCGAGCTCGAGCTCGAGCTTGTCTAATTACTCGCAAGCCGAATATGATCGTGCCAAGTGAACAATTAGTACTGCATATATGTACAAACGCTGAGGCTAGAATGCTTTACATGACACGGGGTGTTTTACATGACACGTGAATTGTCTTACTTGACAAGTGAATTGTTTTACATGACACGTGAATTGTTTTTACTTGTCACTCGTGTTAATATATTCTTACACGGTACGAGACAAAAAATTGAATTTACTTGATTTTCATTCAATGACTACAAAGAGCTTTGTTTACGGAAACTCAGATATGACTAGATATGTAGTGCAAATGCGCGATACCTTATAATAAATGCCAGGGGTCTGGATGTCAAGCAACATTTAAGAGATCTCACGGGCTACCAATTAGATTAATCTCTGAACCACTTAGTTTGATCTTGCAGGATTACCGAAGAATGAGAATTGAACCTCGTCGGAAACCATGGTGTGGAACTCTGAAAATCAGAAACATAATATATATAAAAAAAGAACAAACCAGAAATAAAAGAAATATAATATCATATATCCATATTTTATACCCATACTGGATTTACATGACACATAATCTATTTTACTTAACACGTGAATTGTTTTATTTAAAACGTGAATCGTTTACTTGACAGGTGAATTGTTTCACTTGATACATGGATTTTATTACATGACATATATGAGCTTTACCCACTTCCATTACATATCGATATATTTTTTTACAAAATTTTACCCATGGGTACTGATCGGTGCGTTTTTGTGTCACTTATTAGCAACTCAAGTTGACTAAAAATGCCTATTGTTAGTGATTTGAAACAAAACTGGTCATAATCATTTTCATCCATGTCCCTGTAAAACCCAAAGAAAGAGGCAAGAAAAATGAAGCAGATTTTAATCTTCCTCCGAGCCACAACCTTCAGATTTTGAACTGCTACCTTTTCTGTGGGCAACCCCATTAGAAGCAGCAGTGTCATTCTTCTTCTCGTTTTCCTCATCTTCCTCCGAACCAGAGCCTTCAAATTTAAGATGCACATCTCTCCAATGTAGCAAAAACCCGCATAGACAATCCCTGCTAGAAACAAATCAATTTGGGTAAGTACGTTGCAAGCTTTCAAAGAAAGACGAGTCACCCACAATCCAAACCCAAAATTCTATTCAAACTGGTTCTATGATGTGGGAATTGGGTGCAGTAGGATGAAATTGGGTGCAACAACCCGCCTTGTCCTGTAACTAGTACACCATAATGAATATTTCATCTTACATGAAAGTTATTAATTAATTACATGTTACATACTGCAGTTGACATGAAAGTCAGAGGGACCCTAATTACCTCTTCGATTTTCTTAGGAGGACGCACCCCCCTTGTCCATCCTAGTGTCCCCAAACTCGATCACCGTTGTGACCTCCTTGTCCTTCCCGGTGTCATGAAACTATCCATAAACATTGCTAATTAACATGACACCTGGAATATGATACATGACGGACAAAACAAATTACATGACAGATAGATAATCTTACAAGGCCAAGATCAGAACATATGATACCGATGGAGTATAACAATATATGCTTAACATAATATTACTAACTTCCATTAGATATCGAATTGGATAGATTTGAAAACCATAAAAAGAAGTCACCAAAGTATACACAATGAAGGCAACAAATGTAGCAAATCTCAATCCACGAAAACAAAACGAATCGAATTGGATCGGTCAGATAAACAATGTGGATATAGGCAGCTACTTAAGAAATTCAGTGACTATGTCATAGAGGGTTTCGTTGTTATCTTGATTGAATCCGGCTAATAATTCAATGTCCTCGAGTAAGTAGTGGTCGTCCGATATCATTAGTTCTTCAGCATTATGCACTAAGCTCAGAGCACCAAAAGATGAATCAGAGAAATTATTGCATTTTGGATCAAAAAAGAGAAATTGTTGCATTGTAGTGGATAGTATTGTCCGACGCCCTGGCCTGATGGATCAATGACCGAGACCAATGGCTTGTTACAAGTGGTAAAGATGTTACTAGAGCCATTTTTGAGTTCTTGTAATGGTTGGAGCTCCACCGTGCTGCAACCGATATTGCAAGCATTGAATTATACTATAATTAAAAAGACAGTATTTATAAACATAAATAGATTGGAATCCAAAGAGACCCGATTAGATTAGAATCCAAACAGACCCGATTCATCTCTTTGGTTTCGGTAGTTGCTAGATGAATTTTACTACTCCAGTAGTTGCTTGTTGATTGGAATCAATGGCTTTCATTGATTTCAATAATACGTAGTAATTGATTTTATATTGGATCACACACTAAAAAATGTTTGTTGTACCCAATTGAAGGCTGTGAAAACACGAAAAAACATTTTGTGAAATTTCTATAGAGTTTTTTTTTTCGATCAACATAGATTTTATTTATGAGATCCAAATCTGCAAACAAGAAAAAATGTTGTGAAAATTCGGAACGTGGCATCACATTAACTCCCGCCAAAAAAAAGTGTCTACATAATGTCAACATTCGTTTGCTAACAAATTGCAGTGTCAACATTTTATATAAAATAGAAATCCAACCCAATTAATGTTGATTGAATAATCGAGCAATTGAAGAAGAAGAACAGGAACTAGATGAAATGGGAGAAACAAACACTTTGGTGTTTCACCATTGATGCACAAAGTCTGATTTTTACAAGTGACTCTACCTCAAGACCTTGCTAGCTTTTATACGCCAGAAGACTAACAAACTAAAGAGCGGTAACAAGCCTCACCATACACGTGTCCCCTTAATCTCCTAATTACACAAACATACCAAAAATCACACAAACTACACTTATTATCCTACACTCCCCGTCAAGCGGGAGTGTGAAAACACATCAAGAACACCCATCTTAGGAAGAAACCAATTAAAGCTATCGACTGTGGTCAACTTTGTAAACATATTAGCTAGCTGAAAACGAGTAGGCACATATGATGTCACAACATTTTTAGATTGAACCATATCCCGGACATAGTGACAATCCACCTCTATGTGCTTAGTTCTCTCATGAAACACTGGGTTTTGAGAAAGATGTAGAGCTGCTTGATTGTCACAAAATAGAGCTACATGCGATGTTTGAAAACATCTAAGATCGCGAAGAAGAGCTCCAAGCCATCTGAGTTCAGTGCAGGCATTCTCCATTGCACGATACTCGGCTTCAGCGGAAGAACGAGATACAACCTGTTGCTTTTTGGACTTCCAGGACACCAGAGAATAACCCAAAAGCACACAATAACCTGTGGTGGATCGTCGAGTGAAGGCACAACTTGCCCAATAAGAGTCATAGAAGACTCCAGAGGTAGCTTTAGTGGTTTGCAATCTAGGAGATTGGCTTCCTTTAGCAAATTCAACACATACTTTCGTTGGGAAAGAAAAAACCCTTTATCTGACCGTAATACTTCTAAACCCTGAAAATACTTCAGGTAACCAAGATCTTTCATGGAAAAATGACTAATGAGCATGTCTTTCACCTTCTTCAATTGAGTGACATCACTTCTAAGCACAATCATATCATCCACATATATGAGAATTGCAGTAAACACTCCAGAATAATAAGCCTTAATGAACAATGAATAATCAGCTTTGGACTGTCTAAAGCCATTACCCAGTAAAGCTGAAGACAATTTGGCAAACCATTGCCTAGGAGCTTGTTTTAAACCATACAAGCTTTTGATTAATCTGCATACCTGTGAAGAGGGTATGTCATTTCGCACACTCTCTCCTTCACCAACATAACCCTGAGGTAACTTCATGTAGACCTCCTCATGAAGATCCCCGTGCAAGAATGCATTTGACACATCCATTTGACTGATATGCCAGTGTTTCACAGCAGCAACTACTAGCACAGTCCTAACATTCGTCATTTTTTCCATTGGAGCAAAAGTTTCATCATAATCAACCCCTTTCTTTTGCCAGCAACCTTGAATAACCAATTTTCCTTGTACTTGTCAATTGAACCATCGATTTTGAACTTGGTTCTATAGATCCATCGACAATCAATGGCTCTTTTCACTTTAGGAAGATCAGTAATAATCCAGGTCTTGTTTCGTTCTAATGCTATAAGCTCAAGATTCATTGCTTCACACCATTTTGGATCCTCAATGGCTTGGTTAAAAGTGGTAGGATCAGAAATATAATTGAGAGCAACGATTTATAATTCATTTGAAGGACAAATGTGAGAATAAGAAACAAAGTTGCTTATAGGATATTTGGTTACCGTTGAGGATATGGTACGAGCAGTGGTAGTTGTGTAGTCTGCCAACCAAGAGGGAGCATGAGAGACCCGACCTGATCTTTGTTGTAAGGAGGAAATTGAGACTTGCAATGTAAAATATAAATAAAGTAAAGCAACCCAGATTCCATCCCTTGCAAATAATTACAAGACCTCCTCCTGAAGTAGCAGTGGGAAGTCAGGATCGATTCTCGAGGAAGCGTGTCAGCGGATCCTAGGCAGCGGAGGAATCTCACGGGAAGAAATCAACTTCAGGGTGCTCGACCTCAATTAGGGTTAGTCGACAAGGGCCAGGCAAGTCGAAACTGAGCAAGCGGCAGCTACTGATGTTGGTCAATTTCGAGGAAGTAACTCGATGTCGAGGAACTTTTGGTCGAAATCGAGTTGTCTTGTCGAGATCGAGGAACCTACAGAGACACAAGCAACAACGATCTGCTTGATCGAAGATCAGTAGTCGACGTCGAACAAGCTTTGGTCAAAATCGAGGAGTAACAGAAAATAAACGAATGCAAATCTTTGAATCTAAACGGTGGATGGAAAAGAACTTCCAAGATTGGGGTTTGCAACAATGATAACCAAACATGCATAAGGCAAGATAAATAACGATAATCATGCAAATTGCATCGAAGGATCAAGCTTTAGCCTTTTCCAACAATTAAGAAACTCTTTCAAGAAACCCTAAATGTATCTACCGATTTTATGTTTACAATCCAAGTTGTTAGCATGGATCTCCATTGAATGGGTAATAAACACATAAAAGGGTAGTAGATTCTCAAAACATAACAAAGGTCAGATCTTTACCTCAAACACGCATTGCTATCGTCGGGCTCGCCCCAACCCTAGCAGTGGGTGGACTACTCGCTCTTCATCGCAAGGAAACTCATCAATAATAAAAGGAAATAACTAAATTGCAGTAAAATAAACCAAAGCTTACAACCGATCGAAGCCAAATTGCTTTCGCTCTCTTGCTCCTACTCGGCCTCCACTCTCTCTCTCTCTCTCTCTCTCTCTCTCTCTCTACTCTCCTACTTCTCTTCCCAAGATTGAATGAATAAAACCAGCCCCATGGGCTTTTTTTACAGGCTTCCAATCCTTGCTAATCAAGGAAGGAATATCTATCTAATTACTAAAGATAAAAACTCTAGATAAAAGGAAATAAATCTAAATAAGTAAAACATGATAAATCCTAGGGTAATTAATTGTTCCACCCTTAGGATAAATAAAAAGATAAAATATCTAAATCTTCATGGGTAAGGAATCTCTTCTCGAAAACATCTCCATTGAATTCGGGATAGAACCTTAACAAGATACAGACTAGCTCGATTTCGGCTTCTGGTGGTCAACTCGATATCGAGTAGCTTCCTCGATATCGACCAACTTTTCCCGTGTCTTAAGCTCAGCTACTTGATTCCAGCCTTCAGAGTGAAAATCGACCAACCTTTACTCTATATCGACTTGTACTGGTCGATATCGACTTGAATTCTTCTTGCCTCAGCATCCTTGTCGATTTCTGGGACTCCAGCTTGATTTGGGTTTGGTTGACCTTGACCAATTTGGTCGATGTCGAGCAAATGTGACAGTTCTCAGCTTTCTTCTCTGTTCTTGAAACGCACTTTCCCGATTCCTCGTTCGTCGGATTGACGCATATGACCTCGTTCGTCGGATTTTCGAGTCCTCGGCTTTCTACAACTCTCATGAAGACATCAAAGCTTGACTAAGAATGATGAATGGTGAAAAATGGTGTTTTCTCCAGCTGCATCATCCTTAGCTTCTCCATGACTTTTCTTTATGCTCTAAAGTGCGTCTGATTTCAGCGAAATTAAACAGAAACTGGTGTAGACTCCATAATTTGGCAAATAAGTGTAAACTACATAGATTCTATATTAATCTAACCTAAATGCATGTAATGCATACAGAAATCGATATTAAAGTAAATATAAAACATGGCACAAAACATGGCCATCAAATCACCCAATACTTAAGATTGCTTGTCCCCAAGCAATAACTTGGATGGTCATTCAGGGGAAGAATTCAAACTCTCAACATCATAGATCCATTCTTATATGTCCCTGCAATCAATTACCATCATCGAAAAGGTACTTATGCCACAATCCATGCATGTGCAATATAGAGCAACATCTACTCACAAAAGGAGGGTTTAATTTAAGCTCAATAAGGAGTAGATTGGTAAAAGGCTAAAGGTGGGCAATTTTTGGCAATGTGGTGCTAATGATCCGGGGAAATGGAGTATTTCCAAACTTTCTTAACCACACCCCTTCTTCATAAGATTCATCACCTTCCATAATGCTTTTTTCAATAATAATGCTTTTACCACTCTGACCTCAGCACTATCTTCTCGCGAGTCGCAAACATGGGTGTCATGAATGGCCCCAGATACTTAGTGCTTTGGACTCCTCACTTGTGTATCCCATCTCACTGAACTATTATCTCAGTAAGAAGGGTCGATCTACCTTTATCTCCTGAAGTGAACGGATTTTCTTTCACTCATTAAATTTTCCATAAATTTCAAATATTTCTTCCAAACTCCAATAATGATAACAACAACACAAACACCATATAACATCTCCATAATGTAACATCATTCTTAACATAGTCCCCGGATAGAAATAAGGTAAACAATGGCAATATTTAGATCATGTGGAGCATAATTGAAATAGGACATAATATGGCTTTTGCGATGCATAAGCATAGGTAAGGCTAGGATTATAACAATGAGCATTATATGAAAATATAATGTCCTCCATCCTTTTATCATTAAAAATGTCAAAAGCAACATCAAATTTTACCTCATTTCATGGTTTTCATAAAAATATGCTTTTCATTGTGACTTCCCTTTACTAGGCAATTTCATGCTATATCTCTAATGAATCTAATTTTGCATCGCCGAGTTCTATTAAAGCTTCCATGACCCTATTTCTTTAGACAATTCACAAGCCTTGGGAGATGTCTTCATAGAACTTTGAGTTTAGCATTTAGGCACAAAAAATTTAAAAATTTTCTCAAAATTCACCATGTAGAACAAAAAGCAAGAATAAAACATATAAAAATGATAATGAGCTCTTCACCCACCCCATACTTAAAATATACAGTGTTCCTACTGTATAAAATCAATATAAAACATAGGTAAAGGAATGAGCTCACTGAATAACGCGTCGAGGAATCAAGACAGGGGTTGTCGAGTACTGGGTTGGTCGACATCGAGGAGTGTTGGTCGACATCGAGGAGTGTTGGTCGACGTCGAGGAAAGTGCCAGCGTCGAGTGGAATGGTGAAGTCGAGGAAGCTTTTGGCTTGGTCGATGTCGAGTTGGCCTACTCGATTTCGAGTAAAACTGGGCTGCTCCTCTTGGTCGATCTCAACTGGCCTAGTCGATTTCTACTAACTTTCAGGGACTTCTTTTTCCACCCTTTGCGATCCTTTTATGCATCTTGACCTAAAAATGTTAGGTTCCACACGAAGGCAAGACTTTCAACATGAAATATTCTAAACTAAAGAACAAAAACCAAAACCAAAATCAAAAGTTAAAAGTCTAAAATTCAAAAGTTTTATGTACATGCTCTAGATTTTAGAGTCGCTAGGCCGACTTTCTCCATTAAGTATTAGCCTGGCTCATCTTTGTCCGGAGGTATAGGTGGATCTGGTGGTTCCTCCGGTGGTGGGAAGCGTGGGATGTCATCCGGGGGCATCACGTGAAGAAGTTTGAACCTCCCCGAGTGAACGTTCCATGGCTTCACCCATTCATCTTCCTGGGCTCCAGCTGGCATGCATAAAGGAAGATATAAAGAAAATATACATACCTCATCATCATACCTCTTCCGCTTCATTGGTTGATTTGTTAGCACATCTCCACCACAACAAAACGATGGAGTGGGAAGAGATATTTCCATCTCATCTTGTGGAGCTTCATGCCACTTTGCGAGGACCCCATACTTGAATATGAACATCGGTTGCTCAAAATCGTCGGGGATGGCCTTCACCTTGTAAGGTAAAAGCGACTTTGAAACACCATGGGCAACGACGTCTGGATTTTGCATTGGCTGCTCTTCTTCTTCTTGGGATCCTTCAAAAGATTCTTCAAAGATAGATAACGAAGTAGATATTGAAACAGAGGAAGGACATACCTGAATTTATGTGGTATAGATGATTTCGGATGGTGTTTCTGGATAAGTTCCTCCAGAATGTGTATGTGTCGAGTCCAGGTAGTCGATGTCGATTGGCTCATAGAAGGGGACGTTGTCGAACCAACTTGTCATTGTCGGTTTGGGCAATTCAGTGTGATGTTCCCTTCTCTTCCAGACATAAAATTGCTCGGCATTCGCGCGACGGGTTGATTCCGCCTTTTCTTGATCTATCTCCGCTATCTGTCATTCTGTTGGCGAAGCTTCGCTATCTTAGCCTCCATATCATATGTGCCTTGAATTCCAGAACATCGCATGCACCTGCAATGTAACTCAAGGAAAATGTGAGATCTAATTAGCTAAGGCGCGAATGATTGCTTCCCTGGCAACGACGCCAATTCGTTGTAAGGAGGAAATCGAGACTTGCAATTTAAAATATAAATAAAGTAAAGCAAACCAGATTCCGTCCCTTGCAAATAATTACAAGACCTCCTCATGATGTAGCAGCGGGAAGTCAGGATCGATCCTCGAGGAAGCATGTCAGTGGATCCTAGATAGCGGAGGAATCTCACGGGCAGAAATCGACTTCAGGGTGCTCGACCTCGACTAGGGATAGTCGACAGGGGCCAGGCAAGTCGAAATCGAGCAAGCGACAGCTACTGATGTTGGTCGATTTCGAGGAAGTAACTCGATGTCGAGGAACTTTTGGTCGAAATCGAGTTGTCCTGTCGAGATCGAGGAACCTGCAGAGACACAAGCAACGGCGAGCTGCTTGATCGAAGATCAGTAATCGACGTTGACCAAGCTTTGGTCGAAATCTAGGAGTAACAGAAAATAAACAAATGCAAATCTTTGAATCTAAACGATGGATGAAAAAGAACTTCCAAGATTGGGGTTTGCAACAACGATAACCAAACATGCATAAGACAAGATAAATAACGATAATCATGCAAATTTCATCGAAGGATCAAGCTTTCGCCTTTTCCAACAATTAAGAAACTCTTTCAAGAAACCCTAAATGTATCTACCGATTTTATGTTTACAATCCAAGTTGTTAGCATGGATTTCCATTAAATGGGTAATAAACACATAAAAGGGTAGTAGATGCTCAAAACATAACAAAGGTCAGATCTTTACCTCAAACACGCATTGCTATCGTCGGGCTCGCCCAACCGTAGAAGTGGGTGGACAACTCGCTCTTCATCGCAAGGAAACTCATCAATAATAAAAGAAAATAACTAAATTGCAGTAAAATAAACCAAAGCTTACAAACGATCAAAGCCAAATTGCTTTCGCTCTCTTGCTCCTACTCGGCCTCCACTCTCTCTCTCTCTCTCTCTCTCTCTCTCTCTCTCTCTCTCTCTCTCTCTCTACTCTCCTACTTCTCTTCCCAAGATTGAATGAATAAAAACCAGCCCCATGGGCTTTATTTTACAGGCTTCCAATCCTTGCTAATCAAGGAAGGAATATCTATCTAATTACTAAAGATAAAAACTCTAGATAAAAGGAAATAAATCTAAATAAGTAAAACATGATAAATCCTAGGGTAATTAATTGTTCCACCCTTAGGATAAATAAAAAGATAAAATATCTAAATCTTCATTGGTAAGGAATCTCTTCTCGAAAATATCTCCATCGGATCCGGGATAGAACCTTAACAAGATACGGACTAGCTCTATTTCAGCTTCTGGTGGTCAACTCGATATCGAGTAGCTTCCTCGATATTGACCAACTTTTCCCGTGTCTTCAGCTCAGCTACTCGATTCCGGCTTCCAGAGTGAAAATCGACCAACTTTTACTCGATATCGACTTGTACTGGTCGATATCGACTTGAATTCTTCTTTGCTCAGCATCCTTGTCGATTTCTTGGACTCCAGATCGATTTGAGCTTGGTCGACTTCGACCAATTTGGTCGATGTCGAGAAAATGTGACAACTATCAGCTTTCTACTCTGTTCTTGAAACGCACTTTCCTGAGTCCTCGTTCGTCGAATTGACGCATATGACCATGAACTGGAAAGCTCTTTTCGAGGGCTACAACTCTCATGAAGACATCAAAGCTTGAATCAGGATGATGAATGGTGAAAAATTGGCGTTTTCTCCAGCTACACCATCCTTAGCTATTCCACGACTTTTCTTTAAGCTCCAAAGTGCGTCCGATTTCTGCGAAATTAAACAGAAACTGGTGTAGACTCCATAATTTGGCAAATAAGTATAAACTATATAGATTATGTATTAATCTAACCCAAATGCATGTAATGCATACAGAAATTGATATTAAAGTAAATATAAAACATGGCACAAAACATGGACATCAATCTTCGAGGAAGAACCACCTCAGGGTGAGGATTTGACTCAGGTGACAAAGAACCAGAAGACTCCTCTGAGACAGGAACATCATCTGACCAATATCCTACAAAATCACACAAACTACACTTATTATCCTACAATTAACCAAATCCAAATTTGATGGGTTTGATATCTATAGCTATATACTGCTCGAATCAAGATCTGAATCAATATCTCCTCCTTCCTCGTCTCTCTCTCTCTCTCTCTCTCTCTCTCTCTCTCTCTCTCTCTCTCTCTACCAATGGATTGATCACCTCCTCCCAATATCGGTTAAGATGGGTCGGATTTGATTGCAGAAGCGCAGATTGGAACCGGAAGGACGGGATAAAGTGTTTCAACGAGACAAAGCCGATCAAGAAGAAAGGCCACTGGGGGACCGGTTCCGACAAGAAGATCATGGCCGTTGTCAGCCACGTTATCCACAAGATGACGGTTCCGGTAACAGTTGTGAACATAACGCAGATCTCCGAGTATAGAGTCGACGGGCACACATCGGTTTACATGGAGACCGGTCGCAAGCTGCCGACGGAGGAGCAGAAGGCGGATCCTCTGCACCACGGGATTTCATCTACTGGTGCTTGCCCGGAGTTCCTGATCCTTTGCACCACGCTTATTGTATCCGACGGGCAAAAAGTCCTCCTGGATGCTGAGGAAGTTGATAAGGGCTTCACTCTCAATTCCTCCAATTAATCTCTATTCATACACAAAACTCCCTGCCCATCAGCGTCTGTCAAAACTAGGCCATCCAACGTCTGTTGGTCGGCAAATATCGGTTGTAAGTAGTGCCTTGTAGATGCAACGATCAAGGAGCTGATGGTCCAGATAACCCTTAATTTCAAGCCTCCATTCGTGTAAAAAGACTCAGGGATGCTACCATTGTCGCCAAGGACACTAACACCATTGTCGGTGTTGATAGGCTCAACTATAGGTCGCCAATGACTCCGTTTTTGCCAAATTGTGTGAGCTTAGACAATTGGGTGAATGATGATGCGCCGAGGATCACGCAATTATCAAGAGTGGATCCGAAATCCGCCCTCCATTTAAGGAGGATCCCCATCATCGATCCCCAATTCGCCGCTTGGTAGCTCAATCCTAAGAAACCTGATTTCATTGAAATTTTTAAGAACCTGAGTATGGGAATGATGTGTGACTCTAGCCTGCTCCGCTTTGTCCTCTCCACCCCCACCGCCGAAGCCATCGCCACCCACTGCAGCACTACTCATCGTCTTCTTCGTTCGAATCCGAGGAAGCTTAAAGCCCTCCTTCAATTGCCTCTCTTTTTCTTCCCTCCTCTTCTCTCTCTCGTCCCTCCTTCGAAGATTCACAGTTGCTGACCCCCTTCTTCTTCCCTCAAGCAGTTAATTCGTCACTGAGTCCCACCCTTCTCCCGCGCCTCTGCCACCGCCACTCCCCTTGACTCCTCCGATCCAGCGCCTGTCACACATCCCTCGCGCTCCCCTATAGTTTCTTATCCTTCGATCGGAGCCCCACCATGATTCAATCGGAAGTAATATCGATCCGCCGCTCCCCTTGACTCCTTCGATCTTTTTCCTCTCTCCCTGTTACACATCCCTCTCTCTCCCTCTCCTCTACGTCACTCCCTCTCTCCTTATTAATTTCCCCAGTTGACCTTCTCTTTTTACCGGCTGTGTTGCATATTTTTAAGGGGGAGTGTTAACCCATGCAAATTATATGGATAGTGGGTTATGGGTGCAAAGTCTTTCGAATTTAGGGTTATTTACTACCATTCACTCATACATATGCATACATACATACATCCACATATATATATATATATATATATATATATATATATATATATATATATTGATGTTTACCTTAATTAGATTATATATATATATAATTATCTAATTAAATAATAAAATGAAAAAAATACCAAAAATATCGGTGCATGAGAAGATGACACGTATGGGTTTATACCTATTGTGATGTTTATCTTAATTAGATCGTTTTCTATTTTGTTATATACTCTTCCCATCTCAAAATAAAAGTCGTTTGACTTTTTAATAAATTATTTAAGAGGTTAAAAATTATATAAAATATTAAACTTTTTTAATTAATTTTATAATCAGTATTATAATTATTATAATAAGTATAATATTATTTAATTTTTTTTATAAAAAATTAATACTTTATTTAGTTTTTAGTTCCTTAAAAAATGTATTAAAAAGTCAAATGACCCATATTTTTAAGATGGAGAGAGTAGTATATATAAGTCATGCTTATCATGTTAAATGTGACCACATATTAGCCACTAGATAAATAGAAATGAATGGATTCTATTCAACCACTATCTAATTAAATGAATGTTAAATCAAAGTGGGGCCCTCCACTAATAATCACCCACCCTCCCTAAAATGTGCGTGTTCAAATATCTTGTAATTAGGGTGATAGTTTTTGGCAAATTGTTTTTAAATATTCGAAGAAAAATTAGTTACACTAATTTATTAAAGAATTGGAAAGGCCTCAATCCATTATAAAGAAAATTCTAGATATTAGATTGCCCGTTAACTATATTAAAATCGATTATATCGATAAAGAGGGGTGATTCACAACGCTAAGTGCTTACAAGTTAGCGTCTTCGCAAAACTCCTTGAGTGTTGACAGTAACGCTTGGATTTGGAAGCTCGACACGTACCCCTCTCAAAGTCAAGAATTTCTTATGGAAAATTTTCCAGAACGGTCTCCCTACTGCGTCTTGCCTAAATCAATGTGGTGTAGGCGTTCCGTCTACTTTCTGCTTGCGTAACAATGCAGTTGAAGACGATACCCGCCTTTTAATTGAATGTCTGTATTTGAACCTACTTCATTCCTTCTCGTCTTATAATTTATTGGAGATATCCACCCTCATCGCTCAATCACACGAAATAAAACCTACCTTTGAATTCATAGATTCTACTTTCTCAAAAATTGATAAGAAAAATCTAGTTTTTTCATGGTGGACAGTATGGTATTTTAGGAACCAAAATTTATTCAAGCAAGTGCAGATCCCTAGTATCAATACAATAAAACATATTACTAATATTCATATTACAAACTGGAAGAAAACTTCTAGGTTTGAGGAGGATCTTAATACATTGCCCTCCTCCTCTGTGCATACTTCTAATCAACATGGTAAACATAAAATCAAAAAATAGATCTCTTGGTGCAAACCCCCAATGGGTGCGTTCAAACTTAACTGTGACGGATCCACCCTAGAAAACAATAAAAGCTCCTCTGAGATTATTATCCGGGACTGGAATTGAAAACTACACATTGGCTACCAAGTTTTGGGTAGCCAAATCCCTCTCAAAGCTGAAGCTTTAGCCTTGAAACAAGGCGTTACAGAAATCTTACGGCTACGCCTCAACAAAATACATATTGAAGGTGACTCCCTCATTATAATAACCACTTGCTAGGCAAACATTCCTATCATTGGGAGATTGAAATGATTATGACTGATATTAAAATCCTACTATCGACTGTGAAATAAGTCTCTTTCTTCCACATGCCTCAATTAGGCAATAGAGTGACGGATAAGGTTGCACACATTTGTCACTCTGCCCGAGGCGTCGATATCTCAAACAACTTTGGTCTTCTTGACCTCATCCGCAAGGATGCTCTCGGGTAGAGTCCTTCCCACACGAATTCTTTCCTAATAAAAAAAATAAAAAATAAAAAATAAAAAATTAAAGAATTGGAAATGGGTGATAATATTTCCACCGCTAATTTTTACTATTTCCACTACTAATCACCGCATAGGTTGACGGTGGATTTAATTACAATCAACGAGTCCTCCGCATAGGTTGATGGTGGCCACCACCATACTTTGCGGTGGGTCGAGGAGTATACGGGCCCACTGCCGTAATTTGCGGTGGCCTATCCCGTTCCTTTTCAACCCCGCCGCATAGGTTGGTGGCGTGTCTTGGATGACGAATATTTGGGAGTGGTGTCTAGACCGGACCAGACACGTCACCCACCGCCAACATATGTGGTGACGATGGGGTTTTTTTATTTCACACACCATAAATATTAATTGTGGAAACATACATTATTATAAATTGGAATTTAAAAATTATATGTTTTATGTAATTGTCATTATAAAAAAAATGCATGGAAATTTAATAAATTGTAAATGATATGTTTTGGTTAGAAGAAAGAGTATATAATGTAATAAGCAACGCTTAGTACGTATCGGGGTATTACCCGACGGTCCTAGAATTAATTCAGAATATGGCTGCTACATGTCAAAATAAACGAATACTGTATAGGAAAAAAAGCAAAACGAAGTGTGGGAAATGTCAAACACCATTAAAAAAACATGGGTCGAAAAATGTCATACATCATAGAACGCAGTTCGGGAAATGGCATAGCCCGGACAAATATCTAGTAACCGAAGAAGCAAACATATGGAGTTCGGAAATTGAAACGGGAAAATAAAAAGTGCTAATAGGGCAGCGGACGACCACCATCTCGATGACGGTAGGCTCTGTATCGTACAATCCTAGCCGCAAACTGCTCGTCCCAACCGTTGACTGTGGGATCGTGATGTCGTGTCCAGATAATGTAGAATGGCGGCAGAGGTGAACCAGACAACAACCAAATCTGCGGATAACAGGTGATTGTGGACATTAGATGAGAAAAATAAAACTTTAAGAAATGAATGACTATGAAATTTGAAACGTACCAGAACGAAGTGGTTGCTGTTGCCGACTAAAGTTATCCCATCTAACTCTTCATAGGCCGGTACTGACGGGCCCCTGGTGGCGTACAAAGGTCGGCACAACATCGACATCATCTGTGACAGTATCACCAAAGGACGCTGGTGAAGCGTGACAAACACCTCGCCCATGATCGAAATCTCCATCCAATAAGTAGCATCATGACACGTGCCGAAATAGTTGATCCTCATGATGAGCTCATCTAAGGCAGGATAGTTATGGTACCGATCTGCATGCAGCTGGAATTCAACGGCCAACTCCCGTCGAACTCGAGGCCATGCGTCTTGCCCCAAGTTCAGAAGACAAGCAATAGATCTATGCCCACAATGACAATCATTTGCAACATTTATGGCGGCTCGTATGAAAGTAATCATGAATTCGTCGATGTTGCCAGTGCCCCAATTGAAATCTACGTGAGGGAGATTCTGAGGGGGAAGCACCGTAGGTGCTGTCGGTGGAATGTCACCTATAGGCTATAACGCTGATCGACCTCGGCCACGTCCCCTCCCACGACCCCGTCCCCGACCTCGTCCTCTTCCTCGTCCACTAGGAGGGTCTTCATTGCCTTCCGCAACATCTGGTTCGTTTGGTGAAGATTGACCCCGACCTCGACCTCGTGCTGATCCCCTGCTCCCCTCTTTATTGGTTGGATGTTGGGTCCGAGCACGCTCATTTTCCCAAGGTAGAGGGTTCATTTGATAGGGGTGGCGAGTCCTCGATCTTCTGGTCGGTCTACGGTCGTCGGGGTCAGGTGGAGTCAACGATGTATGAGAGGGACGATCCCCATCGTTGAATGCCGACGCGATCCTCCAACGAGTATCCTTATCCATAGCTCCACTCCGGAACAACGTGATCATATACGACATTTCGACATCAGCTCTTGTGAGTGGAGTGTTATCTTGGACATTGTCAACATGTGGACGATTCCAATCCAATTGTTTCTAAAGAAATGTGAATCTGGGACGGTCTGATCGGTATCTGCGTGTCTTAATAACCTTGCATCTCATGTGTGAAGGGGAGACCGTAAACGTCCCTCTAGTATCTATCTCTGCATGGTTGTGATGGTGGATAGACTTTCATCTTCATGTGTATGTCGAACAACAAGTTGAAACATTCCTTCGACACAATATGCCGAATCCGATCGAATATCTATAGGCAGTGCGAGTTTTTCGGCCAGGTGTTGTTCGCTTACCCCTATTGTATTCTTCACCTCACTGATTTGGTCCGCCATCATCAGATCGATTGTGGTGACCACATGAGTAAAATCACCGAGTGTAGAGTTTAAGCTCTTCTTCAAGACCGAATGAGCGGACTCCGCCCTACAAAAGAAGTGGGACTCGCATGTGAGTATCTTCATATATTGTAAACTGGAAAATATGTGTGCCATGAAATTCCTAAGCAAAAAAGAGGTGTACCTGTTCGTCGTGGTCGTACTAAAATGTTGGATTACATCTGTCCATGCACGAACTATATTCTCCGAGTAGTCTCGCAACCACAACGCCTCCAAATACGGCATCAACCCTTCGATATAAGCCCACTCTGCATGCATACCCCTCAACTGGATTCCAACATGCCATAACACACGCTCTTGAAATGCCCATCAACATCAAGATTCTTCGTCTTCTTGAAAGTAGCTTCTTCGCATCTTCGGAGGACATGCACTGTGCACAACATATGTCTGACAGTGGGAAGAATGTCTCGCAGCGCCGCAATCAGCCTCAACTATGAATCTGTGACAACAACGTTTGGAAGATTACCTCGCATGAGGTAAATGAGCTGCTTCAACGCCCAACGGTACGTATCCGTGTTCTCGTGCGACATGAAGCAGAACCCAATGACAAAGTTCATCTTTGTGCAAGTGAATCCAATGAACTCTCACAAAGGGATCCCATACCTGCACCATGACATATTTTAGTTTGCAAACCCTGGTCGGTAGGGGTAAACGATTAGTTTGAGATAGAAACATACGCATTCGTCTGGTATGTACTGTCTACGAGGACGACGTACGGAAACATGGCCAGAAGATGGCGAGCTTTTGAATGCGCGATGAACAGATCTTGAAGCCTGTTGGGATCGTCAGGGGATCTCCTTATAGAGTATAAGTAACCCCGCTCTCGCAATACGTGAAGTTCTTCCTGCGTGACTGTTCGATCTCCTCTCGCTTCAACTTTAAACTTTGCCCTAAGATTGTACACTTGTCTCCGCGATGTGAAGTTCAACTTCTGGCATGACTCAGTTGTCTTCTTCAAGGAGGCTAAAATGGGCTTCAGTGGGGTACCAGCTATGGTCCCCCAAGACGGCTTGATTGTCAGAACCATATTTAGCTTTAAGGCGGTGCTACGACAGTGCTGTAACAGGTCGTCGGGATTTGTCCACGTCTGCATTGTAGCAAAATCGGCCGTGTAATCATGGAACTCCCGGTTACGGGGTTCCACGTGGTCACACTTGTCCGACATCGGATCAGCCTGCTCCTCCAATGATTGTTGTGGCGATGTCATGCATGTATTTAAATTACGGTACTGGAACTACTTTACACTAACTATATATCACGGTATAATTTCAGGTCGGACTACGTCACACTACTTATATTACGGTATCTATATTATGGTTTCCATTCGTGGTGATTCAAAACCTATGTTATAACGTCCCTGCTAGTATGAGAATATAACAACACGTATACGGGAAAGATAAGGTATGTACCGAAAGAGGGGGGGGGGGGTGGAGAGTCGTCGGCTATTGGGGTGGGTGGCTGCGCTTCGTCCGCCCCACTTGAAGTCGCTTGATTAGCGTGGTCGTTTGCCATAGGAGAAGGAAGTCGTGGATGGTTTAACAACTGAGATCGGAAGGCTTCTTATACAGGTACACCGCAACTGTATGCGGTGGATCAATTGACCGTTGAACGGGCGAAATTTGAATTTGAATGCCACCACATATGTATGCGGTGAAGGTGGAGACCACCGCTTCTGTATGCGGTGTAGTTGCCTATAAATACTCGGCGCCCGATCGTCATTTTTAACTCTGGATGTTCGATCTATTACACAAGCAACGTGTCATGATCCCACGAGTGGTTGATCTTTTTCAAGCGTGGGATTGTGGCAGGCTGGTTGGGTAGTCGTTCGTAGTCTTAGTCATGGCGAAAAAGCGGTGATAACCCCGGCATTGTGTCACGTCAAACGATTTGTGTCTTCGGGTTGAAATTATAGGGCGTTGGCTTGTTGCTAGAGTTATACCGCTAGGTACAATGATGGAGTGTGTCGACAACAAAGCGTTGATAACGCAGGCAACATGCCACGTCCAGGGATTTTCGTCATACGATAAGAATCCCGGGTCACTGGCATGTTGACGAAGTTATCACGCGCGGAATCTATGAAACAGAAAATAAAAAATAAAAAAATGTCCACAATACAAACCTACAATAGGTCATCAGGGGATCTTGATTACAAGGTTACCTTGATTCATCATAAGGAGCCAAGGTGGCAAGAGGAATGCACTTGTCGCCATCCATCGTACACGGAGGGATATTCGTGTTTTTTAATGCGGTTCGAGTGTGAATCGGACACTGTGATAGCTTCCCACATTGAGTTCACTTGTTCTCATTGTTACAGAGGAAAGCCCGAGTCCTACTACATAACGACCGAGGAGGAGTCGTCCGCCGCCTGCTTACGTATTTCCATGAAGATTTCATAATCGTACCCTCCCTCGAGATTAGTCAGCATGTCACCGATAAGCTACGATCGTTCAATGAAAACGAGAGACGTGTGGCCTTCAACATCATGAGGATTGAATTTTCGCTTAAGGAGACGACTTCATCTGTTGGTAGCTGTTAGATGTAGTGCGGTGTAATTTACGTAGTGGTGGTGACGTTAATTTTAGCATTACTTGTGTCAAACATCAGTAAACAATTTGGTTGATCTTGTTGGGGGCGTAATAGTAGATAAAAGAAATCCATTCGTCACATGTTCTTTCATTGCATGGTTTAATACAACAACAATACCACATTGTTTCCAACATAATACTAAACCTTAAATATATCAATCTTGTATGTCATGTGTTGTAGTTTTGTGATGTTCGTATGGAATAATAAACTTCGAACCATAGATTATCGGTGCTAAGCATAATCTCTCTATATATATATCCAAAATAGATAACTGACCACATAAATGCCAGCAAAATCATAAATCCAACCAAATCAATCCAAATAACTACATAGAAGCAAATCTAAATATCCAACACGATCCGTCACGGCGAAGGGTCAGACTAATATCGCTCATAAATGCGCTGCAAATGCTCTGGCGTCACATCTACTCCAAGGACTACAAATTGCTGAATCTACTCCCCAGCGGCGCGGTGTCGCATCTCCTCAATCGTCCGATCGGGGCGGCGGCGACGGCGGGATGGGCCGGTGTTAGGGAGTGTCGGGGAGTAGGTATGGATGACTAAAGTGGTGGAACCACTCCACGTAGTCATCCACCACACCATATAGGTAATTCGGACTAGTCCGTGGCAACTCTGACACAGGGAACAGATGATCGAACCTATGCTCCCAGTGGTTGTTGATCGCGTGGAATGTAGCCTCCTTCTTGCCCTTCACGGTCTTCGTCCTGAATACTCCGCTGGGTCTGATCGGATCAGTGGGAATGTGCTAAACCCGACCGAACTATTGTAGCACACGGTCAAGCATATACGGCTCCTCCTCGAACAACCAACGGATGGGGCCCTTGTAACGTGACAACCATAGATGTCCATCAAAATCCAAGTTCCTACCGAAGGGCATGAACTCGATCAACAACATAATAGAAAGTGTTATAACAATTCATATATGTAGGTAGTTTGATTGTAAAACAAATTTACGCAGCTTAATCTGATTCATGCATACCTCATCGATAGTCATCTTGTGGAGCCTCCGCCGCAAAACATCCAGCCGCTCAATGCGAGGTCGGTCATCCCGGGAAACCGTCGAGGTCCAAGGCGTCGCTACCTGCACGTATCGCACCCCGCATCGTGGATCCCGAGAAAGCCTCCGAACCAGCGTCATCTGCCCGCTAAACACATGGAAGTACAACCATATCCATACCTACAAGCGAATAACTCTATCAGCCATATTTTCATAGTAACTTATTTTTAAAATGGGGAAAATTAAATTATCAGATAATTAAATAATTACCAGCAACAACCGCATACAACCATCCATATCTTTGGTCAACTATCTGGTAGCCTCGCCCAATACGCGGTACAACCACGCCAAGACCCCTGCCGCCAGAGATAACTGCGGAACCTACGCGACATCCATAAAGCGGAGAAGCACCTCAGGGCGCACTCTTCTGCATGACTTGTCAATGAACAGTGTCACATACGCAATCATCCCCATCGCAACAGCCACGATGCACTCCATATCTTGCTCAAGGGGGGTGCCATCCCGCACCCTCTGCCGCATCGGTGCTATTTTCTGAAGGAGGTTCGCAACAGTCGAACCTCCATGACCGTTGCCGCTAGTCCGCTCCTGCGGGGTGAAGCTATACAAATCCGCAACCCCATCCCTCCCGGCGAGTGTATCATGCAGAAACATACACTCCTCCCCGTCCAACCCATACCCAAGTATGAAAAATACATCGTGTAGTGTGACGGTGATCTCTCCCCATGCAAAGTGGAAGTTGTTCGTCTCCGAATGCTAGTGCTCAATGAATGCACTGATGAAACTATGATCCACATGATCCCACTCGAAATCTCGCAACTCCCACAGGACATTGTCACGCACTGCAGGAAACCATATCTCCCGTCCGTCCACCTCCAACAATGCCTCAACATGGCCCAGCCACTGTCCCCGTCTCTGCACACACATAACCCTCTGTAAGGCTTCCTCCTCCCGTTTCCATATGGTCTGTGTAATGTGTGCCTAGTAATCTCTCAGCAGTGACACGTTATGAGGCCCCCCTGGCCATTCCAGCCCAACTTCCCCAAAGCCGCTAGTCTGTCCATCCCGCCCAGCACCCCGTGAACTACTACCCTCGCCCTGCTAGCGCTGCCTCATATGCACACCATGAACTGGGGGATGTGCTGTCTGGTCTCCTCTCATCTCTTGACGACGATCGTCACGTGGTCTCCAATGCGGATCCTGAAAGTCACACATCGGCACACTACCTGATAGCATGCATTTAGATGGTCATAATAGGTTGCTTTTAGCTTAGTTATTATGAATATCATGCATGGTTTAAGTACAATTTGCATATTTGCTCTTTATGTTGGTGGAGTCGGAATCTACACGTTTTTATTGATTCTTTGAGATAACCGTGGATCCGAGGAGGAGACATGGGTTTATAACGGGTTAGATGAGGATGTTTAGTCGATCTAAGAAGCTTACATAAAGATCTAAAGAGGCCATGAGAAGAAGAAGCGAGCCTAAACGAAGAACAAGTCAGCAGAAGTTGTCACCAGACATGCTGAACTTGTTTTCCACTTTCTGGAAGGCTTGGTTGTCCGATTGACTATTATGACCATTCGTTGGAAAAATATTTCAGAGAGATACAACTTTCTTGTTGACGTCGAGAGTTGATTCACAATAGATTTTTCGTAAAAGACCATTGCAGAGGGCGCATCACATATGTCGCGACCGCAACACATCAATGAAGCAGCGGCCGCAACTTTCATGCTGCGACCGCCGCATATGCCCAGAGCGACATGTTTTGTGTTCGGAAACGGTTTTATCTTTCTAAACCCTATTTACCTATCCTTGTATTTTTGGCCGACTTGGACACGAACTTGGGCACGAAATTGGACGAAATTGAGAGAGGGCTTAGCCCTAGTTTTCATTCATTCATTTGATTAGGATTCAAGACAATTTTAGTTGGAGATTGAGAGCGATGTTCGCCATGGGCGGCTAAACTCTCTTCGTTCTATCTACAATTTGAAGCTTTGTTTGGATTGAGTTGTGAGTTTCTGAATCTTGTTCCTTATTTCTTATATTGAATGTTTCGACTTCTTTGTGCTTATTGATTGATTGTTTTGTTCTTTCTTGTGTGACCAACTTGTTAGATTGATTCAATTGCTAGAGTTTTGTAGATTCCTGATTGCGAACCTTAACCTAAGTAGCAAACTTGTCCCTTTAGGGATGATTGAACTAATTGGATAAGTAGGAAGTTGGATGTATTGTTAAATCCCTCTTTAGGGACTACAAATACCTTGGTTAATCTCTGAACTTAAAGCTATCAACTGGGTTGAATCATTCTTTAGGGACTGTTCGATTGATAAGGGTTTCAAGGACTGATTGGACTAGTAACTATATTAGGTCGGGATAAGGACATTCATAGGAAACCTAAAAGCGCAAGAGGAAGTTACAACATCAATTCAACCAAATAAAGTGGATAGTTGTAGGTAGATCGATCTTCTCTAAATTGTTTTGCATCAATCTGTTTATAGTATATTTTGTTTTCATTGTTATTTCAATCAACCAATACCCCCCTTTTCTACTAATTGGTAAATACACATTGCTGAGAAATACTTGATTCGCTGTGGGATCGACCTCTTACTTACTTGCTATACTAGTTTGTAGGTTTGAGTTTTATTTTGATACGGTTTACGCGACTAAAAACCGTCCATCACTACCTCCTGCCGCAACTCCCCGACCTCTGCCGCATACGTCTAATCATTAGGAGGTCCCCGTACCTCTGTCTGCGGCGCCGACTCACCCGCCTATCTCCGTAGATCTGCCTGCTGACTCCCAGCCGTCGGCGCCGGCTGGGAACTCTCAAGCGTCGGCGTTGGCACCGCAGGCTGATTGCGAGGCGTCATCGCCACTCCATGATCAACTGGCGGTGTGAACAACATATAATCTATCTGGGCCTCCCAGGCACCGTCATCTCCCTCCCTAGCATGGCTAGTCCCAACACCATGACTGGTCCCAACATCCCCATCTCCGGCCAGCGGTGCCGTGTCGTCATACGAGTTCAGCTGCTCGCTCTCAAACGCATTCCCAAAGTATGACTGGAGCCCATCCAGAGGAGTCGCAGACTGATCATGTGCACGCTCCTCTCCCGCATGCAATGCTGGGTCAACACGTATCATCTCCTACACCATTTGCTCAGCCTCCTCTCGGGAAGACTCATCCGCGACTGTATGAATACGTCATCGATGCGGTCCATCATCATCTCCATCTCTATCTCCGCAAAACTCTGAAATGTCTCCATAGATGTCTGCGATGTCTGGCCACATTCGTCACTGGGGTCCACAACTCGAATGCCGGGGTCGACTACTGACTGACTAGATGACCCAACCCCAATATCTACACCTATCAGCTCACTATCCCTATCCATAGGATCCTCTACAGCATGCAAATGTAAATGAATTGACTCAATCTCTGCACGTGACTCACGCAACGGCTGTCTCTCCCTTTCGGTAGCCCTCCTAGCGGATTGCAGAATCATCCTATCTGCTAACCTCCTCGATAATGTGGTATGTGTACCATTTTTTTTTTCTAAATCCTATCGATTATGGATGCTACTCTCTAATTGTCACACACACACTCCTATATCGTATTAATTCTCAAATTCTGAATGACTTCCCCACAACTAATTACTGATTTCATCATAATACTACTGTTTAATAAAAACAACTCTATTTAAGCGATTTAAACATACATGTGGTTGTGGCGAGCCGGAAGATCTCCTCCTATGTGTCGCCATACGACCACTACCACGTCTCTGAATAGTCAGAACCGGATACAATACATATAACAATAATACGATAACGCTATCTCCTTCCGATTACAAATAATTTGATTTGAATTTAATATAGTTTAATTTTTACCTGTAAAGGATGTCTCTGACCACCACCGGCACCACCAGCCTCATCTCCCTCATGGCCACTACCTCTCACCATATCAACACTCCGATAGAAAGTGGGAATAGCTAAAAATAAACTCGGAAACACAAGGGAAAGAGGGACAGTAACGAGGGAAAATGTGTGAGGAGGTTCGAAATGTGAGGGATTGGAAGAGGGGGGGGGAGAGTCGAGGAGAGAAATGACGGAAAAAAACGTGAGGATCGAAAGGCGAGGGAAGGATTGGGATCAAAGAAGAGTCGGAAAGCGTGCAGAGAAATGGGGCCCACACCTATTTATGGGCCCTAACCAATTTTCAAGCCCGTCGATTGTATTCAGGTGATCATTTATTAGATTTTAGGCAACAAACAATGTCCATTGCTTGAACATGTGTGAACCAATATTCTTCATCACTTTAGATCTCTTGTGACCATTTTACTTCTATCGCCCCAATATAATATGTAACTTTTCAAAAAAAAAAACGTTATTTGAGGCAACGAATTACACTACTACGTTCGTCGCCATAGATTCAGAGCGACCAGATCATTTGACATATGTTCGTCGCCCGAATGACAAACTGTATATAATCTCATTCTCAATCACATTCAAATCATCATTCTCAATTTCAATGTCTAATTAACCATATTCTCATCACCATCTTTCAATCCCTAACATCACATATACCTATCAAATGTGGTTAAAAGAGAAAGGAAAAAGAAACTCATTAACTCACGTGAGATTATATAATAATCAATATAAATTATCAACAAAAAATCTCATAATTTTTGTATTAATTAGATTATCGTCCAATTATGGACATAATTATAGAAATGTGTAGTAGAAATAACAACATTGATGAAATAATAATCATTTTATAATATTACGTGTAGTATCAATTATAAATAATTCATTCGCATAATGCAATAAAGAGGTGACACCATAACTTTCCAGATAAAAATCAATAAATAATATAAAGTAGCACATCTTTAGCTAATTTCTTTGGCACTCCCCCATGACTATGAGAATATGTTGATGATGAAGAATCTCCCTTTAGTAATTTGGAGAATATTGAAGAATCATGCATCCTTAGAATGTTGAGTGTCTTCCTTACAACCGCTATGGCAGGGTGACAGGGCTGACTTTGATGGAGGGCCCTTTGGTAACTTTGGTAAAGTTGGAACGCTAACAAAATGGGAAATATCAAGCCCCGTGTTTTTAGGACTCCCGACTCCATGGTTTTCCTTACAACCACTGTGGCATGGAGATGGTGCTGATTTTGATGGAGGACCCTTTGGTAATTTTGAGAATGTTAGAGAGCCAACAAAATGGGGAATGTTGGGCTCATTGTTTTCATTACAATTACCATCATGGAAATGAGATTGTGATGATGAGGACGGAAGACCCTTTGGTAATTTTGACAATATTGAAGAACCATCGAGGCTAGGACTTTCGAGTACATTGTTTTCCTTACAGCCAGAATGGCATGGTGATGGTGCTGACTTTGGTGGAGGACCCTTGGGTAATTTTGAGAATGTTGGAGGGTTATTGAATTTAGATATTGAATTACTCAAAAAAGTCAGTGTAAGACCATTTAGTCTAACTGCATTGCTGATGGGGAAGGATAGAAGTAAGAGGGTAGATATTGCCCATATGGCTTTCTGAGACATTTTGCTTTTGTTATCTCTTAGTAAAAAAGGAAAAGTTGCGAACATCTAAACTATATTGGACAATCGTTAACAAGAGGTTTATATAAGGTGGAATTTATTTAAGATGCATGAAGTTAGATAGTTTTATGCAATTTATCTATATTCAATGAAAGTTGAATACCATTGTATCAAAAAAAGTTACATGTAAAATGTGTCAAGGAACAATACAATTAATGAAGATTCCTTTTTTTCATTTCGGTTCAAAGGAGAAGTGGGAGATCATGTATCGATCCGTTTATGCATGAAATAATGCATTTATTTTTAAAGTTGTTGTTACATTTATTAGGTAATATGATGAAAGTATCCCATTGTTCAATTTTTATTTATTTATTAATGATACAATGAACTTATTAAATCTCATAATTTTTTGTTTATACAAGAACCATTATTAATGCCAATTTTTAGAGATGCGGTTCTATGTCTCTAAAATACAAATAGTTGGTGGTGTGCTTGTATATATTTATTAGATAATAAAATAAAACCATTCAATCAATACATTGTATGTATTCAAAAGTTTGATTGTATGTATTAGAGAATAAAATGAAAGTATTAAGGATTCAATTTTTTTAATGACATTTGAAATACATGATGCTTTATAATTTTTATTATAACCTCGGATGATCCTAAATGTTGATCTATTAGAAAGATATCATAGCATTGATCTCTTATATATCTTACATTGAATAGAATTTCATTTGTTAGCTCAATTGATTAAGAGGGGTCAATTTCTATCGAAATATTTTGTGTTCGATTCTCATTGTTGGTGAATGGAGCAATGGTGGTTGGCAATTTTAAATACCTCTATAAGTGGCCATTGATATTGAAATAATGCCAAAACCCTTGTGGTGTGATTACATGCAAAAACCCTAACCAACAAAAAATTTTCCTATAATTTTTTTATATTTACAAACTTTTTCTCCACAACCTTACTCCTAACCTGGAAAGAACATAGGGAAGGAAAGCATATTAGTGATAGGAACATCATGTAAAACCATTGACTAGAGAAAGTGTAAGACACTCCTTCGAAATAATATTAGAAACCTTATATTTGAACTTAACAATGGGTCATCACACATTGATCATACATCCATGATCCTCCTAAGCGGGGGTTTTGGATAAATATTTATTTGTGCATCCATGTCATTTTTTTAGAGTTGTCTTTATTTGTTATTATTGACGTAAATATTGTTTTCTAAAAAAAAGTGACGCATTAGTTGAAAAAGAAATCGAAAGTGGTTAGATCACAACGATGGTCCCTGATGCGGGACGAACGTCGTTGACACTTTCGCCCTTTATCAAATACTAATAATATCAAAAATTAAACACAAAACCAATAGATTAGGCAATCAATCACTTTATAGACCAAATAACTACGAGTATATTGATAAAGTCCGGTGTGGAACCCACAGGGAGAAACGATATCCTATTCAATAACTGTAAGCAAGAAATCTTATGACAAAGCAATGATTTGTAGCAAATAATCAGAATATAAAAGTAACCAGATTTTTTATTGCAAGGTACATTGATATCAAAGTAGAAACAACATTTCACTTGTAATTATCTGACAATGGTTGGAATTGATGGTCATAGGATTGATCTATCAATTACTCATATTCATAGGTCTAATCGGCTAAGGTTGAGAGATCCTTAGAGATACACTCGCCTTATTCAATATTACTTTAGAATAGCAATAATGAATCAAGTAATTAGACCAATTGACATATTGATTCAATGCAATTAAGATAGATAGGCGTAAACCGAACTCAGACCTAATCGAATATCCACAACATAGATAAATTGAAACCATGTACTACAAAGACAAAGAAATATTACTATCTCAATACCTTTGTTTTCTATCATGAAACAATAACGAATTCATAGCTAAGATGTAATTCCTTACATGGTGATCAATCATAGAAAGGAACACAAATATAATCAATAAGCACAAGATGATAACTATGAATATGAATAACTAAATAGAATCAAATCATCACAATCCAAACAACCATGTCTTCGAATCATAGGCGAAACTATGAGTTTAGCAACTCGTAGGCCAATTCTCTCTTTCTCTTATTGTGTTCATAGTCTCACAATAATCTTCTCTCTCTAGAACAAACTGAAATAACCTAATAAAGCCTCTCTAAGAGTCGGCCAAACCCCGGTGGGAATAGGAATAAAATAATAAGAAATAATGTCTTCAGATCCAAAATTGCAAACGCTGAAAACCGGCCCACGACGGGCTCTGTACAAAGGGCGAGGGGCGCTGCCTATGCAGTGACCATCTTTCCTCGAATGACTTCAATAATCTCCAATGTCATGCTTCCTTGCTCCTCTTTAGCTTCCTCCTTAGCCTCCATATCCTCCAAAACATGTCTCTTAAGCTCTTCCAAAGTCCCTTCAAGGTCGGAATGTAATTCTGCAGAATAAACACTAAAAAGGCGTAGATTACGAACTCGAATATTTCACAAGTAATATACGAAAATCGACTCAAACATAAGTAAAACCACTACCTAATTGTCATAACATGTATATAATAAAGGCACATAAATGTCATAACATGTATATATGGGATCAAGTTGCTTCCTCCTTAGCCTCCATATGCTCCAAAACATGTCTCTTAAGCTCTTCCAAAGTCCCTTCAAGGTCGGAATGTAATTCTGCAGAATAAACACTAAAAAGGCGTAGATTACGAACTCGAATATTTCACAAGTAATATACGAAAATGGACTCAAACATAAGCAAAACCACTACCTAATTGCAATAAGAAATACCTGTAATGCCTATATGAAATGTGCATTATCAAATTCCCCACACTTAACTCTTGCTTGTCCTCAAGCAACCATAAGACAAAAACATCATCTACGCATCCCACGGGAAATTCTTTCGCAACTTTACTCATCAAAACCAACATCATCAATAGTGCAAATATAATCAAGGCACATAAATGTCATAACATGTATATATGGGATCAAGTTGCTTGCATGCTAAAAAATCCAACCTTACCAAGGATAAAATGTGTATCTCTCACTCTCATGTAGACCTGTCAAAACGTGACCCGACCTGAGGACCCGACCCGTAAAACGTGGGTTTTGGCACAAATATTTCAACCCGAAACCCGAAGCAACCCGAACCCGTTCAACCCGCAAATTTCCGGGTTGGGTTGGGTCAACCCGTGGGTCACCCATTGGGTCAAGCTTTAAGATAATAAAGACATAAATAAATTACAATTTAACTTAATATTGAAATTTATTACTAATAATAATTAGGATTGAATATTATATTTTTCATCATCAACTTCACTTTATAATTTAACATTACAATTTGTTATGTATATCAAATTACATATTACTATTGTAGCAACATTAATTATTGTTTTTCAATAATATAACTATTATTAGGATAATATAACAATTTTATATTTAGGAACTATGTAAATAGTCATTAAAAACACTCCATCTGTTTACTTTTAAATGTCATTTACAATTCATGTATAGTTTTAAGGATGATAATAATTATATAAAATATAAATTTATATATTATATATAATTTCATACTTCAAAAACTAAATAGAATGAAATTATAACAAGTAATGAATTTTTATTGATATTTTACATATTTTTATCATTTTTAATTAACGTGTATAATTAGTAAATGACCTTTAAAAAATTATGGATGAGTAACGCTCTTGACCCGTTGGGTCGACCCGAACCCGTTAAATATAGGTCTGGGTTGAGCATTTCATGACCCGTAACCCGAAATCACCCGACCCGAAATGGACTCGAACCCGAGACGACCCGACCTAAACCCGACCCGCTCGACCTGTTTGACAGGTCTACTCTCATGTGTTTAGGTTTTAAGCATAAACTCACCTCAATTCCATATACAAGCATCAACTCAAATATTGACATTTATATCACAAAATCTCCACTGGATACATCAATGCAACAATAAGGACACCAAGAGGACTTTCGCTCAATGGAAACCTTCGCAGAAGATTCCATTCGACGGGGTTGTAATGGGGCTTGGTAGAAACATAAGTGCAAGGAATTGTATTTGGTCATGTGGTGCTATAAATTACGGGAAAACAAGATTCCAACATCTCCCAACATAACACGAACCAACTTAAAAACATCAAGCTCACAAATGCACAACATCTCTCAATATCATCATAAAAAAAACCTCCAAATATCATCATCATCATCTCATCTCATCTCATCATATCAAATCATCTCACATATCATGCAATCTCAACACCCAACCAATGTAACTTCTAACCAACAAAAATCCGATTCTTTCTCATTATGAAAAAAATAAAATAACATGGCTCTTTATTTCTTTTTTTTTTTCCTTTTTCTTTTTGTTTCCCGATTTTTTTTTCCTAACTTACTTTTACCCCTAGGTTAATTTTATCCTCCCTAGGTCCAAGCTTTTCATTTTTTTTCTTGAACCAAAATACATGTAAACCAAATGCATACAAATGAGGGAATAAATAAGCACATAACATTACATATTCTCAAAACCATAAACCATAACATCACACTTTAGCTTTATTCTCCTCAATCTCCAAAATAGATTCCATAATCCACTCAAAATCTCAATTCTCCCGGAATAAAGGTAAGGCTTATCATAAGCTAGGAATAATAAGCAAGATATAACATAAGGTAGACATTGATAAATATGTGTCTAAAAGGTTGCCTCTATAATTTGAACTTATCAAGAAATGAACAAGTATATAATCGGACTTGAAAATAGATAACCATGGAAATACTCAATGATAAATGCACAGAAAGAGTAAATCACACAAGAAAAGAAAACGGAATAAAGATGTGTCCCTTATAAGGCCAAAAATAACTCACTGGGACAAATTTTTGTCGAATATCAAGCATGCTCCCAAACTTAGATCATACATGCTCAATTACATATGCCTAATCAGATTTCACATAAAAACCAAATTTTCAAGACAAGGTAAAATCATTCTAGAATTCCATGAGATTTATAAGATTATGCCAGTTTAAAGTCAAATAGGACAAACTCAAGTTAGATGGAAATCTTTGATAACACAATATGCAAAACAACAAAACAAAACTCACTTTTTTTTTTCATTTTTTGACATTTTCTATAACATAAAAGAAATAACAAAAATCAAAAACAGAAATTCAAACATGAACTAACCTAACTAATTCACTTCACTTCTCCCCCCCCCCCCCCCCTCCACACACACACTTACATGTTGCATTGTCTTCAATGTATAGAAACACAAAAAGGAAAAATGAAAAATAAAATAAAGGGTTTGAAGGAAGCAAACAACTAACCAATTACTGTGAAGGCAGAGTCTGGGGTCCAGACCGCTGATTGATGTCCTGAACTATATGCGTACAAGGCTTCAGAAGACATGCATGTATCTCTTCTATCTTCTTTTCTATAACCAACAGATGCTCAAGTAGTTTATGAAAACTTCTCAAATGCTGATCTTCCATTCTCGCCAAGCGACTATCAAGGATCGCAATAAGCTCAAACAAAGAACTACTCACTGTGGGGATATCAAGATCATCATCGGCCTCATCTCCCAGAAGAAATCTGCTTGAAGAGGATGGGTCCACAACCATCCCAGTAGGTGCTGGAACATGACGAATACAAAAAGCATCCAAATTAGGGCCAACAAGTATGTGTACAGGAAGATACTAGTGATGCTCACCCTTCATGCCAAATAACCAACGAAAACACTCGATATTGTCTAGGCGGACTACCTTTTCAATCAGACGAGCGCTCGGTAGGGTTGACTTGTCACAATAGAATGGCGATGTCGAGGGTTGCAGAGAGCTCAAATCCATGCCCATATAGCATGCTATGAGAGTGATCATTCCACCAAAAGTAACAATATTTGCACTCATATAATCTCTTCTCCGAAGTGCGTCTGCACAAGCATCTAGGAAAAACTCTTTTTAATCTGGTATATACCCGACCTCTGGCGTTAAACAATACAAACAATTCCACATCCTCTTGGGGATAGCCGTCGGATCAGTAGAGCCATAGAACGCAGGGCTCAACACCCTGTGGCATAGTTGAAGCGCATGGTGTGTAATCAAATAATCATGAAAGTCCTCAGCCCCTAGAATGGCCTGGCACTACAACCCAAGTCTCAGCAGGTGTGGTAGAAGGCAAACTCCGACGCCAAGGATTAGACCAAGGTATATGCATTCCCAGTGCAATAGATAAATATTCTTTCTGAATCGAGCATTCAGTACCCAGTAATATGAAACGGATGTCCTTATCAGATTGCACATCCAGAGTTGACAGGAACTCACGCACCAGAACAGGATAAGTTGGCGCGCCCATCGATATAAAGTTGGATAAACTTCCCATTTCTAGGAACAAAGATACTGGACCACAAAGACCAAGCCTCTACAATGTCTCCATATGAAAGAATTTAGTCGAATGGTAACTCACATCCCTTATATGGAACCAACGTTCCTTCTCAACTCTAGACAAATATGTTAAAGCATCCATTTTAGGAGCACGAGGCATAACTAATGGGATTGAAAAAGGAAACCACGAAAACGAATAAAAGACGGACTCGTTATAGGGACGACGGGCACCGTGTTTGAGGCGTGGACGCCGTGTCTACAGAACCTCAAATCCGAGTGAAAACGTTGGATAACCGACGTTCACACCCTCCAAACTCAAAACTTTGACGAACAACTTGGTTTCAACGCTTCTTTGTGTTATAGGTAGGGGAATAGTATGTGAAAGGTTGAGTTTTATGGATGTAGGGTAATGGTGGAAAGTGTTTTGATGGGCATAATCAATTGAAACACAAGTCTTTAGGTTTTTGGAATGGATTCAAGTAGGCTTTGGTTTTTGTAGATTCTTTTGGAGCAAGCTTGGTTGATTAAAAATAAGGAATGGAAATATATGGTGAGTTGGAAAGGGATATCTACCAAAAAGAAAAATAGAAAATATTCGAACTAGACAGAAAATAGAAAAGATAGAAAAATAAATCCTATAACTAAGAAATAAGGAAACTAATCCTAGAAAGAAAAATCTAGTCCTATGATAGATAGAAATAGGTAGAAGATAAAATAAACTAACCTAAGATAGAAAATAAATCTAACTGGAAATAGATAGAAATACTCTAATCCTAAAACAAGATAAGAAGAAAATAATCTAGTCCTAATAAACATAAGATAAAGAAAACTAACCTAATACGAAAATAACCAAAAATAAAAAAGATAGAAAACTTCCCTTCCAAGTTTACCAAAATTCGGACTCGTCGGACGAACAGCAGGCGACGGGCGTCGGGTGCCGTATCCATAGAACATGACTCCGTACTCAAAATCAAGCAAAACTCAACTCCAACACAGGTTTCAACTTACCATCAATTCTAAAATCCAGCGACACGATTGATCCTACTTTATTGAATTGAAAATTCTACTTATGAAATTGAAATAATATTACCAAAATACATTGGGTTGCCTCCCAAGAAGAGCCTTTGTTTCACGTCTTTGGCGCGACATGATGTATTTTCTTATTAAGTTATCCCATCTAGATCCTCCACACTTGTCCTTTTCAAAACAAGAGGGGGAACCTTAGGAATTAGTCCAACATATCCATCGATTGCATCCATCGATTCCTTCTTCAAATGGGTTACTCCTGGAGGCTGCCCTGGAATTGCAAAAATCTCAACATTGTTAGGAATCGATTTCTCATAGGGAATAGCAATAGAATCATTTGAATTAGACACATTTTCATGTGACTTAAACAAATTCTAAATTTTCCTTTCAATGTCATCTTTACCTAATCCAATTTCTTCTTTGTTAGAAAATTCAAGATTCATAAATTCAGTTTTAGCAGAAGCGTTTAACAAACTCTTTGATTCATTCCTATGATCACTTTCATTAGAGTCAAGAACATCTACATAATCATTGGCATAAGAAATAATAGGCTCAAATTGAGAAAACTCAATCTTTCTACCATCAAACTCCATAGTTAGTGAACCTTCAAAACAATCAATCTTATTCTTTGTCGTTCTAAAGAATGGCCTTCCCAAGGTAATTGGGGTTTCAGGCGTACCTTATTCCATGTCTAGAATAAAGAAATCAGCTGGAAATATCAAGTTATTTACCTTAACCAGAACATCCTCAACAACTTCTCTAGGCTTACTACTAGAACGACCAACGAGTTGTATAGTAACACCAGTTTCAGATAATACATTGAGACCCAAAAACATGTACAAGTTATAAGACATAACATTGATTGAAGCACTTAGGTCTAATATAGCTTTGGTGAAGCTAGCATTACCTATTGCACATGCGATAGTAAACGTGCCTAGATCTCCGCACTTTTAAGGCAATTGTTTCTGAAGTAAAGCAAAAACATTCTCACTTAAACTTACATTTTCTTTCTTCCACATCCTTTGCTTGTGTTCCATCGTGCATAGTTCTTTCAAAAATTTCGCATAACGAGGAAAAGTTTTAATCAAATTGAAAAGTTGAATATTTACCTAACAATGAGAAAATGTCTCATAAATAATTTGTTCATCTTCCCAATTATGATCAGATCTTAAGGCAAGAGGAAAAGGTGGTGCAGGTCTTGAAACCTCAGAAGACCACTCTGTAGAAGATTTCTTCGGAGATTCAACAACGTTAGAAATCAGATCTACCACTAGCGTAGGCGGCGAACGCCGTGGTGAGGGGCGGCAGGGGCCGTGTTTGAAGTGCAACCCTAATTCCGTCTCGTCCTCTTTTCCCAAATCAAATTCTTCCCTAGGCCTCTCTTCAACATTCCTAGTGTGCACATTCACTTGTTTACCTCCTCTAAGGATCATGGCACAAACATTCTCCTTCAGATTCACTACCACCTACGAGGGTAACTTCCCCGAATCTTTCGCTTTCAATTCACCAATCTCCTTAGCCATCTGACTCAACAATTTTTCTCGAACACTCTTCTTATCCAGCAATAACCTCAATGTCTTATCTCTATCATCTTGTTGAGTGTTTCTCGGACGATTCTCAAATTGTCATCTCTGAAAAGGATGTTGTTGCTGCTGGGCTCTGCCGCTGAATCAACTTTGATAGTTCGCATTGTAGCCCTGATTGTAATTGTTACCAAAGCTGCGGCGAGGTCCATAATCCATAACATTCACATAAGCGGTGTCCTCCTGAATCAAGGGACACTTATCATTCGGATGAGTTGGATCTCCACAAACACCACAAGGTCTAGGCTGATGGGATTGATGCATTTGCATAGCCATCTTGTTCACTATCTCCGTAAGCCTATCAATATCATCCTTATGACCATCTCTAGAACTATCCAACTTATGAACTCCTCTAACTCCTTGGTATTTCCCATATTGTTTCGATGCATTAGCCAATCCTTCAAAAATCTGCATTGCTTCGTGAGGTGTTTTATCCAAAATATCTCCTCCGCTAGTAGCATTGATGAAACTCCTATCGGTGTCAAGCAAGCCTTCATAAAGATATAACACTAGATCATCCTCGGTTATACCATGTGGCGGACAACTACCCTTGAGCTTCTTGAACCACTCAACATACTCTTAAAAACTCTTCGTAGGTGATTGCTCAATACTGGATAACTCCTTCTTAAGTTTGTTGAGGCGAGTCATAAGAAAGTACTTTTGCAAGAAAGCTTTCTTCAATTCCACCTAAGTAGTAATGCTTTCTGGGGTTAGGTAATAAATCCAATCGCTTGCACAATCTTTCAAGGTAAAAGGGAACACTCTTAACATCAATTGGTCATCGGTAAGGCCTTGGGGTCTAAGTCTATCACACACACTCACAAAGGGAGCAAGGTGCTTGTTTGGTTCCTCCCTTGGCAATCCCTGAAAGTAGGGTAAAATAGAAGACTAATTCGACTTATACTCAAATCTTGAACCAGCAGGGAGATCAGGAAGACTAATTGCAAGTGGTTGAGCATTCCAAATTAGGTTCCTTTAGGTTTCTCAGGGTCCTTCTTAGTGGATCAACAACTCTGTCTGCCATCTCCTCGTTTGTCTAAAACTCGAGCCTCCTTTTCAACAGAGATCTTTCAATCTCAGAATCATTAGACAAAAGCATTGAATTAGAAGATCTAGTTTGAACTATACAAGGACACAAAAGATTCAAAGTAAAGAGTAATCGAAAGAGATAAAGAAAAGAAAACTTCTTTCTTCTCCCCGGCAATGGCACCAAGAATTTGATGCGGGACGAACGTCGTTGACACTTTCTCCCTTTATCAAATAGTAATAATATCCAAAATTAAATACAAAACCAATAGATTAGGCAATCAATCACATGATAGACCAAATAACTACTAGTATAGCGATGAAGTCCGGTACCGAACCCACAGGGAGAGCTGATTTCCTATTAAATAACTCTAAGAAATAACTCTTATGACAAAGCAATGATTTGTAGCAAATAACCAGAATATAAAAGTAACCAGATTTATGATTGGAAAGTAGATTGATATCAAAGTATAAAGAACATTTCACCTATAATTCTTTGACAATGGTTGGAATTCATGGTTTTGGGATTGATCTATTAATTACTCATATTCATAGGTCTACTCGAGTAAGGTTGAGAGATCTGTATAGATACACTCGCCTTATTTAATATTACTAAAAAATAGCATTAAGTACTCAAGTAATCAGACCAATTGGCACATTGATTCAATGTAATTAAGACATATAGGCTTAAACTGAACTCAACTCTAATTGAATATCGATCAATTGAAATCACCCACTACAAAGACAAAGAAACATTACTATATCAACACCTTTGTTTTCTATCAAGAAATCAAAAACGAATTCATAGCTAAGATGCAATTCCTAACATGTTGATCAATCATAAAAAGGAACACAAATATAATCAATAAACACAAGATGATAACTATGAATATGAATAACTAAATAGAATCAAATCCTCACAATCCAAACAACCATGTCTTTGAATCATAGACGAAAATATGAGTTTAGCAACTCATAGGGTAATTCTCTCTTTCTCTAATTGTGTTCAAAGTCTCACAATAATCCTCTCTCTCTAGAACAAACTGAAATAACCTAATAAAGCCTCTCTAAGAGTCGGCCAAACCCTAGTGGGAATAGGAATAAAATAATAAGAAATAATGTTTTCGGACCCAAAATCGCAAACGCTGGAAACCGGCCCACGACGGGCGTCGCCTATGAAGTGACCGTCTTTCCTCGAATGACTTCAATAATTTCCAATGTCGTGCTTCCTTGCTTCTCTTTAGCTTCCTCCTTAGCCTCCATATGCTCCAAAACATGTCTCTTAAGCTCTTCCAAAGTCTCTTCAATGTCGGAATGTAATTCTGTAGAATAAACACTTAAAAAGCGTAGATTTCGAACTCGAATACTTCACAACCAATATACGAAACTAGACTCAAACATAAGAAAAACCACTACCTAATTGCAATAAGAAATATCTATAATGGCTATACGAAATATGCATTATCAGTCCCATTTGATTAACCCCAATATTTTTTGGATTTTGAACACTTACGTAAAAAAAGAACTTTTTTTATAGGTAAGTTATTTTGGTAACGACCCAAAAGTTTGGATATCTGAATATACCTCCATTAATCTACTTAGAGGACTAATAAGGTTCGGATGATCCGGTTATTCGGGGTACGTTAAGGAAGAGTTTTGAATTCTTCCGTGAGCTTTAGATTCTTACTCAAAGTTGAAGAAAAGGAGCTATAAAACATGCTGGAACTCAGTTTAGATTCTTCTCTAGAACACTCCACTGCAGCCCCAAAGATCAGTCAGTTTCAAGAAGCAAATCACCTTGGATTTGGATGTTTGATATATGTATTGAAATCTGATTCAAAGACGCAACTAAGGGCTCAAGAATCACTCCATTTGGATCAATATTGAGGGAGTTATGGCTTTTTGAATGGAAGGCAGCAAAAAAGGACTAGCAATGGAGATAGATTTCTTTTCTCTCCCTTTCCTCTCAAGTGACGGCTTGTTCTTTGTGAATGGGTGAGGCTGAGCCTTGGGGATCAGTAGCTTTTTTATTCTTCCATTCTTCCTGACTCGAATTTAGCTCGTAGAATCTTCTTCTAATGTTCGAATATGTATTTCTACAAAAATAACCCAATTTTTTGTAAAATTTATGATATGTTTTTTTTTCTCACTAATTTAACCATAAATTTTAGTAACGATCAATGTGGGCTAAAGCCACCCATTCATGTGGTTCCGCCAATATGTAAAATGCACTTTTCTTGTTACATCAGTATCTTATAAAGCATTTGAAGATTTGAATGTTAATAAAAATATATGTATCATAATGTACATGTGCACCATCACTATTACAAATGTATCGAATATTTTTAAACATGGACCATTCCTATTACAAACATATTGAATATTTTAAAGTTGGTGTTACCATTAAAATAACATCATAATTTGACATTACTGATACATATACTTAGGGGTGTGCATGATTCAGTCCAAACCAAAATTTTAGGCCGAACCAACACAAATCAAACCAAACCGAATCGAACCGAAGTTTTTCGGTTCGAGAATTTTCATTTTTCGGTTCGGTTTGTGTTAAACCGATTTTTTTAAAAATATTCCAATACATATAGGGTGTTGTTATATAAACCACAAATCCAAGGTAAAAAATGCACGTCCTTAAGGATGTGCAACCTTGTGACTAATTAACATTTTAAAAAAATTAATTAACCTCTTTTAACCATGCAAGTCCTTAAGGACGTGCATGATTTGGGGTGTATATAGCGCATACGTGTATATATATATATATATATATATATATATATATATATATATATATATATATATATATATATATATATATATATATATATATATATATATATGTATATTACTTTTTATATACTACATAAATTATATACATATATTTGTATACTTTATATATACACATATATAAAGTGTATAAATACATATATATACACTAACTACACAGTGTATATATACACTAATACACATATTTTTGTGTGTGTGTGTAGAGTGTATTGTGTATATATACACATATATTAATATATACAGTGTATATACACACACATATATACACTAATACATTTATTTATTTTTTGTTCGGTTTGTGTTAAATCGAATTTTTTTAAAAAAATTTCTTTTTATGAAAATTCAGTTCAACTGTGTTAAAACCGAACCGAACACAAACCGAACCGGCAAATAACCGAACCGAACCTAATGCTTTCGGTTCGGTTCGGTTTGGCCCGGTTCGATTCAGTTTTAGGCCGATGCGCACCCCTAGTAATGTGGTTAAAAGAGAAAGGAAAAAGAAACTCATTAACCCACGTGAGATTATGTTATAATCAATACATAAATTATGAACGAAAAATCTCATTATTTTTGTATTAATTAGATTATCGTCCAATTATTGATATAATTATAGAAATATGTAGCAGAAATAACAATATTGATGAAATAATAATTTTTTTATAATATTAATTACGTGTAGCGTCAAATATAAATAATTCATTCGCATCATGCAATAAAGAAGTGAAACCATAACTTTTCAGATAAAAATCAATAAATAATATAAAGTAGCACATCTTTAGCTAATTTCCTTGGATACTCCCCCATGACTATGAGAATATGTTGATGATGACGAATCTCCCTTTAGTAATTTGGAGATTATTGAAGAATCATGCATCCTTGGAATGGGGAGTGTCTTCCTTACAACCGCTATGGCAGGGTGACGGGGCTGACTTTGATGGAGGGCCCTTTGGTAACTTTGGGAAAGTTGGAACGCTAACAAAATGGGAAATATTGAGCCCCGTGTTTTTAGGACTCCCGACTCCATTGTTTTCCTTACAACCACTGTGGCATGGAGATGGTGCTGATTTTGATGGAGGACCCTTTGGTAATTTTGAGAATGTTAGAGAGCCAACAAAATGGGGAATGTTGAGCCCATTAAAACTTTACAATGACCATCATGGCAATGAGATTGTGATGATGAGGATGGAAGACCCTTTGGTAGTTTTGACAATATTGAAGAACCATCGAGGCTAGGACTTTCGAGTACATTGTTTTCCTTACAACCAGAATTGCATGGTGATGATGCTGACTTTGGTGGAGGACCCTTGGGTAATTTTGAGAATGTTGGAGGGTTATTGAATTTAGATATTGAATTACTCAAAAAATTCGGTGTAAGACCATTTAGTCTAACTGCATTGCTGATGGGGAAGGATAGAAGTAAGAGGGTAGCTATTGCCCATATGGCTTTCAGAGACATTTTGCTTTTGTTATCTCTAAGAAAAGAAGGTTTATATAAGGTGGAATTTATATTGGACATCGTTAACAAGAGGTTTATATAAGGTGGAATTTATTTAAGATGCATGAAGTTAGATAGTTTTATGCAATTTATCTATATTCAATAAAAGTTGAATACCATTGTATCAAAAAAAGGTACATGTAAAATGTGTCAAGGAACAATACAATTAATGAAGATGCCTTTTTTTCATTTCGGTTCAAAGGAGAAGTGGGAGATCATGTATCGATCCGTTTGTGCATGAAATAATGCATTTATTTTTAAAGTTGTGGTTACATGTATTAGGTAATACGATGAAAGTATCCCATTGTTCAATTTTTATTTATTTATTAATGATACAATGATCTTATTAAATCTCATAATTTTTTTTAATACATGAACCATTACTAATTCCAATTTTTAGAGATGCAGTTCTATGTCTCAAAAGTAAAAATAGTTGGTGGTGTGCTTGTATATATTTATTAGATAATAAAATGAAACTATTCAATCAATACATTGTATGTATTCAGAAGTTTGATTGTATGTATTAGAGAATAAATTGAAGGTATTAAGGATTCAATTTTTTTTTAATGACATATGAAATACATGATGCTTTATAATTTTTATTATAACCTCGGATGATCCTAAATGTTGATCTTCTAGGAAGATATCATAGCATTGGTCTCTTATATATCTTACATTGATTAGAATTTCCGTTGTTAGCTCAATTGATAAAGAGGGGTCAATTTCTATCAAAATATTTTGTGTTCAATTCTCATTGCCGGTGAATGGACTGGGTCAATTTCTATCAAAAGAGGGGTCAATTTCTATCAAAACATCCTAATCTTCGAAGTATCCGTCCTGCAAAGCTCCCCATAGTATACTAACTCGACCTTAAACTGCTGAATGGACTGGGTGATAGAAAGCGAGGGATCGTAACCACGATCGTAGAACGCAGTCTCTCGGGTA
Source organism: Persicaria tinctoria (assembly GCA_037127255.1). Lineage (NCBI taxonomy): Eukaryota > Viridiplantae > Streptophyta > Magnoliopsida > Caryophyllales > Polygonaceae > Persicaria > Persicaria tinctoria. Next base: position 58,178,123 of record JBANSL010000013.1, read on the forward strand.
TCCTGCGTCCCTGGTGTGCAATACTCGCGTAGGATCATCTCCCTGAACTCACCATATGCCAAGGTCTCTCTCTCGACTCTTCATGTGTCAAATACAGCATAACGCAGTTGTCCCACTGCGAGTCTCCGATGCTCAGCCTCAGGAACAGCCAGCAGCTCGAACAACCCCTCGCTTGCACAATCTTTCAAGGTAAAAGGGAACACTCTTAACATCAATTGGTCATCGGTAAGGCCTTGGGGTCTAAGTCTATCACACACACTCACAAAGGTAGCAAGGTCCTTGTTTGGTTCCTCCCTAGGCAATCCCTGAAAGTAGGGTAAAATAGAAGACTAATTCAACTTATACTCAAATCTTGAACCAGCAGGGAGATCACGAAGACTAATTGCAAGTGGTTGAGCATTCAAAATTAGGTTCTTTTAGGTTTCTCAGGGTCCTTCTTGGTGGATCAACAACTCCGGCTGCCATCTTCTCGTTTGTCTAAAACTCGAGCCTCCTTTTCAACAGAGATCTTTCAATCTCAGAATCATTAGACAAAAGCATTGAATTAGAAGATCTAGTTTGAACCATACAAGGACACAAAAGATTCAAAGTAAAGAGTAATCGAAAGAGATAAAGAAAAGAAAACTTCTTTCTTCTCCCCGGCAATGGCACCAATAATTTGATGTGGGACGAACGTCGTTGGCATTTTCTCCCTTTATCAAATAGTAATAATATCCAAAATTAAATACAAAACCAATAGATTAGGCAATCAATCACATGATAGACCAAATAACTACTAGTATAGCGATGAAGTCCGGTACCGAACCCACAGGGAGAGCTGATTTCCTGTTAAATAACTCTAAGAAATAACTCTTATGACAAAGCAATGATTTATAGAAAATAACCAGAATATAAAAGTAACCAGATTTATGATTGGAAAGTAGATTGATATCAAAGTATAAAGAACATTTCACCTATAATTCTTTGACAATGGTTGGAATTCATGGTCTTAGGATTGATCTATCAATTACTCATATTCATAGGTCTACTCGACTAAGGTTGAGAGATCCGTGGAGATACACTCGCCTTATTTAATATTACTAAAATAGCATTAAGTACTCAAGTAATCAGACCAATTGGCACATTGATTCAATGCAATTAAGACATATATGCTTAAACTGAACTCAACTCAAATCGAATATCGATCAATTGAAATCACCCACTACAAAGGTCTCTCTCTCGACTCCTCCTGTTTCAAATGCAGCATAACGCAACTATCCCACTGCGAGTCTCCGATGCTCAGCCTCGGGTATGGCCAGCAGCTCGAACAACCCCTCGATCATATAAAACCACTGCTCTACGTCCTCTCCCAGACTACCTAGAAACTATGGCAGGCTACTCTAGGCGAACCTCTTCACCCAATCCACATGACGTCCCTCAGATCTAGGCTTCTCCTCCTAACCCTGTTGCTGGTCTCCCCCAGGCGGGGTCTCGGTCTGCTGCTGCTCTCTACGCTCACCCCCTCCGGGTGCACTCTCTTGATCCTGCTACTACTGCTTCATCGACGTCATCAGTGTGTGTGCACCAACTGCTCTAAACCAGCTCTGTCGGTAGGCAGATCAGTTTGAGTCTCAGTCTGTCTATCTCTAGTGGTACGACCTCCACGAGGTCTACCTCGACGTCTACCTCGGTCGCTCGCATCTCCGGGACCAGTCTGTCCTCTTGTCTCAACCATGGTGCAACTGAACATATAATTGTACTCAATATACACCTCAATAAAACGTCTTCTTCAAGGAAGCCGGCCCTCGGGCACATTCATTTCACATAATTACATCCCTTCAAGGGGATGGCTGGCAGGCACATTTTTATATCGCACGGAAGCTAACTAGATAGCTATCCTTCGAGGGATAGCTTGGCGAGCCCGCCTCTAAATCCTATCCCACTCCAACCACCATGGTTTCTCCCTTGGAGTCTTCTTCGACCAGATGTAAAGGAAAACTAGTATTTTGCCTACCAGAATCCCGTTCTACATCTCTATAAGATGTCTATCGCCTTTATACTACCCATCGATCCTATCTCTCATCTAGAAGGATCCTAGTTCTTTTTCATTTCCAAAGGGTTTTCAACTTTGCCCTTTAAAACCTTTTAAAATCCTTTAAAACTTCCAAAACGGTGGGCGGGTTTTGAAAATGTTTTATAACTCATGCGTACTCAGGTCGAGCAACCTTGGCTCTGATACCAACTTTGTAATGATCCAAAAGTTTGGATATCCGAATATGCCTCCATTAATCCACTTAGAAGATTAATAAGGTTCGAATGATCCGGTTATTCGGGGTACCTTAAGGAAGAGTTTTGATTTCTTCCGTGAGCTATAGATCTTACGACCAAGTACCATTTATTACTTAGATTATTTATTTAGCAGAAGAGTAGATAAGTTGTTAAAATGGGGATTTCAAATCCCAAAGCAAACGCATGCCCATTGGAGGCTAGAACCTGTCCTAGATAACTATCGCAAAACGGTTTTTGAGCGAACGATAAAGGCAGAATTAAAGTACAACACATGATGCGGCCTAGCCGAGTCAAAACGCAAACATCCACATATGATCACGGTCCATGTCTCTCTCACTCTATCGTCCTATAGGCTATACCCGCCAAACATCCACATATGATCACGCATATCGGGTATCGGGGGTACCTGAATCTAAAAACAAGAAAGATAACGGGGTCAATAATTGATTACTCATACACATATGCACCAGCATACTCTGCGAGTACGTAAAAAGGCATATAAACGTGATTTGATAAAACTGTAAATACACTATCATGCTCCTAAGACATAATCTGAATATATAAATAAATGCGGTAATGGGTACCCAAATGATAACAATCAACCATATAATCCCTTTCCAAATCCTTGGAGGTTACACCACCCTTTATCACCAAATTCTTGGAGGATGTGGCAACCTTTATCGAATGCTCGAAGGTTCGGCTACGCCGCAGCCTTAGGGAATCCCGATAATCACCACACAACAACATAGAATAGGATGGCCGCCTATTATAACAAAGACAATGAGAAAACAAGGGTTAATTTATTCCCTATGTTCTGTTCTATGTTATAATTCCGGTTTATACCCTACAACAATTCTATGTCGTAAAATATGCATGAATTTATCTCGTTACGACACTCATGTTTCACGAGTAACCTCATGAGTAAGTCTAGGAGACTTACCTGAAATCCGAAGGTAAGCACGAAAACCAACAAGCACCAAATGTAAACACGAATCAAGCGCCTAACAATTGTAATTATTTCACATTAGGTTCTTCTTATTAATGCATCACATAAACCCATACCTCAAGATAATCACACACATTCACATAAGGTTAATGGCTTAAGGACTTATAAGCTTGGTTAAGTATCCACACTTAACAAGTTATAATCGGGTCATATCATCACGTAATCCTAACGTCTTCATCCTTATTATTGGCCAAGTTATGGGGATACTTCATTTCCGTATTTTATATGCTCTATGTTTCGGTTATGCCATCATATATTTAACCATATTCTTAGCATTCCCTTAACCAAGTGTTTAATCGAGTCATTATAAATATTGTTTACTAAAATTATAATAACTCTTGATCCAACCGTTCGATCGTCCTCATTTTTGGAGGGCAGTCAGATCGTTGGATTGGAAATAAAGTCCAAATTACAGAGGCATATATATATATATATCCATTTTTTGACGTTTTTGCTACAAAACGCAACCAGAACACATAGTGGCTCCACTTTCTAAGCCTTTTCCACACCAAAACAAATCTGTCCTAGAGAGGGGAAGGCGGATTAGAGATTACCTTCGAAGAGTCCCACACAAACAACTCAAGAACACCCTCGGGAGTAGACCTGTCAAAACACAACCCGATCCGGTCGACCCGACCCGACCGCCCGGAAAATTTTCGACCCAAACCCGGAAATTTTGACCCGGAATTTTTTTTCGACCCGAACCCGAAAAACCGGAAATTTTCCGGGTCATCTGGGTTTCGACCCGGTGACCCGATTGACCCGGTAATTTTGACCCGATTTTACCCGATTGACCCGGTAACCCGGTTGACCCGGTTAATTTTTAATTAAATATAATTAATTTTTTATATATATAATTAAAATTTATTGCAAAATTATCAAATCACGATTTTTTTAATTTAAAAAGGAAAAAATTGACAAACCCGAAATCGACCCGAAATGACCCGAAACCCGGTCAAACCCGGGTTGTAGTCAACCCGGAAATACCCGGGACCCGTTTTACCCGAAACCCGTTTTACCCGAGACCCGAAGTGACCCGACCCGAACCCGACCCGAATGACCCGTTTGACAGGTCTACTCGGGAGTCCTTCGGAATACCTTCCAAACACCTTGCCATTTTTTCACCAAAAATCCCAAAACATGATTTAGATTCTTACTCAAATTTGAAGAAAAGAAGTTATAATACACGTTAGAACTCAGTTTTGAAAGGAACCAAGAGGACTTACCAAAGATCAAGTGGAAAAACCTAAGGTCCTCTCTAGAACACTCCACTGCAGCCCCAAAGATCGGTCTGTTTGGAGGGGCAAATCACCTTGGATTTGGATGTTTGATCTGTGTATTGAAATCTGATTCAAAGACGGAGCTAAGGGTCTAAGAATCACTCCATTTGGATCAATATTGAGGGACTTATGGCTTTTTGAATGGAAGACAGCCAAAAAGGACTAGCAATGGAGATAGGTTTCTTTTCTTTCCCTTTCCTCTCAAGTGACGGCTTGTTCTTTGTGAATGAGTGAGGCTGAGCCTTGGGGATCAGATTTAAAGAATGGAAGAGGGCTCCTTTGGTCAAAGCATGGGAGGGGTGATGGGAAAGAGAGTGGGTGAGATGAATAGGATTCTAGCTTGTCATATGATCAAATCAAAGGGAGTGGGTGAGATGTGTGCAAGGAATGGATGGGGCGGTTGCCCTTATATTAGCAAGACGTAAATCGCAAGTTCCTGACGCGTTAAAATCCGTTACGTTTACAAGATAAGAGAAAAGTGGTTGGGGTATATATTTCTTTCACAAAATCCGTAATTAAACCAATGTAAAGGCATCCATAAATTTTAAATTTTCCGGGTTTTCATAATCATAAGAGAGGATAATATTCGGATTATCCTATGCATATTTTATAATCATTATTAAATTCCGGTCTTTACAATTTCTACATGTTGCAACTAACTCAGTATGTGCATTATTATTGACAGAGTTCAAATTATTTTTTTTTAATGAGGAAGGTGGCTTGTACAGCCTCTACGAGGGTAGTTAATTCCGTCTAAAGATAACCCACACTAACAAGCTAATATAACAAGTAAGTCCAAGTATCAATCCAGGTGACGCTTAACCTCTTCCTATGTATTTTTCTTGATAACAAATAATTAAGCAGGTAGAATGATGGTGATTAAAGTAATTATGAAATAAAAAAAATTAAAGCAATAAAGTAAAAGTGTGTTGGTATTTTGGTACTAATCGGTTCTTACAAGTTAATGATAATGGTTGGTATTTTGGTACTCGTATTCTCTTTACATATTATTCTAGTTATTAAATATATATGGATGACAGGCAATCATACTTCTTACTCTAGCATAGGGGTAGAGCAACATTAAGTCCCAATATCCTAGCATCTAATCAATATTACTTCTGTTTCCACAATGTTGTCACCTAGTTGTCATCCTAGCCATTGCTTCTTAAAAGTACTAGTTCCTAGATGTCAATCTCCTTACACTAATGACAAGTGCTTGCTACTATGGATTTGACCTTACGTATGCGGATGTAGTCTAAACCCGAGCTCGATGCAACTATATCTAGGTCGGGAATCTAAATATAATAACAACTTAAATCACATATGCGTAAAGGAGAAGAAATAGTATAATAACTTAAATAAGAATCCTCACAAACCAACCATATCTAAACTTGTAAGAAATCGAAAATAGTTTAGTTACTCATAGCGTACATAAAGCTTAAGAAATCCATGGAAAAGAGTGCTCTAATGAGTATTGAGAGATTGTGTGATGAATTGATGAATGAAAAGCCCTAATGTAAAAGGGGAATTTGTAGGCCTAAATCAGTTGCGGAAACCCTAGAGATCTCAAGCTTGTAGGCTAAGTAAAACCTATTGGATAAGTCTTCACCGTCATGAGATAAGCTTTAGACGATTTGGAATTATATCATGTGGATCATGACGGGCACCTCAGGTTTTCCGGTGGGCGCCGCTTCTTGGTGACCGTTGAAGAACTTTATATGGTCGCCTGGCTTGGTGTGCACCTCATCTGCCCTTCGTGTTTTCTTATTCTTGTCCCTTCTTCGTCCTAGTCCTTGCATGCTTTCCTCCATATAATTCTTCCATTCTTCTTGAATCGAATTTAGCTCCTAGAATCTTCTTCTAATGTTCAAATATGTATTTCTACAAAAATAACCCAATTTTTTGTAAAATTTATGATATGTTTTTTTTTCTCACTATTTTAACCATAAATTTTAGTAACAATCAATGTGGGCTAAAGCCACCCATTCATGTGGTTCCACCCATATGTGAAATGAACTTTTCTTGTTACATCAGTATCTTATAAAGCATTTGAAGATTTGAATGTTAATAAAAATATATGTATCATAATGTACATGTGCACCATCACTATTACAAATGTATTGAATATTTTTAAACATGAGCCATTCCTATTACAAACATATTGAATATTTTAGTTGGTGTTACCATTAAAATAGCTTCATAATTTGACATTACTGATACATATACTAAAAAAAATGTAGTACTTCCTCCGTTAGAAAATATGTCTTTTTAGACTTAAATTTTTGTTTAGAAATATAAGTCATTTTAGGTTTTCTAGACATTGGGTTAAGAGAAAAGTAGCTTTTTGATTTTTTTATGAAATGTTATTGGTTGTTAATGGTTGGGGATAATTAATGAGAGGTATAAAAGTAACACTTTTGTATTTTTCTTAATATGCGTGCAAACACCTAAACAGACTTATAATTTTGAATGGAGTGGGTATTATATGGTCTAGTAACGTGGTTAAAAGAGAAAGGAAAAAGAAACTCATTAACTCACGTGAGATTATGTTATAATCAATATATAAATTATCAACGAAAAATCTCATTATTTTTGTATTAATTAGATTATCGTCCAATTATTGATATAATTATAGAAATGTGTAGTAGAAATAACAATATTGATGAAATAATAATCATTTTATAATATTAATTACGTGTAGCATCAAATATAATTAATTCATTCGCATCATGCAATAAAGAAGTGAAACCATAACTTTCCAGATAAAAATCAATAAATAATATAAAGTAGCACATGTTTAGCTAATTTCCCTTGACACTCCCCCATGACTATGAGAACATGTTGATGATGACGAATCTCCCTTTAGTAATTTGGAGAATATTAAAGAATCATGCATCCTTGGAATGGGGAGTGTCTTCCTTACAACCGCTATGGCAGGGTGACGGGGCTGACTTTGATGGAGGGCCCTTTGGTAACTTTGGGAAAGTTGGAACGCTAACAAAATGGGAAATATCGAGCCCCGTGTTTTTAGGACTCCCGACTCCATTGTTTTCCTTACAACCACTGTGGCATGGAGATGGTGCTGATTTTGATGGAGGACCCTTTGGTAATTTTGAGAATGTTGGAGAGCCAATAAAATGGGGAATGTTGAGCCCATTGTTTTCTTTACAATGACCATCATGGCAATGAGATTGTGATGATGAGGACGGAAGACCCTTTGGTAATTTTGACAATATTGAAGAACCATCGAGGCTAGGACTTTCGAGTACATTGTTTTCCTTACATCCAGAATGGCATGGTGACGGTGCTGACTTTGGTGGAGGACCCTTGGGTAATTTTGAGAATGTTGGAGGCTTATTGAATTTAGATATTGAATTACTCAAAAAAGTCGGTGTAAGACCATTTAGTCTAACTGCATTGCTGATGGGGAAGGATAGAAGTAAGAGGGTAGCTATTGCCCATATGGCTTTCGGAGACATTTTGCTTTTGTTATCTCTTAGAAAAAAAGGAAAAGTTGCGAACATCTAAATTATATTGGACATCGTTAACAATAGGTTTATATAAGGTGGAATTTATTTAAGATGCATGAAGTTAGATAGTTTTATGCAATTTATCTATATTCAATTAAAGTTGAAATACATTGTATCAAAAAAGGTACATGTAAAATGTGTCAAGGAACAATACAATTAATGAAGATGCCTTTTTTTCATTTCGGTTCAAAGGAGAAGTGGGAGATCATGTATCGATCTGTTTGTGCATGAAATAATGCATTTATTTTTAAAGTTGTGGTTACATGTATTAGGTAATATGATGAAAGTATCCCATTGTTCAATTTTTATTTATTTATTAATGATACAATGAACTTATTAAATCTCATAATTTTTTTTAATACATGAACCATTACTAATGCCAATTTTTAGAGATGCGGTTCTATGTCTCAAAAGTACAAATAGTTAGTGGTGTGCTTGTATATATTTATTGGATAATAAAATGAAACTATTCAATCAATACATTGTATGTATTCAGAAGTTTGATTGTATTTATTAGAGAATAAAATGAAGGTATTAAGGATTCAATTTTTTTTTAATGACATATGAAATACATGATGCTTTATAATTTTTATTATAACCTCGGATGATCCTAAATGTTGATCTTCTAGGAAGATATCATAGCATTGATATCTTATATATCTTACATTGATTAGAATTTCCCTTGTTAGCTCAATTGAAAAAGAGGGGTCAGTTTCTATCAAAATATTTTGTGTTCGATTCTCATTGCCGGTGAATGGAGCAATGGTGGTTGGCGATTTTAAATACCTCTATTAGTGGCCATTGATATTGAAATAATGCCCAAACCCTTATGGTGTGATTACATGCAAAAATCCTAACCAACAAAAAAATTTCCTATAATTTTTTTATGTTTACAAACTTTTTCTCCACGACCCTACTCCTAACTCGGAAAGCACCTAGGGAAGGAAAGCAGATTAGAGGCACGAATGTCATGTAAAACAA